>LR738711.1:791776975-791803324 GCA_902687465.1 Secale cereale | reverse complement strand
TGCTTGTTATTTCTTTTATAAGCCCTTTATGTGGTGTCGCTCAAACACCCGAGTGTGGCATGCTTGCTATTTTTTTAAGCCCTTTATGTGGTGTCGCTCAGACGCCCGACTGTGGCATGCTTGGTATTTCTTTTATAAGCCCTTTGTGTGGTGTCGCTCAGACGCCCGACTGTGGCATGCTTGCTATTTCTTTTTTTAAGCCCTTTATGTGGTGTCGCTCAGACGCCCGACTGTGGCATGATTGTTGTTCATTTTACTACCACTCCCTGATCACATATTTATAATTACATGACAACCGGCTTGCATCATGGATATCATTTAGTAACTAACAATGTGATCACCGAATATTTCTGAGCATGATTATCTTCTGTTATATTGTACCCGCGTTCATAATGTTTGCGAGTACATTCAAAGTACTCAGTGGCTTGTCCCTAGCTATTGTCTTGGCCAGATTTGTTGCTTGGGGAGGAGCATTGCGATGACTACCCGGAACCTTTGCAACAGTGATAGCAGCCTCACGAAGATAGGAGTTAACCTGGTTAGCCGTTCCCGTGGGAAATGGAGTCCCACAGACGCCGACGTGACACAGACTGCTTCCGCCATCAGCGACTGGAAACCTTGTGTTTAAACACCAGAATGGTCTGGTACTACATATTTTGTATTTTTGCTTGGATTTTCTGTATCAAGTGGTGCCTCACCAGCTAACAGTAATCCTGGGGCTGGTGAGCACAAGGGCCACTTCTGGGGAAATTAATACCCCGGAAACCGATCCTGACAACCTTGGTATCAGAGCCAGGCTGTCCATTGGCTAATTCTATCTTAGCCAGGTCAAAAACCTAGGTTAACCACCCCACCAGACCTTATCCTAACCTCGACCGATCTTCTCGCATAAGATACCTACAAAGTGAACCGACACCTTTGGCAGTCGGTGCCCAACCTATCAGCCTAGCCTGTCAATCACACGCCAGTGACCGACACCTAAACAGTTTCCTCTGCAAGCGTGCGAAGGAAGACTCCATCCCCTTTCCTATAAATAGGGCACGCTAGACTCAATCAACACAGCACAACCTCTACCCCCAGACCGAGCAAAAATGCCAGGACCCATTGTTCACAATGAGACCACAGCAACCAACCTTGGAGATTTATTGACCGTGCTCGCAAACCTCACCCGTCGTGCCTTTGCGTTAGAGGAGCCTCCAGAATATGTTGTGTACCAAGGATCCATGAGCGGTGAAAGCCATCAATTCTGGGCCACTGTGCACATCTACGGTAGGGGTTTGTCGCCAGAATGCCCCTACAGGTTCACTGGAAGGAAAACTTCCTTTGAGCCGCAAGCTATCCAACTAGCTGCTCGAGAGGCTATAGTTCAACTCCGGCACTTGTCGCCCCGAGTTAATTGTCGCTCATTCTACTACTACCCCAGCCGTGACGGATATGGTAGGCCACCCCGAGTTGCCAGCGGAGACCACGAGATAGATCCTGCATTATTGCATCTGGTGCGCTATGTAAGTCCGCTAGAGGAACTATTTGATCCAATCACTCTTGATCTGATCGCAGCTGGTGAAGAACCGGTTCGCCGAGCCCCGGCAAAAGGAGGAGATGAGTCCTGCACCGAAAACCCAGTCGTGATGTTCGGACAACTAATCGAGTACTTGAGGTCTGCCCCGGTCATTGACCAAAATGCCTTGGTGTCCCCAGAGGTGATGTGTCGCCTGTTTGGGACGCGCTCCAATGGGATTGTGACCAACAATCCCCGCGAGGGCCATCATCACTGCCCCGACCCTGCAGCCCCTTAGCCACCTCCAGCCTAACCGACAGTGAAGCCCTTGGAGAAGCTTCGGCGTCCGCAAGGCAAGGCCGCTTGGATATAAACGAGGTTGATTAAATCACCTGAGTAGTACCAAGCCTTATCTTTTCCACGCCCCGTGGTGGTGTAACCTGTATTTCCATATGTATATACGGTTTACTTGTGCGCCCTTGTCCTTATAGCAGCCATGCATAGATATGTCAGTGTACAAATGCATTTTTTATTCCGGGTGTAACCTCCAAAGCACCACACCGACAACTCCTACAGTAAACACGTCACTTTACGAGACGTGTGTATCTGTAGCATTGACCCCGACCCCGTAAAGCGGAACCGACAAAATGGCTGCCTCTCACCATGATTTTTATAGACCCGCCCAGTTGCTATATAAGAGGCCACATCATGACCTTGCCAAGCATTCCTCACCTGGCGCACTACTATCACACCCATTTCCTTCGCCATGCCAATTCCTAGTATTTATTTGAGAACCCCAGATGCCTCCCCAGGTAGTTTCGTGAAGATACTGTGGGATTTTACCTGCAGTACCATGAGTTCTACCGGTCCACCCCAGTATGAGCAGCTCAAATCGAGGATCACACCATCCACCTCGAAATATTGGGGAGTAGTACACATCCCTCCCGCAAACCCAAACCAAGACCCAACAGAAGTTTCCTTCATGGGGAAATCTATGCCGACTCCACAGATGGCCATCCAGGCTGCCGCATATGAAGCGCTTGCTTGCCTTTGATTCGCGGTACCCTATGCCAGTGAACGAGGGTATTATTACTTTCCGAGCCATGCAGCACCGGGAGAACCAGCATCTTTCCCCGGTGGGCAAATTGAGAGAGACCTAGTGCTGGCCAACCTCACGCAATATGTCATCGTGCAAGAGCGCTTGACCCAGCGAGTAATGGGTTATCTTCAGAGCCTCGCCGATTTAAATCCTCGTATCACCATTGGCAGACCACTGAGGCCCGGGCAGGCGAAGCACATTCATCGACTAGTCAACCCGCTCCTTCCGATAGAGGAAGAGTGTCCCCCAGCACCAGAGACGTTTTAGATGTCACTGCTATGTTGGTTATCCCAGCATCTATTTATGAGTTGTAAGCTGTGTATCGAATTAAATAATTGATTTGAATTTATGGAGTAGTTTCACTACTGATAATTCTTGATTCAACTAATTTTTGCGCTAAGTAAAAACCTGGAGTGAGATATTATTTATTTTTCCTCCTTGAGTTGTGGCAACTTATATCTTTGCATAACATAGATGTTTTCTCACGCAGCACCGCAACAGCAGACTTACAACTCCGGCAACTCCACACAATACACTAAGTTGCAAATCCATGTACACCTATTACATCTAATTGATCACCTCTCTAGCACACCATAGTCTCTTGAGGAGAAACTCGTGGGAGTTTATTAGGGCACTAGTTGCCGTCCGCGCACTGACAGCCGTTAGAACCCAACACCCGCACCTAATATTCGTGATCGCCGCCTCCGCGAAGGGCTAGCACTCGAGCATCAGCGTCACGACGATCGTCAAGGATCATCGCACCCAAGAGCACGGATAGCCCCAGCAATGTCGCCAACCCTCCGTACACTAGGATCTTGCACCAGTCCGGCATCACCTCCGCCATTAGAACCTCGACCCGAGCTCCTGCAAACACAAATGGAGGAGAGGGAAGGAGGAGAAGAAGCGAGGCCAGGTGTGAGGAGGAAGAAGGAGCACCTCAGTCGTTTTATAGCTCGAGATCGGTGTACGATGGGAAGAGTCCACCAGCGCCACTCGTCGCTCGACCACCGGTGTTCGGAGGCGAATCCGCGAGCAGTGTCGACAGCACGCTGCCCGCGAGGTGAGTGCATGGTGCACCGGCAGCTAGCACGCCGCGCACTACCGCAGTACGGCCTAGATGCCCTAGGCGCTACACGTCGCCAGTGGAGAAAGCGCGGGAAAGCGCGAGAGAGAGGGAGAAGAGAGCCAGAGGTAGAAGAAGAGACTGACAGTGTGCCCGCGGCCCACCTGTCAGCCAGAGAGAGCACTATGCTCTCGGGTGCGACCAGCACATTTTAGAATTTAGAAAAATATTATTTCTAAATTTACTATAGCCCGGAGTAGAAATATCTTGTCTTTCTCGAACGTAGATTGTTCCACGCAGTGCTAGTATTTCACACTGCAGTTTACACCACTTATTGCCCATGCACTGTAGCCGCATTTTATTGCATAAGTAGGACGGTTATCTTTGGTGAAATAATTTTGTGACAGTAGAAGTTCTTTTTATAACAACTTTTAGCAAATCTCGAGGACGAGATTTTTCTTAAGGGGGGTAGTGTGGTAACACGCCAAAAAAATTGACCTTGATTTATAAATCAAAATCTTTACTAGGAATTTAAATCTTTCATTCTCTGGATTTTGTTTTGATTTCAGAACCCATTTTTTTATTTTGAATTTATGGAGTTTTTGCCCTAGTGAATTTTTTTCACATATGTTATTTGGACTTAATTGCCCTAACCAAGAAAAACAATCCTTCTAACAATGGGTTCATTTGCATTATTAGTTTCTCCCTAAGCTTTATCAATTAAAGTGATTTTTTTTAGTTTTGAAGCGCCGTTTGCACTGCAACCTTTTGATAGATTTATTTAAAAATTCCACCAAAAATTGGGGATGTCATGGGAAGCCCCTACATCACTTTTATGCAAAAAACCCTTGGATGTTCTTTGGAGAAGTTGAGCTAAACATCCTCTTTTGCTCTCTGGTCTAGATTGTCACTTTCTACTACAACCCTATTTTAACTTGCTCTTTTAACCATGAATTTTATCCTGCTTGTAATCCCTCCTGCAAAACCCTTAAGTCCAGGAGATTGGAGCATTTGGATCATTTTTGGTCCATGCAATTATGCCCTTTTCCTTCTGTCCAGAACTGGAGTTTTGCAAAACTTGCACTAACAAGTTTCTAAAATTGGCCAACTGACCTTACCACCCTCTTTATCATCCAAAGAGACCCCAACCTGGAGTCTTTGGCCACTAAGGGGGGATGCCTAGAGGCTCCTGGCATTCTGTCAAACACCTTGCGTGCGTGGTCAGTTTTGACATAGTTTCTCGTTTGTACATTGGACCAGCTTGCTTTGCCTAACCAACATGTCCACTAAGCTCCTAGCTAACCCTAATCCAGGCCTGCTAATCCCCAGCCTCATCCTAATTCCCTAGCACGCCCTGGCATTGCGTCGAACACGCAGCGCGCGTGCCCTGGGTGCGCCCAGAGCGCACGGTTTGCACGCGCGCGCACCGAGCCGCCGCGTCCCACTTCCGATGCCCCGCGCTCGTTCTCGCCACTCCCCTCACACAGCCAGCACACCCGCCCCCTCCCTCGCCGCAGAGCTGCCCCAGGAACTCCACAGCGCCGCCGTCAGGTCGACCACGACGGCTAGCGGCCTGCCGCAGTGAGCACCTGCCCTGGTCGGCGCCGCCCAAGCCACACGCGTGCGCCAGCTGCCCTCTGGAGCAGTCCGAACTCATCCACAAGCTTGTCCGCAAGCACTTGTCGCCGCCAAGTCCCCCTGCTACTACAGAATGGCGGTCGCCAGCGATTCTATCTACGGCCGCCGCGAACCGACATGGCTACGCTATATAAGAAGCCCCCAAGCACGTCCCGTCCCCCAGGCAGCTTCAAGCCATTCTCCTAGAGCTCCCGTAGCCCGCAGTCGCCAGGGGAAAGCCATATTCTCCATCTCCGGTCAGCTCGGATGCTGCCTCGTTCCGGTCCATTCCGGCGTATCCAAAGCCTCCTCTGCCCTCCCGACTCCACCGTTCGACTCCACTTGATCGTGCGGAGCAGCCAGCCTCTCAAACGCAGCCAGGAACCACCATAGACCGAGCCCCTAAATCCACCGAAGCCTCCTCCGCCGCAGAGCTCGCCGCCGGCGACTCCCTCCACCCCCGATGACCCAATGACCACCGGGAGGACCGCCCCGGTCTGGCGGGTCCATCCCTGCCCTCGGATGCCCTCGAGGAGCCTCCGTTCGACGGCGACGATCGCCGGAGTCCTGTCTCCGCTCGGGTAGAGGAAGAGGAGGGAGAGACGACTGGTCAAACCTGCCCAATGGGCCAAAGGGACCCACTGTCAGTGACACAGCCCCGCCTCCAGGTGTTTTAAGTGAAGGCGTAAACCTCAGAAGTACGTCTCCCCTGCCCCGAAAGCGTATTCTTATTTGAAAAGTTTTCTTCTTCTGTTTTATTAAAAAAAGCAGAACTTTGACTGTACTTTGACTGGCTATAACTTTTTAAATATAAATCCAAATGACTTGATTCTTTTTCTGTTGTTCCTCAAATTTGGTCTAGTTTATTTTCATATTTATTTGAAAATTTTCCACACAACTTTTTTGTGTTGTTTTGAAACTATGTATTGATTTCATATTCTTTCAAATAGTATTTTTTTAGAGGGAGAAAACTTCCAAATGTTTTGGAATGCACATTACCTCCCCACTACTTGAAGGCAAGCACTTTTGAACCCTGGCCCAATACTTGTGGGTGTTGTTGATTCGATTGCAACGTCACCTCGATATGGATGCATTCATTTTCTTTCATATGTGATGATATGATCATACCCTTGAGTACATGATGTAGATTTCCTTGCTGTGGAAATTAACATGCATGACGATGATCCCCCTCATATGCGTGCCATGCCTAACGGCAGAAAGTCGTGAAAGCCACTTTCTTGTGTAGACACGAGCTGGTCACTAGTCCTCGTCGCGATGGTGGAGTCCGGTATGGCTTGGTGAGGCATGACGGGTGGTGATTCCGACCATCGTTATGAAATATATTGGTTATGCTCATCACACCAGTGATTCTTGAACCTCCTAAGTCGACCGTAGATCGAGTCTTGTTCCAGTAACCCCCATACTTGTTTCGTGCAACCACTTGTCCCTGCTATAGGCAGGGTACGGTTCAGTAAATTGTCGACCCCTGTTCTAGCACACACCGTACAGAGAGGCCATGGTGGAAGATACTGGCTGCATCCGGTAGGCAGGCCACCTGGTCCGGGGGCATGGGTGTTTCGGTTGGAGCCGAAGGGGGTAGCTTCCCTAGTTTGCACGCATTATAAATTTTGTGATCCCATGCTAGTCGAGGTTGCAGCCTCCCCACTTAGAGTTTGGCTTAATGAGTGTCGTGGGTGATTCCAGGCACCGGTAAGTTAGGCTGGTTTGTGCGGTCAGGTGTGCCTTCACATTAAAAGACCGTAGATGGAATTAGTTCAGATGGACTAAAGGAATCCGTTATTCGTGGGTAAAGAGTACACCCTCCGCAGAGATTAAATCTATTTGAATAGCTGTGTCCCTGGGTTAGGACTACAGTCTGGGATGGGTCAAATGTCGGTCTTAGCGTCTGTCTTCGGAGGAGGAACTACTAAAATAGAACATGGATCTTGACCTGTGACCTTTGATGACTGTTACTATTATTATTGTGATGGACTAATTGTTTGTGTATTGGAGTTATTGAGTATCCATGGGATGGTTCTACCTCCTGGATATTCACTGCTTGTTATTTCTTTTATAAGCCCTTTATGTGGTGTCGCTTAGACGCCCGACTGAGGCATGCTTGCTATTTCTTTTATAAGACATTTATGTGGTGTCGCTCAGACGCTCGACTGTGGCATGCTTGTTATTTCTTTTATAAGCCCTTTATGTGGTGTCGCTCAGATGCCCGACTGTGGCATGCTTGTTATTTCTTTTATAAGCCCTTTATGTGGTGTCGCTCAGATGACCGACTGTGGCATGCTTGTTATTTCTTTTATAAGCCCTTTATGTGGTGTCGCTCAGACACCCGACTGTGGCATGCTTGCTATTTCTTTTTTTAAGCCCTTTATGTGGTTTCGCTCAGACGCTCGACTGTGGCATGCTTCTTATTTCTTTAATATGCCGTTTATGTGGTGTCGCTCAGACGCCCGACTGTGGCATGCTTGCTATTTCTTTTTTAAGCCCTTTATGTGGTGTCGCTCAGACGCCCGACTGTGGCATGATTGCTGTTCATTTTACTACCACTCCCTGATCGCATATTTATAATTACATGACAACTGGCTTGCATCATGGATATCATTTAGTAACTAACAATGTGATCACCGAATATTTCTAAGCATGATTATCTTCTGTTATATTGTACCCACGATCATAATGTTTGCGAGTACATTCAAAGTACTCACTGGCTTGTCCCTGTCTATTGTCTTGGCCAGATTTCTTGCTTGGGGAGGAGCGTTGCGACGACTACCCGGAACCTTTGCAATAGTGATAGCAGCCTCGTGAAGATAGGAGTTAACCTGGTCTGCCGTTCCTGTGGGAAATGGAGTCCCACATACACCGATGTGACACAAACCGCTTCCGCCATCAGCCACTAGAAACCTTGTGTTTAAAGACCAGAATGGTCTTGTACTACATATTTTGTATTTTTGCTTGGATTTTCTGTATCAAGTGGTGCCTCACTAGCTAACAGTAATCCTGGGGCTGGTGAGCACAAGGGCCACTTCTGTGGAAATTAATACCCTGAAAACCGGTCCTGACAGTCAGTCAAAGATAGACTAGACAAATGTCAAGAAAGTTCTTGATGATGTTCTGCCCAGCTAAGCCAAATCTGGAGGCACCTTAACCAGGCCAGTTCGTAAGTACGGCAAGCACGTGTTCGCCCACAATACGACGTTCGGCTGCGTCAAGCAGCCGCCTGGCGGTCAGAAGGATGCCTACTATGCCCTCCATCACATGCGGGCGATCGTACAAGACCATAATCACGTTCTGCTACCAGATAAACTCAAAGATTGGGCCGCGAGCTTGTCGGCAATCCAGGACGCGGACATCAGACAATAATTCTTTCGCATCCTGTTGGTGTTTGCGGAAATCAACCATCAAGACGCCCGCGATTTCATGACCATCACGATAGACGGAGGCTTCATCCACGCTCCGGTCCCTTGAGTCGAGTCAAAAGTAATGATGCTATGTCTAGTTCTAAAACATCGATTGGCTCATGTTTTAATTAAACTTTAATGAACTTGTAAGTCTCTTTGGTTTGGACAGTCATTCAACTTAGATGTAATCGATGCTATTAATGTCTTGCTTGTCTCTTCCATGCATACTTATATATTGCTTATGGATTGTCTGTGAATTGCTACTAACGTTTTGTTTGGCTAGTGCATAGAGATGTCATCGTATGTCATGTACAAGGGTAAGGTTCCCGAGTCTACGACGACTGGCAGGAGTGTCGGAGACAGGTTCACCGTTTCAGCGGTAACAGTTACAAAGGGTACACCACTAGGGCGGAGGCGAAATCTAGATACACGCGCTATCTAGCGGGAGAGAGGAGGGAGCGTTGGAGGAACCGGATGAAGACCAGTTTCATCGCGATGATGCTCATCGTGATGACCGCAGCTCTCTTCTATGTGATGGTAGTTTAGATGATTGAAATCAACTTGTAATGTGAAGACAAACTCGCTACTGCGGTCTCAAGACTTGTAATGTTCTATCTTTGTTCGGTCTTTTGAATTCAGAGACTAATATGATGAATTGTATTCATAGACTAATCTTCTATTGTATTCGATGAATCTGCTGTTGCTGTGTGGTGTTGTCTAAATTCTATCCAATAATATATTTTTGTATCCTGTGAAAATATCAGAAAAGAAAAAAAATGCCAAATATTCATACTAATCGCGCACCACTCAAGACACTAATGGCGCACTATAAAAATGACACTAATGGCGCATCACCCACTAGTGCGCCATTAGTTTGCCAAAACACATGGGTACATATGGCCCCCTGGGAGGCATACTAATGACGCACCACTAGTAGAAAACAGGGCTTTGGCCCAGGCCTATCCAGCCCGTTAGCCCTGGTTCAATCCAGAACCGGGACCAATGGGGGCATTGGACCCGGTTCGTGAGCCCAGGGGGCCGGCCGGGCCACGTGGGCCATTGGTCCCGGTTCGTCTGGACCTTTTGGTCCCGGTTCGAGCGAGGAACCGGGACCAATGGGTCTTGCTCCTGGCCCACCACCATTGGTCCCGGTTGGTGACATGAACCGGGACGAAAGGCACCCCTTTAGCCCCGGTTTGTAGCACTAACCGGGACCAATGAGGTGCCTATATATACCCCCTTGCGCAAGAGCAGAGCACACTGCTCTGTTTTTTTTTCTGGCCGAGGGGGAGAGGGGTTAGTGGTGCTCTGGCTCACCTCCTATGCACACAACGTGTTCGATGGAATGCCCAAGCCACACTAGTTAAGCTTTTCTCCTCTCGAAGCTCTATTTTCTCCGAGATTTGTCTAGGTTTAGCGGTCTGTCACGTCCCGTACCCGTCTTCGCCGCCGTCGATCGCCCCCGCCGATCTCGTCACCGGCACCACCGTGGTGAGCCTCTTGTTATGTCCATGCTTTTCTTACTTTTATTATTGCTTGTTATTATTGCTTTAGATAGATATTTCTCTAATTTTCTTACGTTAATTATTGCTTGTTATTATATAGTGCGATGGTTTTGATATCCGCCCATGTGGGCCCTCGTCCTGTCTACGATTCGGATGTGGTATATTATCTTTAATTTATAACTATTTGTTTTAGTGTTTATGATAGTTATGCCGACCAACCTGACATGCATAGATGTTTTATTATGTCTAGGAGGTAGTTGAACCGGAAATTCCAACCGACCCTCTTGTGGAGAGGTTAAATTTAGTTGAAGAGGAAAACATTTCCTTAAAGAAAAAATTGGAAAAAATGGAGGAGGAGAAGATGGAATTGGAGTTGCATGTTGCGGAAGTCGTCGATGATCACAAGATCAAGATGGACCCTATTGTCGAGAGGTTAAATTTAGTTGAAGAAGAAAACAAATTCTTGAAGGAAAAAATAAAAAAAATTGAGGACGAGAAGATGATATTGGAGTTGCATGTTGGGGATGTCGTCGATAATCACAAGATCAAGATGGATGCAATGCGGTTGAAGATTAGAAAGATTAGAAAATATGCCATTCATACCGAGGCTTGGTATCATTATGCCGTTGGATCAATTGTTACCTTGGTTGCGATTATGATCGCATTTGTTTTCACATTGAAATGTTTTACATAGTTTCGATGTGTATGGAGAGCTATATGTTGTTAGATGAGAACTATATATGTATGTTCTTTGGTTTTAATGTGATGATGAACTTCTATTAATTTGTTCACTTAATTATCTATTTATGATGTTCTGTAATGGTTTTTGACACACTTAATTATATATAATGCACGCAGATGAACCGGCAATGGATGTACGCTGACAGACACACCTCCGAGTACATTAAGGGTGTGCATGAGTTTCTAAATGCGGCTGAGGCAAACAAGCAGAATGGTTTTATGTGTTGTCCATGCACTAAATGTGGGAATACGATGTCTTACTCTAACTGGAAAATCCTTCACTCCCACCTGCTTTACAAGGGTTTCATGCCACACTATAATGTTTGGACGAGGCACGGAGAAATAGGGGTTATGATGGAAGACGACGAAGAAGAAGAGTACGATGACAACTATGTGCCCCCTGAATACGGTGATGCTGCAATGGGGGGAGCTGGTGAAGATCAAGAGGAACCAGACGATGTGCCCAATGATGCTACAACGGGTGAAGCTGCTGAAGATCAAGAGCAACCAAATGATGATCTCCGCCGGGTCATTGTTGATGCAAGGACGCAATGCGAAAGTCAAAAGGAGAAGCTGAAGTTCGATCACATGTTAGAGGATCACAAAAAAGGGTTGTACCCCAATTGCGAAGATGGTAACACAAAGATCGGTACCGTACTGGAATTGCTGCAGTGGAAGGCAGAGAATGCAGTGGCTGACAAAGGATTTGAGAATCTACTGAAAATATTGAAGAACAAGCTTCCGAAGGATAACGAATTGCCCGACAGTACATACGCAGCAAAGAAGGTCGTATGCCCTCTAGGATTGGAGGTGCAGAAGATGCATGCATGCCCTAATGATTGCATCCTCTACCGCGGTGCATACAAGGATCTGAACGCATGCCCAGTATGCGGTGCATTGCAGTATAAGATGAGACAAGATGACCCTGGTGATGTTGACGGCGAGCCCGCCAGGAAGAGGGTTCCTGCGAAGGTGATGTGGTATGCTCCTATAATACCACGGTTGAAATGTTTGTTCAGAAACGGAGAGCATGCCAAGTTGATGCGATGGCACAGTGAGGACCGTAAGAAAGATGGGAAGTTGAGAGCATCCGCTGACGGGTCGCAGTGGAGAAAAATCTAGAGAAAGTACTGGAAGGAGTTTGCAAAGGACCCAAGGAACGTATGGTTTGCTTTAAGCGCGGATGGCATTAATCCTTTCGGGGAGCAGAGCAGCAATCACAGCACCTGGCCCGTGACTCTATGTATGTATAACCTTCCTCCATGGATGTGCATGAAGCGGAAGTTCATTATGATGCCAGTTCTCATCCAAGGCCCTAAGCAACCCGGCAACGACATTGATGTGTACCTAAGGCCATTAGTTGAAGAACTTTTACACCTGTGGAATGGAAACGGTGTACATGCGTGGGATGACCATAGACAGGAGGAATTTGACCTAAAGGCGTTGCTGTTCGTGACCATCAACGATTGGCCCGCTCTCAGTAACCTTTCAGGACAAACAAACAAAGGATACCACGCATGCACACACTTTTTAGATGACACTGAAAGTATATACCTGGACAAATGCAGGAAGAATGTGTACCTGGGCCATCGTCGATTTCTCCCGACCAACCATCAATGTCGAAAGAAAGGCAAGCATTTCAAAGGCGAGGCAGATCACAGGAAGAAGCCCGCCATGCGTACCGGTGATCACATACTTGCTATGGTCAATGATTTACACGTAATCTTTGGAAAGGGCCCCGGCGCACTAGCTGTTCCGAATGACGCTGAGGGACACGCACCCATGTGGAAGAAGAAATCTATATTTTGGGACCTACCCTACTGGAAAGACCTAGAGGTCCGCTCTTCAATCGACGTGATGCATGTGAAAAAGAACCTTTGCGTGAACCTGCTAGGCTTCTTGGGCGTGTATGGAAAGACAAAAGATACAGTTGAGGCACGGGAGGACCTGCAACGTTTGCACGAAAAAGACGGCATCCCTCCGAAGCAGTATGAAGGTCCTGCCAGCTATGCTCTTACAAAAGAAGAGAAAGAAATCTTCTTTGAATGCCTGCTCAGTATGAAGGTCCCGACTGGCTTCTCGTCGAATATAAAGGGAATAATAAATATGCCAGAGAAAAAGTTCCAGAACCTAAAGTCTCATGACTGCCACATGATTATGACACAACTGCTTCCGGTTGCATTGAGGGGGCTTCTACCGGAAAACGTCCGATTAGCCATTGTGAAGCTATGTGCATTCCTCAATGCAATCTCTCAGAAGGTGATCGATCCAGAAATCGTACCAAGGCTAAGGAGTGATGTGGCACAATGTCTTGTCGGTTTCGAGCTGGTGTTCCCACCATCATTCTTCAATATCATGACACACATCCTAGTTCATCTAGTCGACGAGATTGTCATTCTGGGGCCCGTATTTCTACACAATATGTTCCCCTTTGAGAGGTTCATGGGAGTCCTAAAGAAATATGTCCATAACCGCGCTAGGCCAGAAGGAAGCATCTCCATGGGCCATCAAACAGAGGATGTCATCGGGTTTTGTGTTGACTTCATTCCTGGCCTTAATAAGATAGGTCTCCCTAAATCGCGGAATGAGGGGAGACTGACTGGAAAAGGCACGCTTGGAAGGGACTCAATCATATGCAGGGACGGATATTCTTGGTCTCAAGCACACTGCACAGTTCTACAGAACTCTACATTGGTGACCCCGTATGTCGATGAACACAAGAACAGTCTGCGCTCCAAACACCCGGAGCAGTGCGATGACTGGATTACATGTGAACACATCAGGACTTTCAGCAGTTGGTTGGAAACACGTCTCAGAGGAGACAACACTGTTTGTGATGAGTTGTACTTGTTGTCCAGGGGACCATCTTTGACTGTATTGATTTACAAAGGATACGAGATAAATGGGAATACATTTTATACGATTGTCCAAGATCAAAAGAGCACCAACCAAAATAGCGGTGTCTGCTTTGATGCAACAACCGAGAGGGGAAAGGACATATATTATGGTTACATAGTGGACATATGGGAACTTGACTACGGACATGATTTTAAGGTCCCTTTGTTTAAGTGCAAATGGGTCAATCTGTTAGGAGGCGGGGTATAGGTAGACCCATAGTACGGAATGACAACAGTGGATCTGAAAGATCTTGGATACACTGACGAACCGTTCGTCCTAGCCAATGATGTGGCACAGGTTATCTATGTGAAGGACATGTCTACCAGACCGAGAAAAAGAAAAGATAAGGAAGCGAATACATCATACGATGAGCCAAAGCGCCACATAGTTCTTTCAGGAAAAAGGGACATCCTGGGAGTGGAGGGCAAGAAAGACATATCCGAAGATTATGAAAAGTTTCATGGAATTCCTCCCTTCAAAGTCATGGCTGACCCAAGCATCCTGATAAACGATGAAGATTATCCATGGTTACGGCGCAATAAGCAAATGACACAAGCGAAGAAAAAGTGAAGACTTTTTTCCGCAACTATTATGATGATACCATGACAACTTTGTAACACACGAGTATGATACCATTGTCCGTTTATACTATTCAAATTTCAATACTACTTGCACTAACAGAAAGTTTGTAATTGGTTTTACCAGAAAGATTTAAAAAATAAAGCAAAAAACAAAACAAAATAAATAATGCAGAAAACAAAACAAAAACACTTGCAAAAAAATAAAAATAGCAACAATAAGTATTTTGTTGTAAGTAGAAACAAAATAAAATAAATAAAGTAACAAAGAAAACAAATAATTTCAAATTTATACTATTCAAATTTGAATACTACTTGCACTAATAGAAAGTTTGTAATTGGTTTTACCAGACAGAATTAAAAAATAAAGCAAAAAACAAAAGAAAATAAATAATGCAGAAAACAAAAAAAACTTGCAAAAAAATAAAAATAGCAACAATAAGTATTTTATTGTAATTAGAAACAAAATAAAATAAATAAAGCAACAAAGAAAACAAATAATTTCAAATTTAAACTATTCAAATTTGAATACTACTTGCACTAACAGAAAGTTTGTAATTGGTTTTACTAGAAAGAAATAAAAAATAAAGCAAAAAACGAAAGAAAATAAATAATGCAGAAAACAAAACAAAAAAACTTGCAAAAATTTCCCCCGCAGCTCTCGTCCCCGTCGCCCCTGCGCCGTGCTCCACCGCCGTCACCATCGCCCCGCGCCCCTGCGCCGTGCTCGCCGTCGCCGTCGACCTGCCCCGTCGCCCGCGCCGTCGCCCCGCGCTGTCGTGCCGTCCCCCCGCGCCGCCCGTCGCTCCTCGTCGCCGGCGCCCTCTGCCCCCGCGGTCCTCGTCGCCGGCGCCCTCTGCCTGCCCCGCGATGTGAGGAGATTTTTTTTTTCATATGTGATATAATATATATTTTGTATGTGTATATATATAGTTGCATATATGTGTATATGGTTATGTGTATATAGTTGCTGTATGTGATGTGTATGTGATGTATATGTGTATGTGGCTATATTTTTTTAATTTCTTAGGAATTTGCTAAATATATATGTTTAAAATGTTTTTTTTCATAGAAAGTTTTTTGTTTATATATAGAAAGTTACAATTGTCATGTATAGTTGCTGTATGTGATGTGTATGTGATGTATATGTGTATGTGGCTATATAGTTTTTTGTTTATATATGCTAAATATATATAGAAAGTTTTATATATGCAAAAGTTACAAATTTAGAAAAAGAAGGATAGGAAAGAAGAAAATAAGAAAAGGAAAGAAAGAAGAAGAGGAGAGGAAGAAGAGGAGAAACAAATAAGAAGAAGAAAAAAGAAGAAAAAAAGGAGAAGAAGAAAGGAATAGAGGAGAAGAAGAGAAATTTTCTCTTCTTCTCCTCTATTCCTTTCTTCTTCTCCTTTTTTTTGTTTTTTTCTTCGATCTTCTCCTCTAGCGGTTCCTTTCTTATTCTCCTCTTTTTTTCTTCTTCTTCCTCTTCTTTTTTTATCGGATATGTCGTTGTCGATATACCCCCTCCCCGATAACTTCGACATGAGGGGGGGTAGTCGAGGGTCGTCGAGGGACCGAGGGTCGTCAAGGGTCGAGGGATCGCCGAGGGGTCGAGAGGTTGCCTAGCTAGTGTCAAAGTATTGAAGAAATCCATGCCTTCATCATTTGCTAGAAGTAACCGGGGCATGTTGGCATGAAGTTCTGCAAAGTTATTCTGGAACAGAGTTCTTGATAGGATAATCCGTCTTTTCTTACGAATTATCCTATCTGGGACTCGATTCCAAAATAACTTTGGAGAGCTTCGTACCATCATGCGACTGTTACTTTCGCCTAATGATGAAGACATGGTTTTGTTGAATCCTTTGACACTAGACAATATGTGACATGAGGGGGTCTAGGGTTGTGGATCGTCGAGCAGTCGAGGGTCGAGGGGTCGAGAGGTTGCCTAGTGTCAAAGTATTGAAGAAATCCATGACTTCATCATTTGCCAGAAGTAACCGGGGCATGTTGGTATGAAGTTCTGCAAAGTTGTTTTGGAACGGAGTTCCTGATAGGATAATCCGTCTTTTGTTACGAATTATCCTATCTGGGACTCCGTTCCAAAATAACTTTGGAGAGCTTGTACCATCATGCGACTGTTACTTTTGCCTAATGATGAAGTATTGGTTTTGTTGAATCCTTTGACACTAGACAAAATGTGACATGAGGGGGTCTAGGGTTGTGGATCACCGAGCAGTCGAGGGTCGAGGGGTCGAGAGGTTGCCTAGCTAGTGTCAAAGTATTGAAGAAATCCATGACTTCATCATTTGCCAGAAGTAACCGGGGCATGTTGGTACGAAGTTCTGCAAAGTACTTTTGGAACGGAGTTCCTGATAGGAAAATCCGTCTTTTTTTACGAATTATCCTATCTGGGACTCCGTTCCAAAATAACTTTGGAGAGCTTCATACCATCATGCGACTGTTACTTTCGCCTAATGATGAAGACATGGTTTTGTTGAATCCTTTGACACTAGACAAAATCTGACATGAGGGGGTCTAGGGTTGTGGATCGCCGAGCAGTCGAGGGTCGAGGGGTCGAGAGGTTGCCTAGTGTCAAAGTATTGAAGAAATCCATGACTTCATCATTTGCCAGAAGTAACTGGGGCATGTTGGTACGAAGTTCTGCAAAGTTGTTTTGGAACGGAGTTCTTGATAGGATAATCCGTCTTTTGTTACGAATTATCCTATCTGGGACTCCGTTCCAAAATAACTTTGGAGAGCTTCGTACCATCATGCGACTGTTACTTTCGCCTAATGATGAAGTATTGGTTTTGTTGAATCCTTTGACACTAGACAAAATGTGACATGAGGGGGTCTAGGGTTGTGGATCGCCGAGCAGTCGAGGGTCGAGGGGTTGAGAGGTTGCCTAGCTAGTGTCAAAGTATTGAAGAAATCCATGACTTCATCATTTGATAGAAGTAACCGGGGCATGTTGGTACGAAGTTCTGCAAAGTTGTTTTGGAACGGAGTTCCTGATAGGATAATCTGTCTTTTGTTACGAATTATCCTATCTGGGACTCCGTTCCAAAATAACTTTGGAGAGCTTCGTACCATCATGCGCCTGTTACTTTCGTCTAATGATGAAGTATTGGTTTTGTTGAATCCTTTGACACTAGACAAAATGTGACATGAGGGGGTCTAGGGTAGTGGATTGTCGAGCAGTCGAGGGTCGTCCAAGGGTCGAGGGTTGAAGCTAGTTCTACGTTTGCCATTAATATATCCATCTGTCATGTTTGAATAATAATTGGCATGTTGTAAACATTTGTAGAAACTATGGACGACAATACCCGAGACGAAGCACAAGAAGCGATGTTGATGGACTTAATCGCAGACAGACAAGATGTCGTCTTGTCATTTCTCAATGACACCAATGAGCTGCTGGAAAGAGAGGAAGATCTAGGCTATGATATTGATGGCTCCGGTGACCCAATGCACATGGAAGAAGTAGACCGTGAGGACGGCTCCGGTGACCCAATGCCGGTGCAAGGAGACCATGATGCTGGCTCCGGTGACCGAACCAAGTCCGGCCAGCAGGTATATATATTACTTAAGCCTGTGCTGACTAGTTAATTGATGCATTCATTAACTCTCGTCTTTGTTCCTTTTTCTAGCCCTCCGGATCGAGCAAATCTTCAGTAAAGAGACGAGGCGCGAAGAAAAAGTTGAGGTCGGATGAAAAGTTTGAGATCTTAGAAATCTCGCGCTCCGGCGAACCGATTGAACCCATCCGGACAAAGAACGCATTTGTTAATCAGTGCGGGGTTATGGTTAGGGACAAGATCCCGATCAGCATCCAGCAATGGTTAAAGGCAGCTGCAGAAGACGCTCAGGTGTCTTATGTCACTGATATGCAGAAAGAAGATCTTTGGACTGAGCTGAAGTCAAATTTCACCCTACCGCCAGAGGATGATCCGGCGAAGCCAGTTAAAGAGGAATTAATCAAGTCTGCTTCTATTACGAAGATGGCAGACCTATTCAGGAGGTGGAAGAAACACCTGAATAAGTTTGTCCGCAAAAAAGAGACTCTAGAATTCCAGGGCATATATGAGAAGATCAAAGATGACTGGACCGCATTTGTGGCCTATAAGACGTCGGAAAAGAGTAAGAAGATGTCGGCGACAAAACAGAAAAATGGTGCGAAGAAGAAGCATCACCATCGCACGGGGTGAGGTGGCTACCTTAGAGCCCGGCCTAAGTGGGCCAAGGCTGAGAATGATCTGCTTCAGAAAGGGATCGAATCAGAGACAATGAACTGGCCAGACCGTTGCCAGACTTGGTTCTTCGGGGCTGGCGGAACCTTGGACCCTATATCAGGGAGGTGCATTTGGACGGACAAGCAATTGAAAATACCACTCAGGAAGCTTTGGCACTATATCAAAGCAGCACAGCAAGGGACGTTCTTCCCCGACAGAGAGAACGATGAGCTGACAATGGCCCTCGGGAATCCTGAGCACCCTAGACGGACACGAGGAACGCCAAGCTCCGTTCTGTGGAGAGCTGGGTTTCCGGACGCAGGCGGATACAAATGCCACGAGAGGAGGAAGAAAATGCAGCAGACCGAACTGCAGGCGCTGCGCGCCAGATTACAAGCGATAGAGGAACGAGAAGCAAATCGGGACAAAAGAATTGCAGAAGCTTCCCCTGAAGCTACCCCGCCATCTCAGCGGAGAAGCAGCGTGGCTTCCACCGAGCTGCTCAGCCGGAGCATGTCTTGACGGCTACTGCCAGCTATCCCGTGGATGCTATCATGGAGGTACAAAATTGCCACCTTATGACACAGTGGTTAAATATGAAGGTCAAGGCGGCTGCTGGCTCTGTTTATCATACTGGACCCGACGCAACTTTTCACTGCCGGCCGATTCCAGAAGGATATGCTAGGGTGATGGTGGATGAAATAACGGAGGGATTTGAGGAGCTCCAGCTTGGCAACCCTACCGGTGAAGGGGAGACTCGGCTGGGTTCTTCACTGAAGACTCCATGCCTATGGCGGAAGGACCTCATCAACATTCTCAACTGGACGCCTCTGCCTTGTCCTCCGACGACGACGAGTCAAGGCACTCCGCCTCCTCCACCGCCTCCTCCTCCGACGAGTGACGATCAGGTCACTCCGGCTCCTTCTCCGGCGCGTGCCCTCACTCCGCCTCCTTCTCCGCCTGCGCCGGCGCGCCCGAGCAGCCAGCCTCCTCCTTCTCCGCCTGCGCCGACGCGCCCGAGGAGCCAGCCTTCTCCTTCTCCGCCTAGTCAGCAAGGGCGGAAGAGACCTGCCGCCGCTCCGGCTGCTCCTGCTCCGGCACGTAAGCAACAAAAGAAGACAGCCGCTTCGTCTGGTCTGCCGACATCTAGCAGTGCAGCCAGAGGCGGGAGGCAATGTAGATTCGTTCCTTATCTCACGCCTCTAGAGAAGTTACCATACGAGAGGTCCGACAAGGAAAACACGAAGATCGCCGAAGGCGAAGTGAAGGACTGGCTTGAAGGGTTGAAATCACAGAGACATCCACCTCTGGAGGAGAAGATAGATCCGGTGAAAGCAAAGCGCACTCTTGCTGCCCTAAAGAAACCAGCGAAAAGTAAGCCGAAGGACAACTATGACCGCATTATTGAAAAGTCATTTCACGAAGTGAAGAGGTCGGGAAGTACTAAAAGTGAATTGCCCAGCTCGGCGAACAAGCGGACCAATTGTGCCCCCCGCTCAAGGTGTCTAGCGACATGGTCGCTAATGATCCGAGGATGGTGCCCGGTTATAGCAATCTTGGAGATTACCTGTCCGACGATGTACATTATGATTTCTTGGAGGTGCAGATACAAAGATACGAGTACGGGAAGCCTCTCGTCAAAAATGAAAGATCTCTATCAACGAATATGCGAAGATTGCATGATTGGTACTTGAAAATCTGCAAAGAGTCTGGGGGGAGGGATAGTTTGTAGGTGAGAGTTAAACCGGAGCATGACCTCGTTGGAATTGAATTGTTGCCTATTCCATTTGAGGAGTTCTATCAGTTTTTCAATCAATTGGCCCTTGATAAAGCAACGGTCACCTGCTACTGTCTGTAAGTAGTACTACTTCTTTCATTAAGTCTCTCTATATAGCTCAGCTCTTTCATTGCATGTATTTATAATTATCCTCACTATATTATGCAGATTGAAGATCGTCGAATTGAAGAAAAGACAAGTCAGTGATATTTGGTTCATTAACACATACCTCATAGATGCAACCGAGGTTAATTGGCGTGCATCAGATACCGAGACCAACTTGCTACGATCGTTGGTGGTAAATGAAAACAAAGATATGATACTCTTTCCTTACAACTTCAAGTGAGTGTTACTGTCTTGTGCATATTTGGTTTCCCTTATATATCAGTCAAGGTTATAGTAATGTAATTGATGAGTTCATGCATGCGTGCACAACTTCCACTATATTCTCTTAGAGATTAAGCTTGAGCAGGGAGTAGTAACTGTCTTGGACTCTAAACGTAAAGATCCCAAGGAGTATGCGGACATGACTCAAATGCTCGACAGGTAAGTTAAATCGATCAATATTATCCACCATGCATATCAGCAACTTTGTTCATTTCTGATATCAAGTAATTGTTTGCTTTGTCTGGCAGGGTTTGGAGAAAATTCACCAAAAAAGCTCCGGGACTGCCAATGAAGCTAGAATTTAGACACCCGAAAGTAAGTACTATATAGTAGCATGTTCCGCGCATCTCCTATATCTTGATTCAAGCGCTAGTTTCATCAATACCATTTGGCATTCTTGCTTATCAGTTTGATTGACCTCAATTTCTTGTAAAGTGGTTGTGGCAGGAACCCGGGAATGATTT
This sequence comes from Secale cereale, assembly GCA_902687465.1. Lineage (NCBI taxonomy): Eukaryota > Viridiplantae > Streptophyta > Magnoliopsida > Poales > Poaceae > Secale > Secale cereale. The sequence continues at coordinate 791,782,055 of LR738711.1, read as the reverse complement.
CTGTGGATACTACATTTGCGAGTCCATCCGCCACACGACATGTGAGCGGGGCTACTCTGAAGCACAATTTGAAGTGCATAAGCAATTAATAATATTCACAATTTTATTTCATTACCATCATTTGAAGTGCGTAAGCAATTAATTAATAATATTCACAATTTTATAGCATCATTTCATGTATTGACCCCCTTCTTCAAATTAGATGTTTCGGATGCGGGATGAACTCCTAGCACCAGATCGTCTGCGAGCAATTCAAGAGGAATTGGCAGCATTCTTCCTTGAACACGTGATTGCGACAGACGGAGAATACTATGTGGACCATGCGTCCATCGTATAGGAGATTATATTTGTAAGAGATAATTATTGTATATATGTACCCGGTAGTATCGGATAGATATACGAGAACTTGTTGTTCGACCAATCTCTCGGAGAAGGAGAGGTGGTCGATATTACTTCTCTCTGTATGCATATATATGTTGATTACGATCTTCTGTTTCCTTTGTTTGCTTACTAGCTAGATAGCTAGCGTGTCTAGTCCTCTCTATATGTATGTGTAGTACGTAGCGTCGACCAAGCACGGACATAAGAGAGGACACTTCTCTCTATTAATTAGCTAGCTAACACAATATATGAAACACCTAAATTAAACACCCAAAACCTCCAACCCCCCCCACCCCCTTTCAAAAAAAAAAAACCACAGCCACAGAAATGCTGACGCGTGGATGCCTTTTGGTCCCGGTTGGTGCCACCAACCGGGACCAAAGGCCCTCCTGCGTGGGCTCCGCGCACAGGCCACGTGGAGACCCATCTGCCCCGGTTCTAGATTGAACCGGGACTAAAGGTCTAGGGCATTAGTACCGACCCTTTAGTCCCGGTTCAAGAACCGGGGCTAAAGGCCCTAACCAACCGGGGCAGATGTCCCTTTATCTACTAGTGCAATGTGGGCTATACTAATGGCGCACTACGTGTTGTGCCATTAGTACATGAGATACTAATGGCGCACCAGGGGTGCGCCATTAGTATTTAATTCTAATGGCGTGGTGCTAGTGGCGCACCAGTAGTGCGCCATTAGCAGGCAAAACTGGTGCGCCACTAGCATGCCTTTTCCTAGTAGTGCTAGATTGGTTTCGCCAAGGTTCCGCCTCGAGACTGCGGGGTCTGATCCCGAAATCATCCTTATATTTTTTTCCAGGTCAAAACACCTCATATAGGAGAAGATGGGCATCAGGGGGCCATCGAGGGGCCCACATTGCAGGGGGTGCTCCCAGAGAGGGGGGGGTGCGCCCCCACCCTCGTGGACGGCTGGAGGCCCCCCTGGTGATCTTCTTCCACCAGATATTTTTTATATTTTCTAAAACGGAGTCCTGTGAAGTTTCGGGGCTTTTAGATTTGTGCAGAATAGGTTTCCAGAGTTTGCTCCTTTTCCAGCCCAGAATTCCAGCTTCCCGCATTCTCCCTCTTCATGTAAACCTTGTAAAATAAGAGAGAAATGCATAAGTATTGTGACATAACGTGTAGGAACATCCCATAATGCAATAAATATCAACATATAAGCATGATGCAAAATGGACGTATCAACTCCCCCAAGCTTAGACCTTGCTTGTCCTCAAGCGAAAGTCGATATCGAAAAATATGTCCACATGTTTAGAGATAGAGGCATCGATAAAAATAAAATACGTACATGAGGGCATCATGATCATTCTCATAATATCAACATACATGTATTTTCATACGATTCTTATGCTAAAGTAACAATTCATTCACAGTATCAAGCATGAATCATAAACTTTACTGAAAACCAACAAACTATGATCTCGGTCATTAAAGCAATTGCAATTTATCGTAACATCGGAAAGAGTCAATATAAGAGCTTTTCAGCAAGCCTACATACTCAACTATCATATAGTCTTTCACAATTGCTCACACTCACGCAATACTTATGTTTATGGAGTTTTAATCGGACACAGAGAAAGATAGGGGCTTATGGTATTGCTCCCAACCTTTTACCTCAAGGTTAATGTCAACAGTAATAGACCATGGAAACTTACATCCAAGTTGGTATATATATCAGGATCTTTCCAACACAATGTGCTTGCCAAATGATAAAATGTAAAAAGGAAAGGTGATTTCCACCTTGACACTTATAAGACAAGAATAATAGATAGACCCTTCGCAGAGGGAAGCAGAGGTTGTCACGTATTTTTATGGTTGGATGCACAAAGCCTTAGCACAGAAGAATGTCACTTTATATTGGCACTTGTGATAAAGACCTTTATTATGTGGTCCGTCGCTTTTATTACTTCCATATCACAAGATCGTATAAAGCTTATTTCCTCCACACTAATAAATCATACATATTTTAGCGAGTTTGCAACATGACAACTTACTTGGAAGGATCTTTCTCAATCCATAGGTAGGTATGGTGGACTCTCATTGCAAGATTGGATTTAAGGATGTATGGAAGCACAAGTAGTATCTCTACTTGGTGCGAGGATTTTTGGCTATCATGAGGGGGCAAGGCAAGCTCAACATGTTGGATGATCCGTGAAAATACACTTTATTTCGGATATAAGAAAACATAACCCATTATGTTGTCTTCATTGTCCAACATCAACTCTTTAGCATGTCATATTTTAATGAGTGCTCACAATCATAAAAGATGTCCATTATAGTATATTTGTATGTGAATCCTCTCTTCTTTTATTACTTCCTATTAATTGCAACGATGACCAAAACTATTTTTGTCAACTCCCAACAACTTTTATTCCTCATGCTCTTTATATATGAAGTCATTACCTCCCATAAGATCAATATGATCTCTTGGATACTCATTATGTTTTCTTTTATTCTATCATGACCAATGTGAGGAAATCAAGCCCTTGACTCAACACTAATCTTTATTATATAGCTCACGGACTCGATAACAAAGGGTAAAGATCATAAGGGAAAAGCTCACAACTAGATCATGCTAACTTTATTCTACTAAATCAAGATACTACCAAAAGGATCGAACTAAGAAAAACGGTAAAGATAGGAGTCATGGTGATACGATACCGGGGTCACTCCCCCAAGCTTGGCAGTTACCAAGGGGAGTGCCCGTACCCATGTGATTATGTCTTGTTCGTCGGGGGTGGTGATGTAGGAGTTGTTGATGACGTAGGCTTGTTGTCCACCTTCCAAGGCATGGGCTCACCATCATAGAAGGATGATCGAGTCTCCGGGATACTCAAATCTGCAGCCAAACTCATCTTCTTGAATCTATATTCATACTCACAGTTTTGGTTTTGCAGGTCATAGATCTGGGCTTGGAGGTGTTCGATTTTCTCTTGAAGGTTGGAGATAGCTTCCCTGAAGATCCTTGAGTCCAGCTTGAGGTTGTTGGTGAGCACCGAGATCATCATGTGGTTGGCGTTGAGTCCTCGTTCCACCATATCTTGGCACTCGAAAACTTGCTGCTCCATTGCATCGAGTCTTATCTCCATGCTTCCGGTCCTCCTCGGCCCCTCAACATCACGGATGTGCAGCACCCCCTCATGCAACTCCATGGTTTGAGGGTGATGCAGCACCTCCGCAAGGTAGGGGTTGATGACCTTCTCGAAGAACTTGTCCCTGGGAGTGTTGGAGGACGCCCCGACGATATAAATCTATCAAAAACAGCAGCTCGAAACGAAAACAGAGGATTTTTGCATGATACAGAGGTCAAAGCCTTTGGTAGTATATATAATGAATTTTTACCGACCAAAAGGAGTAACATACAAGAAATCGGAGTCAGGGAGGCTCACGAGCTGCCCACGAGGCAGGGGGCACGCCCAGGGAAGGGGGGCGCGCCCTCCACCCTCGTGAACGGCTCGTGTCTCTTCTGGACTGCTACTTATTTTTCTATTTTTCTAAATATTTCAAAACGGAGAAAAATAGCCTTTAGAACTGTTTTGGAGTCGGTTTACTTACCGTGCCACATATCTCTTCCTTTTCGGAGGTTGAATCGTTCTGGAAAGTGTCCCTTATGTATTCCTACGGGGTTACGATTTCAATAACATTGGTTTCAACATTTATAGGATTACCTGAGATATAATGTTTGATTCTTTGGTCGTTCACCACCTTCGGATTTGTGCCTTCGAAGTTGTTGATTTTTATGGCACTGGAACGATAGACCTCCTCGATAACATAAGGTCCTTCCCACTTAGAGAGAAGTTTTCCTACAAAAAATCTTAAACGATTGTTGTATAGCAAGACATAATCACCTACATTAGACTCACGCTTTTGTATCCTTTTGTCATGCCATCTTTTAACTTTTTCTTTAAACAGCTTGGCCTTCTCATAGGCCTGGGTTCTCCCTTCATCAAGGGAGCTAATGTCAAATAACCTCTTCTCACCGGCAAGTTTGGAATCATAATTGAGATCTTTAATAGCCCAATATGCCTTATGTTCTATCTCAAGAGGTAAGTGACAAGCTTTTCCATAAACCATCTTATATGGAGACATACCCATAGGATTTTTGAATGCAGTTCTATAGGCCCATAATGCATCATAAAGTTTCTTGGACCAATTCTTTCTAGACCAATTAATTGTCTTTTGCAAAATTAATTTCAACTCTCTATTACTTAGTTCTACTTGACCACTAGTCTGTCACTACTAGGAAAACGGCTAGAGATGGGATTGTTACTAATGGCGCACCAGACATGCGGTGCGCCATTGGTATATACTAATGGCGCACCACATCAACGGTGCGCCATTAGTAAAAAAAATCATTTTATTTTCAAAACTACTAATGGCGCACCGGTGGATAGTGCGCCATTAGTAGTTAAACTACTAATGGCGCACCATATCCACGGTGCGCCACTAGTAATTTTTTTTCAAATTTTATTTTTATTTTTTTTCATTTCATTTTCAAAACTAGTAATGGCGCACCGTGGGAGTGGTGCGCCATTAGTAGTTAAACTTACTAATGGCGCACCACATCCACGGTGCGCCACTAATAATTGTTTTTCAAATTTTGTTTTTTTATTTTTTTATTTTTTTAAAAAACTAGTAATGGCGCACCGCTCCCACGGTTCGCCATTACTAACTTGGCCATTACTGC
>LR738711.1:791699873-791776949 GCA_902687465.1 Secale cereale | reverse complement strand
CCCCCCCCCGCCCCCGTGGACAGCCTTGTCAAGTTCAAAAAAGAAAATAGGAAAATAAGTTTCCCATGTGATATGTGGTCTACTTGTTGGGAAAATTTACAAATATGAATTTTGACTTTATTTGCAAAATATCTCTGGAATTTAGTAAAACGGGCATAACTTTTGAATACGAACTCGGATTAAAAAGTTTTGGATATGAAAAATCATCTACTCGATAAGTTACATCTGAATTTAACCGGGGGAACCCCGTTAAACATTTTCAAAATCCCCAAAAACCAAACAGAAAAAAAGTTACGGGGCTTTTAAGATCTAGAGGCAAAATAATTCAAAAAAATTCAAACTTACTATGACATATCCACCACCTTCTATTACGAGTTAGTAGTATGCCACCCTGCCTTGTGTCATATCCGCCTCTATGTACTATATTGGCGCGCTTGTAATAAAATTGTTGAGCAACCCCAGCTCAACCTTGTAAAATATTCAGTGTACTGGAATTCTGTATCAAGGATTTGTCTGCCAGCAGGTAATAATATCCCTCGCTGGTTTAATAAAAAGGTCATTCTTCCGGTAATTGTTTTACTGAAGGACCGGTCCTGACAACCTTGGTATCAGAGCCAGGCTGACTGTAGGAAGCCACTAGGTGTGCTCGCTAATCGGTTATTAGCGAAAAATTTGCTTTTCAGCATTTTTACATCTGTAGCAATTTTCTGTTGGTCAGCATAAATTTATGACTTGACTATTCGGAATTTTTTTCTACTTTTGTAGATGGCCAGCAACGACTGTGATGCACAGGTGTTCGCCAACATTCATAAGGGGTTTGTCAAGCTCCTCTTCGCCATCACCAAAGTCGCGATCGCGCCATCCACCCATCCAGAGTTTACACTCTACCGTCACAAGCTCAACGACAGCGTGTCTATGCATCAGGCCGTGGTGCACTTCAAAGGAGGGCGTTCTGAAGCGCGCCGCCTCCGATTTGTGGGCAGAGCCATGCCTACGGAGAGGCATGCCATGCAAATGGCTGCCCGTGAGGCGATAGCTCGTCTCCGGGACATCCTTCCTTCCATGAAGACTCGTCGCTACCGTTACCTCCCATGCCACGTGCCCTACACATGCCACTATGCATTTGTGTGTGCAAATGGGGAGCGTGATGAAGCCATTGAATCAATGGTAGAGTACCTCAAGGCACTTGAGGCAGCCTTTGATAATCTTGTGGACGACTTGGTGGCTACCCGTATGGAATTGGTCCAAAGTGGCTCCGCCAACAGGACGGAGCTACTCCATACTGCGCCACCAATGACATTTGTCTCGTCTACCGCATCCTACGCACCTTCCATCCTAGCCACCGCTCGCCGTCAGCCTACCACTCAGGAGTTTGACCAAGTCATAGCTCCTACCCCAGTCAGAGCTGCACCGCCTGCTGCACCTGCTTTGACACCACGTATCGATACTCCGCGCCTGGAGCCTATTAGTGAGGAGGAAGTGGAGTCTCCAGCACCTCTGGGCCTTACCCTCGGCAGGCCGAGCGAAATCTTCAACATCTCCGACTAGTGCGTTCTTCCGCGATGCACTATGCTCGCTTGTAATATGTGTGTGATATGTAAAATAGATTGATGGCAGTAGTCTGTTTGCGCATCATGTAGGATCTTGGAGGAGTGAGCTAGTTTTAAATAACATGTCAGGATGTGTACGCACACCCTGAGTGACGTAGTTATAATTAGAACCTGCGTGTAAAATATGTACTAGCGGTCCTTCTCCGTGCGCAATCGACCAGTTTATTTCAAAAATCTCTTCCGAGCTCGTGTTTTGTCGCTTTTGCAAAGTCTTGGTTTATTTTGCTGCTCGGTTCTTCTCAGGATCTCTGCATTATTACCCCGGAGTAAGAAATGACTCGTCCCTGGATGCGTTCCATGCAAAGTACGCCGAAAGAAAATTATGGCACACACACAGACAACAATTTCACACAGGGGCAGTCAAGTCAGCAGGGCAGTGAGACGGCATTTGCTCAAGTGTGCCGTCTTTACGAGCAATGTCAGCAACAACAGCAAGAAATGATGAACCATGTCATTAACATGGGAAATCACCATGAGCCATACCAGCAGCACTCTAAATTATCTGAATTTCAGAAGACGCGTCCAACGACGTTTTCGCACACAGACAAACCTCTGGAGGCCGATGATTGGCTTCGAGATATTGAAAGGAAATTAATAGTGGCACAATGCTCAGACCTTGAAAAGATGCTATACGCACCACATTACCTTACTGGAGCAGCCGCATCATGGTGGGAAAATTTTCTGCTTATGCATCCCGACATAAATAATATCACCCGGGAAGATTTCAAGGAAGGCTTTCGTGGGGCACACATCCCTAAGAGCATTATGAAGATCAAGAAAAGAGAATTTGATGACCTCAAGCAAAGGGGCATGACAGTTCCTGAGTACAACAGTCAGTTTACGCAATTATCCCGTTATGCCAACGAAGAACGTATGACTGAAAACAAGAAGATGGAAAAGTTTTTGGACGGACTGGCACCAGCACTAAAATGCCAGTTATTCGTACACACTTTTCCGGATTTCAAGATACTGGTGGACAAAGCCATTACGTTGGAGAATGAACGTCGCAGTCTGGAAGACATTCGCAAGAGAAGAAGGGATCAGACCAACCACCCTCGCAACAACAAGAATAAGGTGAATTTCCAGAGGAATGGGGCGAATAGACCCACGACCAATGACACACGTCCAAACAAGAATTTTCATGCAAGAGACAAGGATTTCACCTATCACCCGGGTGTTACCTCCTACGCATGTGGAGAAGAGGGACACTATGCTAAACAGTGCCCTAAGCCAAGAAACTCAGCACCGAAGCCAAACAGCAACGGAAACAATTCCGCGCCCAAGCGCAACAACTTCAACCCCAATAACAATCATAGGAAAGGCCACCTGAACCATGTGACCAAGGAGCAAGCACAGGATGCACCGGATATCGTACTCGGTACGTTCCCTGTCAACAGAATACCTGCCACGGTTTTGTTTGATTTTGGAGCTTCTAACTCGTTCATTTCGAAGAGTTTTGCTTTGCAACATGGTTTTTCAATGCTTCCCTTGGGAAAATTAATGACCATAAAGTCCCCTGGAAATAAGCAAATCACTCAGAGTTACTACCAAGGTTTGACCGTTGAAATTGAGGGATTAAAATTTCACGCAAACCTCATCGTGTTGGAAAACAAGGGACTGGATGTTATCCTGGGTATGGATTGGCTAACCACCAATAAAGGATTTATTGACTGCTTCAACAGGACATTAATTATTACTCATCATCACGGAAAGACAATAAGAGTAGCAGCTCAGGAAAGACCGGTGTCGCATTAACCAAAATTAAACAAAGTTGATACTTCTGAGTTAAGCAAGGTTCTAGTTGTATGTGAATTCCCGGACGTATTTCCCAAAGAACTACCAGGCATGCCGCCAGACAGAGAAATAGAATTCATTATTGAGCTAGCACCGGGAACCACCCCCATATACAAGAAACCGTACAGAATGGCACCGTCCGAGTTGGTTGAACTAAAGAAGCAAATAAAGGAACTGCTAGACAAAGGATTTATACGTGCCAGCTCCTCACCTTGGAGTTCGCCGGTATTATTTGCCAAAAAGAAGGATGGGACCATGAGGTTGTGTATAGACTACCGAGCGCTCAACATGGTCACAATCAAGAACAAAATCCGATACCACGGATAAATGAATTATTTGACCAGCTCGCGCAAGCCAAGGTTTTCTCAAAAGTTGATTTAAGGTCAGGTTATCATCAACTAAAAGTACGAACAGAAGCGATCCCGAAAACAACATTCACCCCTAGATACGGACTTTATGAATTTACGGTAATGCTGTTTGGACTGACCAACGCCCCCGCATATTTCGTCCAACTCATGAACAAAGTATTTATGATATTCATGGACAAATTTGTGGTGGTATTTATTGATGATATCTTGGTATATTCAAAGACACCGGAAGAACATGCTGAACACCTCTGCATTGTACTAGGAGAATTAAGGAAACACCAACTTTACGCCAAATTCAGCAAATGTGAATTTTGGTTGAGGCAAGTGGGTTTCCTAGGACCCGTATTGACACAAGAAGGAGTTGCTGTGGACCCAGATAAAGTCAAGGCCGTACTTGGCTGGAAGCCACCAGCCAGTGTAACTTATATACGAAGTTTCCTCGGTATGGCCGGATATTACAGAAGGTTTATTGTAGGATTTTCCACCATAGCTAAACCGATGACACAGTTACTCAAGAAGGATAAGAAGTTCGAATGGACAGAAGCATGTGAGAACAGTTTTCAAGAACTCAAAAAGAAGTTAACAACAGCCCCAGTATTGATCATACCGGATATACACAAAAGTTTTGAAGTATATGGCGACGCATCCCGGAAAGGCCTCGGATGTGTACTAATGCAAGAAGGCAAAGTAGTCGCCTACGCCTCTCGGCAACTACGAAAACATGAAGAAAATTATCCTACTCACGATTTGGAGTTGGCAGCAGTCATACATGCACTCACGGAGTGGAGACACTTTTTGCTGTGAAATATATACGCACCATAAGAGCCTCAGATATATTTTCACGCAACCAGAGCTCAATTTACGACAACGACGCTGACTGGAACTGGTAAAAGATTACGACGTTGGTATCCACTATCACCCAGGAAAAGCAAACGTGGTAGCAGATGCTCTCAGCCGTAACCCCAGCCCGAACAATGGCAGCATACATAACCTGAGACCCGAATTTCAGCAAGAATTCGCCAGACTCAACCTAATGATGGTCATTGAAGGCGAAGTGTCCAAGCTGGATACTGCCTACTCTAATAGAACAAATAAAGAAGGCTCAGCATGGACACCCCAGCATCGAAGGGATAAAAAGAAAAATAAGTCAGGGCAAGGCCTCAGAATTCACCATAGACAGTGAAGGAATATTATTGTTCGGAGACAGACTTTGCGTACCAAATAACAACGACCTTAAACAGCAAATTCTAGCAGAAAGCCACACCGCTCCATACTTAATCCACCCTGGAGGGACGAAAATGTACAAGGACATTCAGGAAAGATTTTGGTGGCACGGAATGAAGAGGGATATAGCCACATTTATTGCATACTGTGATTCATGTCAATGCATTAACGCCGAGCCAAAAACCCGCAGGGCTATTACAACCAAACAAGATACCAGAATGGAAATGGGACGATATTGGAATGGATTTTATTGTTGGACTACCACGGTCACAGCAGGGTAATGATGCCATATGGGTCATCACGGATAGACTGACCAAGGTGGCACATTTCATACCAGTCAAGACAACCCACACCACCCAAAAGCTTGCCAAGCTTTACCTCGCCTGTATAGTATGCCTACATGGGGTTCCCAAGACTATAATATCCGACAGATTCGTCTCAAAATTTTGGGACCAGTTGCAGCAAGCCCTCGGAACGCAACTAACGTTCAGTACAGCTTATCACCCCCAGACTAGGGGACAAACGGAACGAGTAAATCAAATACTCGAAGACATGCTAAGGGCATGTGTCCTCACATATGGGACCAGTTGGGAGGAAAGCTTACCATATGCCGAGTCCGCATACAACAATAGTTACCAAGCTAGCCTGCAGATGGCACCTTTCGAAGCCTTGTACGGACGAAGATGCCGTACTCCATTAAACTGGTCGGAAACAGGGGACAGTCGTATATTCGGCCCAGATATGTTAAAGGAAGCTGAGGAGAGAGTAAATATAATACGGGATCGACTCAAAACCGCTCAAAGCCAACAGAAAAGCTATTACGATCAAAAGCATCGGGAAATAAGTTTTGAGCCCGGTGAAGACGTATACTTACGTGTATCACCTATGAGAGGACTGCAACGATTCAAAGTCAAAGGGAAACTAGCACCCCGATTCATCGGACCCTTCTGTATAATTGCACGGAGAGGCACAGTAGCCTATCAGCTGGACCTTCCCAAGGAACTGTCAGACGTCCACGACGTGTTCCACGTCTCGCAACTACGGAAGTGTGTAAGCAACCCAAAGAAACATGTGTCACATGAAAACCTTGATGTGCAACCAGATCTCACCTACCGGGAACACCCAGTAAAATTTTTGGAGGAGTCTGAAAGGAGAACCCGTCAGAAGTCAATTAAATTTCTCAAGGTTCAGTGGAGTAATCACACAGAGGATGAGGCAACATGGGAAAGGGAAGATTTCCTTTGGACAGAACACCCACACCTATTTTAGGATCAGCTGAAATCTCGGGGATGAGATTTTTCCTAAGGGGGTAGGTGTTGTAACACCCCAAATTTTTTGAGTTGGCTTTCTTCCAAACTTTTGGCCTTTTGGAAGAGGGTTGTTTGATCTTTTCTTGAGCCTCTTCTAAAATCTTTCTGGCCAGAGTTTTTGGTGTTTTCTCAAGCTTGGTTTTTGACCTTGAAGATCTTCTCTTGGGTTGGCTCAAGCCCAACTTGAGTTTCAAAGAGGTTGTTTGAATTCTCCCTTACTTGAGTTATGCCTTTCAAATTTGATCTTGGACTTATCCTCCCCTCCAACCTTCATCTTGCCATGACCCCAACAGAAATATTTCTCTCCAAAACCCTCTTCACACCTTAGGACAAGTTTCTCATCAATTCTAGAAAGTTTTGACCTTATTGGGATTTTTCCTCCATTTATTTCACTCCAAATCTATTTCTGTCTTTTATAGTGGACCTTGGTGATTTACACAGGAGCCACCATTTCCATCTAGATATTTGATTCCAAACCAACTCTCCTAGATGGTCCTCAGTACCCACAACCTAGATCCATCTTGTTTCACTGGTCCACGGTTCAAAATTTTCAAATTTCACCTGCTGCAAGTTTGGACCAGATTTGCAAAATTTGGTGAAATTCATATTTATCTTCTTCCAAAAATCCTGTGAAAAATCAGGCAGCCTCTAGATGCATCGAGAGGCCCCTCCACCAAATATCAGCCCCAGAAACATTGCACACATACCAGAATCATTTCATCAAACACATTGCATACACTGTGCTGTCAGGTTCAGAAATTGTTAACTGAAACTGTCGACGGACAGTTCGACAGTTCGTCAGTTTCGTCAGGCAGCTTCGACAATCTCACCAGTAACCTCCTTGGCTCGACGCTGCACAGCACCATCTTCTTATCCAGAGCGCTGCACGGTTGCTTGGCTGCTTCAGGGCGTCGGTGGCGCCCTGGCCCGACCGCGCCGGCGACTGCCATGGCAACAACGCCGCCCGTGGCGGCTGACAGAAGTAACCCCGCAGCTCGACGTCGTTTGGCGCCGCCCAAATCACCCCAGCACTCCGTGTGTCCACCTTCGGTGCCAGTGCACGCCTGCCGCACCGTCACCGTGGCCTGGCGCGCGCAGAGCATGTTTTCTGCCGCCGACGTGCCGCGCGGCCGTTCCGTCGAGGACAACCCGTAACTCTCTCTCCCCTGCTGAGTTAGGTGCGGGAATGGAACCACTACACCTCCTAGTCGATGCGCAAGCCCCTAACTCTGCCGTCCAACCACTGCATCACCGTAATCGACTTGCTGGACTTATCCATTCATGACAACCACCTCGGGCCGGCTATATAAGGCACCCCCGAGCTCGTTCTCGAGCCCGCACATCTCCACTACCTCCCTAGACCACGCCCAACCTCTAGAAGAGCCTCGAGGGGCCCTTCTTCTCCAACTCCGGCCAACTCCCTCCGCCTCGGGCTCCAGCATCGTTCACTACGGTGAGAGCTTCTCCGCCGCCGTGGACTCGAGTGTAGCACCCTGGCACCCACCTAGACCTAACCCCCACTTCAATTTGATCCCAGGAACCCTCTCTAACGAGGCCCACAACCACCCGAGCCGCTTTCCGCCGGAGACAGGGTCGCCGTCGACGTGGGGCTCGCCGACGCTCAACTCCACCACCCTTCGACGCGGAAGATCACCGAGAAGCCGTACGTATCACTCTCCTCCCCTATCTCGCCGTGGATCGGCACCGGCGACCACCGCAGCACCGGCGCCGGCGCGACTCTGTTCCAGATTTCAAACCTGACGTGTGGGGCCCCTTGTCAGCCTCACACCTCTCCCCTCCGAACCGTTTCTGTAAGCGCCTTCGGGCAAAGTACGTTTCCCCTCTGCGGTTGACGTACTGCGTACCGGTTCGCTTTGCTGTTTTCTGTTCTAGCCCCTGGAACTTTTCTGTTTCCTTACAGATGAGTCCCTGGACAGAAACTCTAATATCTTTTTAATTAAAGATGATTTTGCGTTGATTCTTTTTCTGTCCTCTTTAGTTTTCTGCCTAGTTTTTTGTAATATTTATGTGGAAATTTTTGGAACAACTTTATTTGCACGCGCGGTATTTATGTTAGTATACATTTGTTTGAATACGTATATACCAAAGGACGTGACGGAGCCGCGAACCACACCGAGTTACACTCCGACTTCTCAGAACCAGGCAAGCATGTTTGAACCTTTGATATGATCAGTGTGTTGCATGTTTGCTCGATTAGTTCTTTTCATAAGCATGGTCATATAAGCATATGTGTATGGTTATATTACATGCAAACAAGCTTCGGGTGAGCCCCGAATGATAATGTTTGAACCACCTCGATCATGTGGTGACATGATCGATGGAATGCTGGTATTGTTGGAGCATGCCAGTATTTGGTTAACTCAGTATCAACGGAGATCATGTCGTGATTTCGTTCATCTCCTTTTTGGTACTATCATAGTCCGTCTGTTGAGATTACGGTCTAGTCAGTTGTAAACCACTTCCCGGGTACACACCAAGTAGAGGGGCCGGGATGAGGGTTACATGGCGCTGGATTAAAGCCCGTCATCCGGTCAGGGGGCATGGGTGTTTCCGGTTGGGACCGAGAGGGGGGAACCCCTTAGAGCGCGCATATATAAATTTGATCCCATGCTATTCGAGGTTGTAGCCTCCCCGTCTTAAAGTTTTTCGTGAATGTTGTCGCGGGTGATTCCGGACAGCAGGATGTTAAATGGGTGTTTACTGGTTAGTTGGGTTTCTACTAAAACACCGTAGACGGAACTAGCCCCCGTGGCTAGTAGAATCCGTTGTCTATGAGTTCATAGTACAAGCTCTGCAGAGTTAAATTCCTTCAGTAGCCATGTTTATGGCCTAGGGTCAAAATCTTCGGGTCAACCGATGACAGTCTCTAGTGAATTCTTGATGGTAACAAGAGAAGTGATTTCGTCATGTTCATTTGGTAGATGAACTCACCAACTATCTCTGAATTAATTTACTTCCAGAAGTATTTCATCATTATACTCTTGTTCTTTATAAGCCCTTTATGTGATGTCGCTCAGACGTCCGATTGTGGCATTCTTTTATTTATAAGCCCTTTATGTGATGTCGCTCAGACGTCCGACTGTGGCATTCTTTTATTTATAAGCCCTTTATGTGATGTCGCTCAGACGTCTGACTGTGGCATTCTTTGCGTTATAAGCCCTTTATGAGATGTCGCTCAGACGTCCGACTTTGGCATTCGTTTTATTTATATGCCCTTTATGCGATGTCGCTCAAACGTCCGACTGAGGCATTCTTGTTATTTATTTTGCTATAAGCCCTTTATGTGGTGTCGCTCAGACGCCCGACTGTGGCCCGCTATCATTTATTATTTTACGAGGCGTCACTCAGACACTCGTTTGGTCTTCTTCTATTTATCTTTTGGATTTCGGGAGGATTACCGCCCGACTTCCATCATTGCATACAGCACATTAATATTTTATTCCTGTCGCATTTTTGCTGGAATACTCATATGAATCATGTTTGCATTTATTATATCTTAAGTCTGAACTGTCTTGCGAGTACATTCAAAGAACTCACCTGGCTTGTTGATTTGGCCAGATGTGGATGAAGGCGATCTCATGGATGAAGAGTTCGATAGCGAGTCCGACGTCCAGTGGAGTCCCAGTCAGTCCCTTGCGATCCTGGAGTTGATCATTGTTTTATAACCGCTTCCACCTACCACCAAATAAATTCATCGGGTCTCACTCCGTCTCTCGACGAACTGTAATATATTGGACTCACATCACGCACTTCACTGTGACATATCCACCACCTTTTATTATGAGTTAGTAGTATGCCACCCTGCCTTGTGTCATATCCGCCTCTATGTACTATATTGGCACGCTTGTAATAAAATTGTTGAGCAACCCCAGCTCAACCTTGTAAAATATTCAGTGTACTGGAATTCTATATCAAGGATTTGTGTGCCAGCAGGTAATAATATCCCTCGCTGTTTTAATAAAAAAGTCGGTCTTCCAGTAATTGTTTTACTGAAGGACCGGTCCTGACACGACGTTCACATGACACCAATAGAGGAGAGACAACATACATCTCATCAAAATATCGAACGAAGACCAAATTCACATGACTACTTATAGCAAGACTTCTCCCATGTCCTCAGGAACAAAAGTAACTACTCACAAGACATAATATTGTTCATGATCAGAGGGGTATTAATATGCATAATTGATCTAAACATACGATTTCCACCAAATAAACCAACTAGCATCAACTACAACGAGTTATCAACACTACTAGCAACCCACAGGTACCAATCTGAGGTTTGGGTACAAAGATTGGATACAAGAGATGAACTAAGGTTTGAGAGGAGATGGAGCTGGTGAAGATGTTTATGAAGACAGCCCTCCTGTCGGTGTACAAAAAGAGGGGTACACTTGTACCCCTACGACTGTGCACGGGCAGTCTGAGCCACGGGCACCACCACACCAAGCACGACAAGGGATGTGAGCCAGGGTAAGACCGAAGCTAGATGGAGACTGAAGCCCAAGAGAACAAGACCACAAAGAGCAAAGGGACGAAGCGGGATCCCTCAGCAAGATCCTTGCCGGGAGCCGGTTTTAGCAGCCCCGGCAAGATCCTTGCCGGGGCCGGCTTTAGCAGCTCCGGCAAGACCCTTGCCGCGGCAACTCGCCCCACGCCTACGGAGCGGATCACCCTTTAGTCCACTGCCCCCATGGGGCAAGGATTCGGGAGGCATCCCCGTAATGGCATGCAGATCTTTGTGAAGACATTCAAGATCAGATACACGCTAAGAAGACGACGACCCTTGGCGGGATCCCAGCCAAGGAAGACCACAACACCTCCGGCAAGCATCTTGTCGGGGATGACAGCAGGCGCCGCGGCAAGACCCTTGCCGGGGCCTTGGCAAGGCCCTTGCCAAAGACACCCGCAGGGCCACCATCAGGCCCACGCCAGCTAAGCTTCCACCGGCCCATGCAGCTGTCGACCCAACCAGCTGGGCAGGCACCTGCGTGGCGACATGCAGATCTTCATGGAGACCCACCATTGCGCCACCTCAGCTGCCTACCTGCCTACATGGCATCTCAGGCATCGCTGGCCAGGGCACGTGTCGACACAAGAAGGAGCGGCGACGGACAAGATGGATGTCTCCCCCGTCCACAATAAAGCAAGGACACCTAAGCTAGGCGCATTAAATGCGCCTTGTCATGTAATTCGAGGGATAACCTCGCGTCACTGTACCCTTTCCACCTCCTGTGTGCCACTGTGGCAACCCCTTTCCCTATAAAAGGAGGCCCGAGGCGACCAGGAGGAGGATTCGGCTTTTTGGAGCTCCTCATGCCCCGTAGCTAGCTGAAGAGCACAAACATATAATCCACCAAAGCAGGAGTAGGGTTTTACGCATCCTCACGGCGCGAACCTGGGTAAAGGAATCGTGTGCTATCTGTTTGATTGGCTCTTCTCTCAACCGCGCGCCCCGCAACCGTAGTAGGGATTCTTGTGATCCCATAGGTGTCGTTTCCAATACACCGACATCTTTGGCGCGCCAGGTAGGGGGCACAGTTGTGAGAATCGGCTTTAGCAGTTAGTTCGATGCTTCTCCATCATCATGGCACCCGAGAAGAAGATGACGGTGGCAGTTGGCCAGTCTGAGGCCGGACAGCCCGTCCCAACGCGGGCGAGCAGCGGACTGGTCGCGGAAAAGACCCGGGGCGCTGCTCGCGAACACCAACGCCGTCCCACCGGCCGAAGTTTGGGAGGTGGCGATGTGTGTGCGCCTGGTAACGGGCCACACACCGATGCATCCAAAGACAGAGCCAGGCCCTCCGCGAGTGGCGCTGGGCCTTCCAAGATCGCTGCCGCATCACCCGAAGGCGGCGTATGGGCCTCCAGGACTCCCACGCCGGCGCCAACAGCGCGCTCCTCTCAAGCAGCGCGCGACGAACGGCGTCGTCCCGCTATACATCCCGGGCGTCGCCACGGGAAGAGCCCCGAGCGCCACTCCCGGGACGTAGAAGACCTGCCCGCCCACCGAAGCGCTGGTAGAAACAGCATGCGACCGCGGGATCATGACGGAGCTCCTCCTGACATGGTCAGGGGTCGAAGCTCGTGGCGGTCCGTGCAGGCTTCGCTACCGCTAACCCCAGCTGAAGCCCTGGCACACGTGCAGTTGCTCCTGGACTTTCCTCCCGTTATGCGAAAACTCGACAAATGGAGAGCCACCATCCAAAGCCTTGTCGCAGTCGCCAACAAGGATGAACCAAGTCCAGCGAGGCCCCTGGGTCGACGTTCTAAAGGGGTCCCACGCACCGGTGGCGGGAGGACCGGCAGCACCGCAGCCACGGTGCATTCTCCTACTCCTCGTCCGGTACCATGTGTGTCGACTCGTCGAGGCGTCGCGAGTGACGCCATCTCCATAGCGTCGTCCGACCCACGGACCCACGGTGACCAGCGTCAAGTTCTTCAGGAGCGAGCTCATGAAGACGCTCGAACCACCATCGAGCGCCGGCGCAGAGCGCACCACCAGTCAGATCGGCGAGTAGGGCCTGCTGTGAATCGCCCAGCACCGGAGAGCCCTGGAGGTCTACCTTATGAGGTAGGCTATCCGGCTTTTACCCGTGAGCTGCGGCAGTTCCAGTGGCCCACTCACCGTACCTTCAAGCCTGATGTTGGCGAGAAGTACAACGGCAAGACCCACCCATCAGAGTTCCTCGGCATCTACACCATCGCGATGCAAGCTGCCGGAGCCCGCGACGATAAGGTGCTTGCGAGTTACTTCCGATTGGCTCTTAAACCCAACGCCATGTCATGGTTGATGCACTTGCCGGTGGACTCTATTTCCTCCTGGTCGGATTTGTGTCATGAGTTTGTTGGCGCCTTTACTGGAGGTCACCAAGCCCATGGCCAAGCAAGTGACCTGCACGTTATTCCCCAGAAGGAAGGCGAGAGTTTGCGCAAGTATATACAAAGGTTCAGCCGGGTACAGTACAACATCCCTGATGTTCACCCTCCCGCCATCATCAGCGCGTTCCATCAGAACGTGCGTAACCGCAAGATGCGTGAAGAGCTGGCGATGACCAACGTGAAAGATGTGGCGGAACTCTATGTTCCTGCTGACAGATGTGCCCAAGCTGAAGAGGGAAGTAAGTACCCCGGCGAAGATGCTTGCGCGAAAACCGACTCTTCAGATGAGGATACTGCCGCCCCAGTGAATAAAGGCCAGCACCACAACAGGAAGCGCAAGGGTAAAGCCGTGCTTGCCGTCGAGGGATCTGATGACGCCGGCTCCGCCAAGAAAACCAGGGCGGGTGACCCCGGCAAGGAAATTGCCGGGTGTGTCGCCTGCCGGGCCTTGGCGGCTGCCGAGAAGGCAGGAAACTCCGGCAAGCGATACTGCAAGATCCATCGCACCAAAGGCCATGATCTCCAGGACTGCCGACTGGTTGAGCTCCTTGCTGAGAAGCAGAGGGCTTAATATGAAAGGCGGGACAAGGAAAATGGCCAGGACGGTGCTGAAGGGTCCGGCAAGAAGCGTGATGGCCAAGCAGGCCGTCACGACACGGATAAACAGCAGGAGAGGCCCGCTCGGGGCCGTGACAGAAGGCCCAAAGACGACGATCACGAAGAGGACGACGAGTCCAGCAACCAAGAATTTCAGAAAGCTACGGAGGCCATGTGCGTCGATGGCGGCGCCTCGCTGCATACTTCTCACTGCCAACTTAAACAGTGGGCGCGTGAGATTACAGCGGCGGAGCCGTCGTCCAGTGCCCAAAAGTAGCTGAAATGGTCTAGCACGCCTATCATTTTTTACATTGAGGATCACCCTGATCGCACTACTGTGGTTGGGTGCTTGCCATTGTTGGTTTCACCAACGATACGCAACCTCAAGGTGACAAAGATGCTAGTAGATGGTGGGGTCGGTCTGAACCTACTCTCGCCCACCGTGATCGAGAAGCTACAGTTTCCTGACGGAGACCTTGAATAGACGGGCACGTTTCAAGGGGTCAACCCGGGGAGGAGTCAACCAAAGGGAAAGGTCATGCTGCCCGTGACTTTTGGGAGTGATCTGAACTACATGACAGAAAGTATCGTGTTCGATGTTGCCAAGATCCCCTTGCCATACAACGGGATCCTTGGCCGCCCAGCACTGGCCAAGTTCATGGCAGCATCACACTACGCCTACAACACCCTGAAGATGCCAGGACCTGTGACGATCATCACCATCCCCTCCGATAAGAAAGACGCACTGATTTGAGCTGACCAACTATACCAGCAGGCAGTTGCAGCAGCTGCCGCCAAAAGGGCACTTGCTCCTACCACTAGAGCCCCGGGAGGGAAGAAGAAGAAGACCGGTGAGACCTCGGACACCAACACTGGCAAGCGCACCTCTTTGGAGTGTTGTGCTCCCGTCGAGGACGTGCCAGAGAGCTCCACCGGCAAGAAGACCGGTGAGACCTCGGACACCCACTCCGGCAAGCGCACCTCTTCGGAGTGTCGCGCTCCCGTCGAGGACGTACCAGAGAGCTTCGCCGGCAGAAACAAGAAGTCCAGGGCCACGCTGCTTGGAACCAAGAAGGTTTCTGTCAAGGAGGACGGCACAGGAGGAGCTTTCACCATGAGCTCCACCCTTGACGACAAATAGGAAGACGCGCTCGTCACCTTCCTGCGGGCGAATGTCGATGTGTTTGCATGGCAAGCATCCGACATCCCCTGCGTTCCCAGGTAGGTGATTGAGAACCACCTTGTTGTCTGTCCTCATGCTCGGCCCGTCAAGCAGAAGGTCAGGAAGCAAGCTTTGGAACGACAAGAGTTTATCACAAAGGAGATCCAGAAATTGGAAGCTGCGGGTTTGGTAAGGGGAGTGCTCCATCCAACGTGGTTGGCCAATCCAGTGGTAGTGCACAAGGCAAATGGGAAGTGGAGGCTGTGTATCGATACACAGATATCAATAAAGCTTGTCCTAAATACCCCTTCCCGTTGCCGCGCATCGACCAGATTGTTGACTCCACGGCTGGGTGTGACCTGCTGTCATTCCTTGATGCCTACTCCGGCTACCATCAGATCTTCATGACAAGAGAAGACGAAGAGAAGACAACATTCATCACCCCATGTGGTATGTATTGTTTTATACGAATGCCTTTCGAGTTGAAGAGTGATGGCTCGACGTTTGCAAGGGCAGTCCAGATTGGTTTTGAACCCCAGCTCCATAGAAATATGGAGGCTTATATGGATGATATAGTGGTCAAAACCAAGAATAGGACAACCCTTATACCGGATTTACAAGAAACATTTGTAAACCTACACAAGATCAACCTCAAGCTGAACCCTGAGAAGTGCGTCTTCGGCGTCCCGTCCGGCAAGCTTCTCGGGTTCTTTGTGTCACATCGTGGGACATAGGCCAATCTAGACAAGATCAAAGCTATAGAACAGATTGAAGCGCCCAAACAGGTCAAGGATGTGTGTCGGCTTGCTGGATGCGTTGCCGCAATGAGGAGATTCATTTCCAAGTCTGCCGAGCGCGCCCTCCCCTTTTTCAAGGATTTGAAAAAGGCGGGCCCAATGGAGTGGACACCAGAAGCCGAAACAACATTGCAAGATTTGAAGAGGTATCTTTCCTCCACGCCAGTACTAGTTGCGCCTAGGCCACAAGAACCGTTGCTGCTATACTTGGCGGCAATGAACCAGGTGGTCAGCGCCGCACTAGTGGCGCAGAGAGAAGTTGATGATGAGGTCATAGCAGAGATAGAGCCTGATGCCATTGGTGCAGAGACGACACGGCCGGTTGGAGTGCAGCCAAAGAAGAAAATGATGCAGCACCCGGTCTACTTTGTTAGCTCCCTCTTGCAGGGGGCTAGATCAAGGTACTCCGGTGTGCAGAAATTGCTCTTCGGCCTTCTTATGGCCTCGAGGAAGCTGCATCACTACTTCCAGGCGCACGAGATCACTGTCGTCACTCGCCTCCCTCTGCAACGGATATTGCAAAATCCAGATGCAATAGGAAGAATTGTAGAGTGGGCACTGGAGCTGTCCAGCTTCGGCCTCAAATTTTAAAGTACCTCGACGATTCAGAGCCGAGTCCTGGCGGAGTTCGTTGCAGAATGGACCGCGACTCCTGATGAAGAAGTCCAGGAAACTGCTCTCCCCAGCAAGGAGGCGAGTTGCAACTGGATCATGTACTTTGATGGAGCTTTCTCCTTACAGGGCGCTGGGGCCAG
Source organism: Secale cereale (assembly GCA_902687465.1). Lineage (NCBI taxonomy): Eukaryota > Viridiplantae > Streptophyta > Magnoliopsida > Poales > Poaceae > Secale > Secale cereale. The sequence goes on along the minus strand of LR738711.1, from coordinate 791,760,429 downwards.
CGTACTACTGGTCGCGCCCACTGGAGAGCACCTCAAGTACGTGGTCCAGATGCACTTCCCCAGGGAGGTATCAACGAACAATACTGGTGAGTATGAGGGGTTGCTTGCTGGTCTTAGGATCGCGGCAGACCTCGGAATCAAGAAACTCAATGTCAGGGGCGACTCGCAGCTTGTCGTGAAACAAGTCAACAAGGATTACTAGAGCCCATTGATGAAGGCCTACGTCGATGAAGTGAGAAAGCTGGAAGAGCGCTTTGATGGTATTCAGGCGGAGCATGTTCCCCGAGCGGAGAACGACATCACCGATTGCCTATCAAAGCGCGCTGCCCTCAAGTTACCTGTGGAACCAGGTACCTTTGTGCTTCAGCTTTCTCTGCCATCCGTTGATCCATCAACAGAGCAAAGCAAGAGGAGGAAATCAGGGCCCGACAAGTACTTTCCCGCCGAGCTCCTCGAAGCCGCCGGCAAGGATGTTGCCGAGGACACTGGGCCCTAAACGGGACGGCTAGCTCCGGCGGAGCGTCAAGCTCTTGCCGTCGAGATAGCCGCTCCTACCGCGGAGGAAATGCCTTTAGTCCTCGCCGTCGAGCCCCAGGCTCCAGCGTGGGCACAGCATACCGTCCGATTCCTCCAAACCGAGGAACTTCCTCAGGAGCAGGAAGAAGCGGAAAAAGTAGCCCATCGGTCTGCTATGTACCAGTTCGTCGATGACGTCCTGTACAGAAAGAGGCCGAACGGCGTGAAATTGAAGTGTATCCCTCGAGAGGAAGGACTGGGGCTGTTGGCAGAGATACATGGAGGCATATGTGGATCCCACATAGGGTCAAGAGCCCTTGCCGGCAAGGCATTTCGGCAAGGCTTCTTCTGCCCACTGCCCTCCAGGATGCGACGACACCGGTCACAAGGTGTGAAGCGTGTCAGTTCCATTCAAAGAAACTTCATCAACCAGCTCAAGCCCTTCTGACCATTCCTCTCTCCGGGCCCTTCTCGGTCTAGGGGCTCGACATACTGGGCCCTTTCCCCTGCGCTGTCGGGGGCTTTGAGTACTTGTACGTCGCAATCGACAAGTTCACAAAGTGGCCAGAGGTGGAGGCACTGAGGAAGGTCACAACTCAGTCAGCCGTCAAGTTCTTCAAGGGACTAGTGTGCCATTTTGGTGTACCCAACAGGTTCATCACCGACAACGGCACGCAGTTCACAAGTCGCACCTTCATGCAATATATCCAAGACCTATGCAGCAAAGTCTGTTTCGCTTCCGTTGCTCAACCCCGAAGCAATGGTCAAGCTGACAGGGCAAACGCTGAAGTGCTGCGAGGCCTAAGAACAAAGACCTTTGACAGGCTGCACAAGAGTGGAAGGCGCTGGATTGATGAATTGCCGACGGTTCTTTGGTCGATCAGAACGACGCCAAATCGAGCCACCGGCCAGACACCCTTTGCCCTGGTGTACGGGGCAGAGGCAGTTCTCCCCACTGAACTCATATACGGGTCACCTCGATTGCTCGCTTATGATGGCCTTGAGCAAGAGCAACTGCGGCAAGATGACGCAACGCTCCTTGAGGAAGATCGTCTTCGGGCGGCTGTGAGAGCAGCACGCTACCAGCAAGTCTTGCGGTGCTACCATAGCCGCAAGGTTCATGCCCAAAGCTTTGAGGAAGGTGACCTTGTTCTTCGGCGTGTTCAATCGTCCAAGAATACAAACTAGTTGACGCCGAAATGGGAAGGCCCTTATCGGGTAATACGAGTCACCAGGCCTGGCGCAGTCCGCCTGGAGACCGAAAATGCCTTTCCGGTGAGCAATTCCTGGAACATTTAGCATCTTCGCAAGTTTTACCCATAAGGCACGGCTTGCCAGGCCCCCCGGCAAGTCACCTTTTGTACAAGCCTTGCTGGCAAGGCATGTAACCCTTTGTACAAAGCCAGGCGTAGACCCTGAGCATAAATAAATGAAGTGCTGGCGCCCTAAGTTATAGCATGCATGCTGAGTCGAGTCTCATCCTTTGTTAGGGTTGATAGTGCTTAGCGGCGTCTAACCCCTAGCTTAGAGGTCGAGTTTGCATCTCTTTGTCTTTCCTCTATCTTCTTTGGTTCACAAGACGCACAAATATCCTTGCCAAAGCCACTTGGGGAGAAGAAAGAGGAACGGACTAGCACCTAGGCCCCGACAAGCCAGTGTTGCCGGGGGCTACAAGAGCAAAGATTCACCCACGGCGAACCAGGGTTGCCGGGGTCTGCAGCTTCAGATAAGTTCTTCATCCCTTATCATGCATTCCATTATGGACTGAGGTATGTGAAACCTCATTCTTTTACTTAAGCTATCGTGCTCCCATAACTCTAGGCCCTAGGCCAAAGGCGTGAGAAAGGTCGAGCGAAGTAGGGAGACGGCAAGGCCTGTTGCCGGGCGAGAAAATGTTTATCTTAAAGATATCAAGGATTTATTCCTTGTCGTGGGTTTCACCCACAAACAAATGATCCGGAAAAAATCCCTTTTTCATTAAAAACATTCCATTCAGGTACAGTCTGTAGGGAATGAAAAACATGAACAAGGGGATTACAAGTTCTAAATTTAACAGATGCCCGAAGGCTTACAAACTAAGAAGAGATAAGATGCCCATAATGCCTTTCTTGTCCCTCTCCTCAGGAGGTAGGTCAAGGAGGTGAGAATGGCAAAAGGAGCGCCTAGGCGAGCTACGGGTGGCAGAAGACACCAAGAGGACATCTTGGTGGCCGCCCAAAGGCTGGATGGTGATGGCTGCGCCGGAAGCAGAGCTCGAAGACGAGGCGGCAGGACGTCAGTACGCGTCGAAGGCGTCGGTGCCCGCGTACTCCGACATGACGTCCTTGCCGCCCGCCCTCTTCCTGTTCCTCTTCCGCATCCTCCTTACGGCAGCCGCCAAGGGGACGGCTCCGAGAAGTTCAAGGAGCCGGCGACGCGGATGATGGGGTCGCCGATGCCACCAGGAGCGGCGCCCGACACCTAGTCGGACCCGTCATCCTGCCGCCCACCATCTTCGTCGTCGCTGCCGCTCTCCTCCTCGTCACCCTCGCTCGAGGAGGAATCTTCATCATCGGAAGAGCTCTCCACGCAGCATCTTGCACGAGTCCCAAAGTGTCCGAAGACCTTGACGGAAAGAAGGCCACCCTCCATCAACTTAATATGGAGAGTGAGCCCATCCGTTAGGCTGTGGATATGATCAAATGTCTTCCATCTCAGATGGAGATACATCACATGAGGAGCAGGGAAGTCGACACGGACCGGCGTGCCACTGATCTCGCAGCCCCTCATGTGCAGCCGCAGCGACTCCGGTGGATCCAGCTCCATCTCCCGCGTAAATAGGGTCGGGAGACGAAGGCGACGGCGCGGTGGCCGCGGCAACCTGACGAAGAACTCGCAAGGGTCATCCCCAACATGGCCCTCCACTGGAGGAGGAGCTGCTGGCGGGGGCGAGGCCGGCGGGCCGCCCCGTCCTCCTCTTCCTCGAGCGCCCCGGCCTCGCCCGCGTCCTCGCCCCCTCCCCCTTCCCCTCGTGGCCGGCTCTGCCACCGCAGGTACAGGAGAAGGAGGGATGGGTTGTCGAGCGGTGACCCTCGCCGCCACCATTGAAGGGCCGGGATTTCCTCTCTCCATGGCGAACGGAAGAGAGGAGCAGAAGCTGAAGGAGAAAGAAGATGGAAGAGTGCGAGACACCGTCCCTCCCCCCCCCTTTATAAAGGGACGTGGTTGGGGCTCGACCGCCCCGCTCGGCCAATCAAGACACGGAAGGCGCAGGGAGCAAGGACCGACCCGTCGCCCCAACCAGCGACGACCCGGTTTCCCGCCTCCACCATGTGCCACCCCAAGCGCATGGGAGGCACGTGGCAGACGAGCAGAACCGAGGGGACGGGTGAGGCGACCTCTCCCCACCCCGTGATCGTCGGGAGTGGACACCTTGAGGACCGCGCCTCGCCCCCATTCAGTAAATGGGCTGCGCCTCCACGCCTCCTCCCGTTTATGGGGAAGGTGCGAAGCCGCCTCTTTACTACGTCGTGACGCATGCTTGCGGGAACCGCCCCGCGCATGCCGCCCATGTCGCGCACACCCCTCCGCACCGTGCCACGAGCATGGATCGTGGGAGGCACAACGCCCGAAAGATATTACCGCGGTAAAAACCGCCCCACCTGTCCGCGCACCGTTCTGGGCCTATCCCAACAACGTGTCGCGCTTATGTGTGGCCCAGGCCCGGGGGCTCTTATCGGTGTACAAAAAGAGGGGTACACTTTTTGTACCCCTACGACTGTGCACGGGCAGTCTGAGCCACGGGCACCACCGCACCAAGCACGGCAAGGGAGGTGAGCCACGGTAAGACCGAAGCTAGATGGAGACTGAAGCCCAAGAGAACAAGACCACAAAGAGCAAAGGGACGAAGCGGGATCCCCTGGCAAGATCCTTGCCGAGAGCCGGTTTTAGCAGCCCCGGCAAAACCCTCGCCGCGGCAACTCGCCCCACGCCTACGGAGCGGATCACCCTTGAGTGCACTGCCCCCATGGGGCAAGGATTCGGGAGGCATCCCCGTAGTGGCATGCAGATCTTTGTGAAGACATTCAAGATCAGATACACGCTAAGAGGACGAGACCCTGGGCGGGATCCCAGCCAAGGATGACCACAAGACCTCGGGCAAGCATCTTGCCGGGGATGACACCAGGTGCCGCGGCAAGACCCTTGCTGGGGCCCCGGCAAGGCCCTTGCCGAAGACAACCGCAGGGCCACCATCAGGACCATGCCAGCTAAGCTTCCTCCGCCCCATGCAGCTGCCGACCCAACCAGCTGGGCAGGCACCTGCGTGGCGACATGCAGATATTTGTGGAGACCCACCATTGCGCCACCTCAGCTGTCTGCCTGCCTACATGGCATCTCAGGCATCGCTGGCCAGGGCGCGTGTCGACACAAGAAGGAGCGGCGACGGACAAGATGGATGTCTTCCCCGTCCCCAATAAAGCAAGGAAACCTAAGCTAGGCGCATTAAATGCGCCTTGTCATGTAATGCGAGGGATAACCTCGCGTCACTGTACCCTTTCCACTTCATGTGTGCCACTTTGGCAACCCATTTCCCTATAAATGGAGGCCCGAGGCGACCAGGAGGAGGATTCGGCTTTTTGGAGCTCCTCATGCCCCATTGCTAGCTGAAGAACACAAACATATAATCCACCAAAGCAGGAGTAGGGTTTTAAGCATCCTCGCGGCCCGAACCTGGGTAAAGGAATCATGTGCTATCTGTTTGATCCGCTCTTCTCTCAACCCCGCACACCGCAACCGTAGTAGGGATTCTTGTGATCCATAGGTGTCGTTTCCAATACACCGACACCTCCCCAAGACGAGAGAGTTGTTGGTGATGACGGCGGTGACGATTTCCCCCTCCCGGAGGGAAGTATCCCCGACAAAACAGCACTATCGGAGCCCTAGATTGGTTTCCGCCAAGGTTCCGCCTCGAGATGGCGGCATCTGGTCCTGAAAGCCTACTTATGATATTTTCCAGGTCAAAACACCTCATATAGAGAAGATGAGCATCGAGGGGCCATCGAGGGCCCACGAGGCAGGGGGCACGCCCAAAGAGGGGGGCATGCCCCCCACCCTCGTGGACGGCTGGTGGCCCCCCTGGTGATCTTCTTCCGCCAGATATTTTTTATATTTTCTGAAACGGAGTCGTGTGAAGTTTCGGGGCTTTTAGAGTTGTGCAGAATAGGTTTCCAGAGTTTGCTCCTTTTCCAGCCCAGAATTCCAGCTGTCGGATTCTCCCTCTTCATGTAAACCTTGTAAAATAAGAGAGAAAAGGCATAAGTATTGTGACATAACATGTAATAATAGTCCATAATGCAATAAATGTCAACATATAAGCATGATGCAAAATGGACGTATCATGCAACAAGAGCCCCCAAGTAACATTGTGAGCTGTGCTCAGCGGGTGCCTATGTTTGAGTTGTGTTATGCATCAAACTCTCTTTAGCCCCTGATGATAATATTGGCTTGATAGCCGGATTATCGAAGTAGCCAGAGTTGTGCTCTTATGGAGATATTGGCTTGATAGCCGGTTCCTGAGGGTAGTGAGGACTCCGATTTATAAATAGAAGACCCCATGTAACAAACTCATGTGGAGCAAACAGCAGAGGCCACGCTCTAGCAGGGATGACGGTTTATTGTATTGATAATAATATATACATTGTGAAAATATGTACATAAAGGGAGCATATGGCTCAGGTGTAGTAAGGCCGAAGAAGAGCAATGGTCCACGGCCGTTGTGTCTCCTCCTCCGATGTGCGTGAGTCCTTGTGTTCTCGAACATCGACGGGGTAGTATGACCAGTTGTGCAGATTCTTGCTGACCACAAAGGATCCTTCCCAAGGTGGGGATAACTTGTGCATATCAGTCTGGTCCTGTGTAATGCCCAGGATGGGACTATAACTCCTACGTGTCGAGGCACGACTTAGAGGTATAAGCCCATTCTGGAATGATCTCAAGTTTGGTATCTTTGCACGACTCATGTAAAAGAGGGATTAAAATGCAAAAGGAGATAATTGGCTTACACTCGCCACTTCACACAAAGCATTACATAAGCAAAACGTCATTCAAAACATCACATGCCATCTAAGGGTAAGATCCAAAAGACAAGATACCAAAACAACATAAAGCCACAAGTCAGGATCGAATCCTAGTAGAAACCACTACTGATCGTCGAAACGTCACAAGCATACGGCCAAACTCTTCATCGAGCTTCCAGTGAAGAACTTGAACCAGCTCATGCATCAAACTCGGCTGAACCTGCATCTGGTGTTGTAGTATCTGTGAGCCACGAGGACTCAGCAATCCCATAACCACGGGTATCAAGACTAGCAAAGCTTTGTGGGTAGGAAGAGGTAAAGTGGTGACGTTGCAGCAGCGGCTAAGCAATATATGGTGGCTAGCTTACGAGTACAAGAGTAAGATGAGCATCTACGCAAACGGTCGCAAAAGTAGTGATCGCTAAAGATCCTAAACTACATACGAGTCAAACATAACCCCACCGTGTTCTCTTCTCAAAGTGAAAAGAGACAGTCACGGTTACTCACGCAATTGTGTGTTTTACTTCGGATCCTCTGTCAAGTTTTCTACAACCGGACATTAACAAATCCCAATCCGCCACATAACCGCGGGCACGGCTTTCGAAAGATCATAACCCTGCAGGGGTGTCCCAACTTAGCCCATCACAAGCTCTCACGATTAGCTGAAGTGATAAATATAGTATCATCACTCCTTATCCTAGGGAAATTCCGATCAGGCTCGGCTTCCCGGTGCACAAGACATTTCGACAATGGTAAAACAAGTCCAGCAAGACCTCCCGGCGTGCCGACACCCTGATGGTAGCCGCGCGCATCTCGTCTCAGGCCACGTCCGGATGAGCGCTACGTACAGTAACCGAAGATCCCATATAACTGAGTGGCACCGCAAGTGGCTCTAGTTTGGGACCAACACCATCAGCACTGGCCCGCCCTGTTATGTAGAATTAAGAACCCGGGGACATGACCCCCTATGCAATTAATTAATTATTTAAGTTGTTATTATGAGCAAATTAAAACCAATGCTGGGCCTTGCTGGAGGAGTTTTATTCAAAGTCGAACTGTCAAGGGGTCCCCATCCACCCATCGTGTAAGGAACGCAAAATCAAGGAACATAATGCCGGTTTATCGGCGCCTAAGGTGGCATGAGTGGAACAAAACACCGAGCAAAAGGCCAAGCCTTCTACCCATGCCCAGTATATAGGTGTGTTAATAATATATATAACATATTGTGATATTCCAACAACAAGTTCCCACCTGGAACGATTTTCATCTTCACCTGCAACTAACAACGCTATAAGAGGGGCTGAGCAAGCGGGTAACATAGCCAAACAGTGGTTTTCCTAGGAAGGTTTCAAGGTTAGAGGTTTCATGGCAACAAGGAGAGGCTGACATAAAAGATGGGTAGCGCGACATGTAACGATAGCATCGAGACACTAAGCATGGCAATGATAGTAAATGTATCCAAGGGTATGATCATCTTGCCTGGGATTCCGCGAGGGAGAAGAACAAGTCCAAGAAGTAGACGGAGCAACTAGTCGAGCGAATCCTCACAACGCCGGAACGAAACCGAAGCTAACAAAAGAAGCAACCGGAAAGAAGCAAACAACACGGTAAACACACAAGCATAAACATGGCATACGATGCACATCCAAATATGATGCATGTCCGGTTTAAATATGCATGGCATGGCAAAGTGCACAAACAAAACTACAAGTTAAGTGGAGCTCAATATGCAACGAGTTGCATATTGACGAAACACCACATTTTATTTATTTAATTGACTCTCGATTATTTACAAGACAAGATCAAATGTTTTTAACACGGTAAGAGGTGAATCAAAAGTAAACTACCTATCTAGGCAATTTAAATGAGGCCGGAAATAACAACAGTTCCGGGAAAAATCCCCATGAGCATGTTTAGCAATTATTAAGCAAACAACAATTCACACATATTAATGTTGTTAACATGATGTGGATGACATGATCAAGTTTATGCAGTTTTTATTAGAAGTGAACATGAAGATGATAAGGAGTATATGTCACCGTGGTGGAAGAAAAGGGTGCCACGGCAACAATCCGAAAGTGATGCAACGCAACATCTCGGTTCCGGTAACCCGTTGAGAGACCGTGGCAAAAGAAAGATGGCGTGAACGAGTCAAGCAAGAAAAAAGGTGGGGTGATCCCGTCACCGGGTTCCCACGAGTCGGCGACGAGGCAACCGAGGAGCACGACAAAAGATGAAACGGGCACGGTGCACACAAGGGAAACATTTCATACAACACATGCAAGCATCCACGGGTCATGTCTCGGGGTTATACCTTCGGAACAAGCGTTTCGGGGCGGTTCGAGTCGTCGAGGGACGTAGTGGTACACGTTCGTAGAGGGAAGTAGTCGTTCACGTTTCCGAAGAGGTACTTGACGGGTCGTCGAGCGACGGTAGTTGAAGTAGTGGTACATGTTCGTTTCGGAGAGGGACTTGATGAACCCAACATCTTCGGGGGGACGGTAGTGGAACTTGGCGACGGTAGTCGTTCACGTTCGGAGTACTTGCCGAGTCGGTCGTCGTGGTACACGTTATGTAGTGGTACTTGGTCTCGGCGACGGTAGTTGTACATGATCCGTAGTTGTTCGGGGTCACGATGACGGTAGTCGTACACGGATCGTAGAGGAACTTGATGCATCCAAGGTCTTTGGTCTCACACTTGGCAAAAGAAGCAGTTCCTGGACAATCCCAACAACACAAGGCAACAAACAACAAGGAAAAAAAACACAGGCACGGTCTCGGTCATGGCAACATGGAGAAGCCGGGGCGGACGAGCTCGAAGCGGCGCTGGTCGGAGGCGAGGACGAGGCATGGAGGCTGCAGCAGCTCCTCGCCGGCTGCTGGAGGGGCCCCATGGGGGAAAACAGTGGCGTCGGGGTGCTCGGGCCCTGACCGACGGGCGACTCCCGGACGAGCGGAGGATGCATCGGTGCCTGGGGCTCCGAGGGGAGGGAGGCCATGGCGCAGGCGCCTGGGCCGCGCTCCCGGCCGGGCCTTGCTGGACGCCAGAGGAGAGGGGCGCGGCCTGGAGGTGCTGCGAGGGACGGGCGGCTCGGCTGCGCGAGGATGGGAGGAGTCCGGAGGAGAGGCCGCGGGCCTGGCGACGAAGGCGGAGGACACGCACGGGGCTCACAGTAGGGAGAAGAGGGGATTGGGGCTCGAGCTGCGGGGCGAGCAAGGGGAGAGCGAAGGGAGCTGCGGCGCATCGAGGAAGAAAGGAGTGGGGTCGAGGGAAGATGGGAAGATCGAGGGAGGCGGCGCTGCGCAGGGAAACGGGGCGAGGGGGGGATCGGGAGATCGGTCGCTAGGGTTAGCGGTCGGGCCAGGAGGCCTGGTGGCTGGGCCGTGGTCTTAGGGGATGGGCCGCGGCTGGAATGGAAAGGTCCTGCGGTTGGGATGGCCTAGAGGCCCACTGCTCCCTTCCTCTTTAATTGATTTTTAGCAGAAACGAATAAAGGGAAGAAAAGAATGAGGAGGGAGGTTAGGGAAAAACAAATAGCACATGGGATTAATTTTCTCGGGCATCATAAAATGAGCGCGGTTCGAGAAAAATAGAAAAGGCATGAACGAGATATAATTCAAACTTATTTGAATTTAATCAAATGGGTTTGAACTAAGACTTGATTATATAAGTGTCCAAAAATGTTGAGGATTTTGGAGGAACCTCGATAAATGGGAAAAAGAATTATAGACATGGAAATAGGGTGAAACTTGAAGCAACAGAGGTCTGGAGAATAAATGCAAGTGTGTTGGGTTATTCCGAAGCAATGGAATATTATTATAATAGCTCCCTAAAATATTGGGAGTATATGTTATAAAGAGAAGACATCCTTCCCTCGATTTAAATGGACCGAAGGTCCACACAATTTATTTAAGTTGAGATGCAAGATTAATGACATGATGGCATGATGACATGATGCAATGCAAAATAAATAAAGCAAGCACAACTGAAACACACGGAAGAACCCGGAACATCTGGAATCTTCTGGAATCTTCTGGGATCTTCTGGGACGTCGGTCTTCGGGCGTCACAACTCTCCCACACTAACAGAGGATCTCGACCCGAGATCCTAGAGATAGCACCGGGTAAAAACGAAAAAGAAGAGGTAAAACAAAGTTGCTTCTTTGACAGACGAGTGAAACCACGAACCTTGAGAGGTTGAACAAAATGAAAGAAGAATACAACAGAGATGAATGAAGTTAAGAGCACTCCGGTAAAATGAGGAACAAGGAACACCGAGAACCTTGTAGATTGAAAGACATGAAACAAAAGCTTACGAACCAACAGAATAAGAAACCGCAATGGTATAGCCAAGGAATAAGAATGACATAATTTGGACAGCACTCCGTCTGAAAATGTAAGGAATTAACATGAACTTGAGAAGATGGGATGATACTTGATGAAAACAACAACACACAGCCTCCGGAACAATAAAATAATGGCACAAGGGGTAAGAAGGATTCCAGACAGCACTCCGGTTGAAAAGTGAGGCAAAACTAGATAAGATGACGGAACTTGAATGAAGAATACAACACTCCAGTTAAATGGACAAGCAAGGGAAGAATATTATCTTGATAAAAACGAGAAGATGGTTAAAGAGAGCAATATCACAACGCCTCCGGAACGAAAGAATAGATGCAAGATCGTTGGGAAGAAAGAACGGAGAAGAAAATGACAACTTCTCTCAAAATTGAATTTGAAAGAGCATCCTTACGAAGAAGGGTTGAATGTGGTTGATGGAAAATCAACAATGAAACGAATAAGCTTGATGTGGGCTTATGGAAAACATCTCAAAATTATGAGGTGACAACCGGCCACTAACTTAAACAATTGATTTGATTGAGATCAACAAGGAGACGAAAGAGTTATTTCACCGGAATGATAAATGAAGAACTTGGGTCATTTATAAGCACCATAATTAGCAACAATCCTTAGGGAAAGCTTTAGGTGAAATACAACCCAAAATAACTCCAACGAATAAATTGAAGGCTTGGAAAGATCTCCTGACAAAGAAAATGATGGTTTTAAATATCTCATTCTTGACAACTTGTGAATCATGAAACATGAAGGGAAATTGTCAAAAATGTCATACCACCATCTGAAAAGATAAGGTAGAATGGATTGCAATTGGAAGCATGATGAAGAATGCTTGAGCTCCAACAAGAATCTTGATGAAGACTTCGAGGATGAATTAAATCTTGATGAACCACCATGAAAACTCCGGTAATGAAAGCATGAGAAGTGAAAGATGAAAAGAATACGATTCAAGGCCTGCGATGAATTGGATTGAGCTTTGAAATGATAATCGAAATAACTTGGAGCTCCGGAAACAAGATCAACAACTTAGGACCGAGAATATGATATGAAGAACAAGCTCCGGAAAAGAGATTAAATCACCTTGAAGGAATAAGAATAAAAATTATGTCATGCATCTCCTTCACCAATTTAAATTGATGACAACCAAAGGATTTGGCATACTACTTATTCTCGTTGGAAAGAATTAAAGAGAGATCTCGCACAAGCTTGGGTAAATCTTCAACGAACCACCGGTCGGATTATGAAAGAACAAATGAATTAAATGATAACAACGGAAGGGAAAACTTGAAAGAACCACCGTAAGAATATGGAGACGAACGAAGAGACATCAATGAAGAATATTTGGAGGACGAAGTTGAAAACTGAGAGTGAAGAAATCTTCTGAAATGAAGGCCTTCGGAGGATCACAAGGAAAAGAATTCATGAAATGCTTCGGATGGGTATGAAAATAATTCCTCACAATCGAAACAATAATGAGGATGGCATGAAGCTAGAACCGCGAATCTTCAAGAGAACGACCAAGATTAAGAGAAACTCTTCTCCGGTCTCTAAATGCTGAGAATGAAGACGAGAAATGCCATAAGAATTGTTGAGCACTCCGGAATGAAGAATTAAAAGGTTGAACCAATGATGAAAAAGAATTTGAAGCGATCTTGGAGAAGGTATATGACTGATGGAAATCATACTTACGTCACACTTGAAAAGAATTTCAGAATACTCCGGAAAAGAAGAGTCGGGTAAGATCATGGGAAAAGACCTGTGGGTTAGGGCCCACTCAAAAGAAATCACCGTTGAAAAGATTGCTTAAGAGATATTTCATCGGTTGAATTAAATGGCTTGAGTAAGATAACAATCTCAAAATAGCTTGAAAGGATTAAGAATGGAATCACGAATCTTGAGCACTCCGGATATGAATAGCAAGAGGAGATTGATTAATTGAAGCACCGGAATAAGAAAGCATTGTGAAATAAGGAAAAGGATAAGATCAACACCGAAATCTTGAATTACATCCACCGGCAGAATTTGAGAACAAAAGAATGATAAACTTGAAGCTCTTGAGCATTTTCACGATAAATCACCGGATAAGAACATTGAAGGAAAAGAATGAAGAAACATCACATGAATAAAGTGGATATTTCATTTAGAATTTCTGACTCCAAGAGGAAGAAGGTTGGGGGGGTGGGTCAAACAAAGACAACTTGAGACGAACAAAAATGGACACCGGTTGAAAAGAATTTAACATGACCATCTTGATGATCAAGAAGAATTAACACTCCCATAGAAATATGAGAACACCGATTAGGAAGGTATGGAATCAACACTTGACATCGAAGCAACTCGAATACCTGAATCAAATAAAAAACAAAGGATAGATAAGTTTATGGAGAAAATTATGTTGCAACATATCTATCCGAACAGAGAATTGAACGAATGAATTCCGCAGGTACATCAACTTGACGAGAAGCCACTTGGAGAACAAAAGGTAAATAAAAGAACAAGGTGCAAAAGAACAAATACAAGATAGAAGCTTCGTTCGACATCTTTGTGCTGAAAGCTCATGGAACGTGTTACAAAAGGGTTTTGCAATCCCCGGATCAGCATAGCCAAGGACCCTTTAAGATGCAACTCCCGATCGGAACAAGCCCATAAAACCACTTCAATCAATGTAGAACCCCGAACTTCATATCATGCACTCGTTAGAAGAATGCCTCGAACTACTAGATGAACCCACCTATTAATTTCCGAAAGTTTCCAGTTATGCAATCAGGTGTTGGGGATACAGGGGAAGCACCGCGCACTCAACTCTAATCCTACATCCAGCTATATCCATCCTTCAACACATAACCAGTTGTTTCTGGAAACCGTTTACCTCGAACCTTCGAAACGCATCCACTATACAAGCTATGGCAATACTCCCGAACTACCTCCCCAGTATTGGGTGATGTCGGGGTTATCTTGCCACTAACCGCATAGGAGAGTTTTCGATGTCGGCCGTCTTAAGTATTCTAGTACTACCGCGATGGATTTGTGACGACAACACCTCGGAGCTCAACTCCCCGGGACACTGCCACAACCCCTAATGACAGGAGGCATCGAGAACAATGTTCTCGTCACAAAGACATCGGAACAAAACAAACAATACTCGCGAGATCCTAAAAAAAATTGGTGCATTTTTTTAGAGTAGAAGAGACAAGAGTAATCGTCAGGAGTCCTCACCAGAATGAAAAGAGATGAGGAGCAAAAGAAATCCTACTCTCCGATATATATATAGGACTCAAAAAATTTCAGTGTGTGCCTAGACTCAACCGTCAACGATTCGATCAATCAGTGGGGGCTTCTAGGTCGGAGAAGGCTCTGAATACCAACTTGTAATGCCCATGGTGGGACTATACCTCCTACATGTCGAGGCACGACTTAAAGGTGTAAGCCCATTCTGGAATGATCTCAAGTTTGGTATCTTTGACGACTCATGTAAAAGAGGGATTAAAATGCAAAAGGAGATAGTTGGCTTACACTCGCCACTTCACACAAAGCATTACATAAGCAAAACATCATTCAAAACATCACAGCCCATCTAAGGGTAAGATCCAAAAGACAAGATACCAAAACAACATAAAGCCATAGGTCAGGATCGAATCCTAGTAGAAACCACTACTGATCGTCGAAACATCACAAGCATACGGCCAAACTCTTCATCGAGCTCCCGGTGAAGAACTTGAACCAGCTCCTGCATCAAACTCGGTTGAACCTGCATCTGGTGTTGTAGTATCTATGAGCCACGAGGACTCAGCAATCCCATAACCACGGGTATCAAGACTGGCAAAGCTTTGTGGGTAGGAAGAGGTAAAGTGGTGAGGTTGCAGGAGCGGCTAAGCAATATATGGTGGCTAGCTTACGAGTACAAGAGTAAGATGAGCATCTACGCAAACGGTCGCAAAAGTAGTGATCGCTAAAGATCCTAAACTACATACGAGTCAAACATAACCCCACCGTGTTCTCTTCTCAAGGTGAAAAGAGACAGTCACGGTTATTCACGCAGTTGTGTGTTTTACTTCGGATCCTCTGTCAAGTTTTCTACAACCGGACATTAACAAATTCCAATCTGCCACATAACCGCGGGCACGGCTTTCGAAAGATCATAACCATGCAGGGGTGTCCCAACTTAGCCCATCACAAGCTCTCACGATTAGCTGAAGTGATAAATATAATATCATCACTCCTTATCTTAGGGAAAATCCGATCAGGCTCGGCTTCCCGGTGCACAAGAAATTTCGACAATGGTAAAACAAGTCCAGCAAGACCTCCTGGCGTGCCAACACCCTGATGGTAGCCACGCGCATCTCGTCTCAGGCCACGTCCGGATGAGCGCGACGTACAGTAACCGAAGATCCCAGATAACTGGGTGGCACCGCAAGTGGCTCTAGTTTGGGACCAACACCATCAGCACTGGCCCCCCATGTTATGTAGAATTAAGAACCCGGGGACATGACCCCCTATGCCATTAATTAATTATTTAATTTGTTATTATGAGCAAATTAAAACCAATGTTGGGCCTTGCTGGAGGAGTTTTATTCAAAGTCAAACTGTCAAGGGGTCCCCATCCACCCATCGTGTAAGGAACGCAAAATCAAGGAACATAATGTCGGTTTATCGGCGCCTAAGGTGGCATGAGTGGAACAAAACACCGAGCAAAAGGCCAAGCCTTCCACCCATGCCCAGTATATAGGTGTGTTAATAATATATATAACATATTGTGATATTCCAACAACAAGTTCCCACCTGGAACGATCTTCATCTTCACATGCAACTAACAACGCTATAAGAGGGGCTGAGCAAGCGGGTAACAAAGCCAAACAGTGGTTTTGCTAGGAAGGTTTCAAGGTTAGAGGTTTCATGGCAACAAGGAGAGGCTGACATAAAAGATGGGTAGCGCGACATATAACGATAGCATCGAGACACTAAGCATGGCAATGATAGTAAAGGTATCCAAGGGTATGATCATCTTGCCTGGGATTCCGCGAGGGAGAAGAACAAGTCCAAGAAGTAGACGGAGCAACTAGTCGAGCGAATCCTCACAACGCCGGAACGAAACCGAAGCTAACAAGAGAAGCAACCGGAAAGAAGCAAACAACACGGTAAACACACAAGCATAAACATGGCATACGATGCACATCCAAATATGATGCATGTCCGGTTTAAATATGCATGGCATGGCAAAGTGCACAAACAAAACTACAAGTTAAGTGGAGCTCAATATGCAACGAGTTGCATATTGACGAAACACCACATTTTATTTATTTAATTGACTCTCGATTATTTACAAGACAAGATCAAATGTTGTTAACATGGCAAGAGGAGAATCAAAAGTAAACTACCTATCTAGGCAATTTAAATGAGGCCGGAAATAACAACAATTCCGGGAAAAATCCCCATGAGCATGTTTAGCAATTATTAAGCAAACAACAATTCACACATATTAATGTTGTTAACATGATGCGGATGACATGATCAAGTTTATGCAGTTTTTATTAGAAGTGAACATGAAGATGATAAGGAGTATATGTCACCGTGGTGGAAGAAAAGGGTGCCACGGCAACAATCCGAAAGTGATGCAACGCAACATCTCGGTTCCGGTAACCCGTTGAGAGACCGAGGCAAAAGAAAGATGGCGTGAACGAGTCAAGCAAGAAGAAAGGTGGGGTGATCCCGTCACCGGGTTCCCACGAGTCGGCGACGAGGCAACCGAGGAGCACGACAAAAGATGAAACGGGCACGGTGCACACAAGGGAAACATTTCATACAATACATGCAAGCATCCACGGGTCACGTCTCGGGGTTATACCTTCGGAACAAGCGTTTCGGGGCGGTTCGAGTGGTCGAGGGACGTAGTGGTACACATTCGTATAGGGAAGTAGTCGTTCACGTTTCCGAAGACGGTAGTGGAACTTGGCGATGGTAGTGGAACTTGGCGACGGTAGTCGTTCACGTTCGGAGTACTTGCCGAGTCGGTCGTCGTGGTACACGTTATGTAGTGGTACTTGGTCTCGGCGACGGTAGTTGTACATGATCCGTAGTTGTTCGGGGTCACGATGACGGTAGTCGTACACGGATTGTAGAGGAACTTGATGCATCCAAGGTCTTCGGTCTCACACTTGGCAAAAGAAGCGGTTCCTGGACAATCCCAACAGCACAAGGCAACAAACAGCAAGAAAAAAAACATAGGCACGGTCTCGGTCACGGCAACATGGAGAAGCCGGGGCGGACGAGCACGAAGCGGCGCTGGTCGGAGGCAGGACGAGGCATGGAGGCTGCAGCAGCTCCTCGCGGCTGCGGGAGGGCCCCATGGGGGAAAACAGGGTCGTCGGGGTGCTCGGGCCCTGGCCGACGGGCGACTCCTGGACGAGCGGAGGAGGCGTCGGTGCCTGGGGCTCCGAGGGGAGGGAGGCCATGGCACAGGTGCCTGGGGCGCGCTCCCGGCCGGGCCTTGCTGGACGCCAGAGGAGAGGGGCGCGGCCTAGAGGTGCTGCGAGGGACGGGCGGCTCGGCTGCACGAGGATGCGAGGAGTCCGGAGGAGAGGCCGCGGGCCTGGCGACGAAGGCGGAGGACACGCACGGGGCTCGCAGTAGGGAGAAGAGGGGATTGGGGCTCGAGCTGCGGGGCGAGCGAGGGGAGAGCGAAGGGAGCTGCGGCGCATCGAGGAAGAAAGGAGCGGGGTTGAGGGAAGATGGGAAGATCGAGGGAGGCGGCGCTGCGCAGGGAAACGGGACGAGGGGGGGATCGGGAGATCGGTCGCTAGGGTTATCGGTCGGGCCAGGAGGCCTGGTGGCTGGGCCGTGGTCTTAGGGGATGGGCCGCGGCTGGAATGGAAAGGGCCTGCGGTTGGGATGGCCTAGAGGCCCACTGCTCCCTTACTCTTTAATTGATTTTTAGCAGAAACCAATAAAGGGAAGAAAAGAATGAGGAGGGAGCTTAGGAAAAACAAATAGCACATGGGATTAATTTTCTCGGGCATCATAAAATGAGCGCGGTCCGAGAAAAATAGAAAACGCATGAACGAGATATAATTCAAACTTATTTGAATTTAATCAAATGGGTTTGAACTAAGACTTGATTATAGAAGTGTCCAAAAATGTTGTGGATTTTGGAGGAACCTCGATAAATGGGAAAAAGAATTATAGACATGGAAAAAGGGTGAAACTTGAAGCAACAGAGGTCTGGAGAATAAATGCAAGTGTGTTGGGTTATTCCGAAGCAATGAAATATTATTATAATAGCTCCCTAAAATATTGGGAGTATATGTTATAAAGAGAAGACATCCTTCCCTCGATTTAAATGGACCGAAGGTCCACACAATTTATTTAAGTTGAGATGCAAGATTAATGACATGATGGCATGATGACATGATGCAATGCAAAATAAATAAAGCAAGCACAACTGAAACACACGGAAGAACCCGGAACATCTGGAATCTTCTAGAATCTTCTGGGATCTTCTGGGACGTCGATCTTCGGGTGTCACATCCTGGATGAGCCGGAGCACCAGAGCGCCTTCCTGAAAAGTTCTCGTTCTAACCCAGCAGTTGTGATATAGACGCAGATCTTACTAGTGAATCGCCGACCGAGCTGCTGCAATGTCATGTTCTTCGTCTAACCGGTCCAGTGCTTCTTGTCATGCCTTCTCATTGTTAGCTTCAACATAAGCCGCCACACGAGGAGAGTTGTGACATATTTCACTAGGGAGAACTTCCTCTGGTCGGTAAACCATGAAAAAAGGCGTGTAACCCGTAGATCTGTTGGGCGTGCTATTGATGCTCCATAACACGGAAGGTAACTCATGCACCCAACAACTCGGCGTCCTTTGTAAGGGAACCATAAGCCGGGGCTTGATGCCTCTTAGGATCTGTTGATGGGCTCTCTCAGCTTGACCATTAGATTGAGGGTGTGCCACTGAAGATACGTCAAGCCGGATGTGCTCTCGTTGACAAAATTATTTCATAGCCCCCTTGGACAAATTAGTGCCATTATCAGTTATAATGTTGTGTGGAAAGCCAATCCGGAAAATCACCATCTTGATAAACTGAACCGCCATTGCTCCATCACACTGGCTGACTGGCTCTGCCTCCACCCCTTCGTGAACTTATTAACCGCCACCAGAAGGTGGGTCTTCTTATCCGAAGATCTCTTAAAGGGCCCAACCATGTCTAGCCCCCAAGTCGCAAACGGCCAAGTGGTTGGAATCATCCTCAATTCTTGAGCAGGTACATCATCATGCTTTGAGAATTTCTGACAGGCAGCACACTTTTTGACCAAGTCTTCAGCATCAGCATGAGCCGTCAGCCAATAGAAACCATGACGAAAAGCTTTAGCTACCAAGGACTTTGAACGGGCGTGGTAACCACATTCTCCTTCGTGGATCTCATGAAAAATTTCACGGCCTTTGCCCGGAGATACGCAACGTTGAAACGCCCCTGTAACACTGCACTGATGTAATTCTTCATTGACGATATTAATTGACTTGGACCGCTGGATTATCTGCCTGGCCAAGATCACATCTTCCGGTAACTCACCTCGATTCATATATGCTAAACACGGGACTCTCCAATTTGGGATGACATGAAGAGCCGCTACTAACTGCGCCTCCGGATCAGGAATAGCCAAATCCTCCTCTAAAGGTAACTTCACCGACGGATTATGCAAGACGTCCAGAAAAACATTAGTTTGAACCGGTTTACGTTGGGAACCCTAATGGCTTAATGCGTCCGTCGCTTCATTCTTTTGCCGGTCCACATGGTCCACCTGATAACCCTTGAAGTGTCCAACAACAATATCCTACTCTTGACGATATGCTGCCATGAGCGGGTCCTTGGAATCCCAAGTACCAGATACTTGTTGAGCTCCCAGGTCCGAGTCACCAAAGAATTTAACCCACCTTAAATTCATCTCCTTAGCCATTCGAAGACCGTGGAGGAGAACCTCATATTTAGCTGCATTGTTAGTGCAAGGGAACATTAAACGGAGAACATAACAAAATTTATCACCTCATGGGGAAGTTAATACGACTCCAGCCCCCGAGCCCTCCAATTTCCTGGATCCATCGAAGTGAATAGTACAGTAAGTATGATCCGGCTTTTCTTCTGGCTCCTGTAACTCTGTCCAATCATTGATGAAATCCACAAGTGCTTGGGACTTGATTGCAGTACAAGGCACATATTTTAACCCGTGAGGTCCAAGCTCAATGGCCCACTTGGCCACTTGGCCACCCGGCCAGTTGCTTCTCTGTTTTGGATTATATCTCCCAAAGGGGCAGAGCTGACGACGGTGATGGGATGACCTTGAAAGTATTGCTTAAGCTTCCGGCTTGCCATGAATACCCCATACACCAGTGTCTGCCAATGCGGATACCTCTGTTTAGATTCAATAAGTACCTCGCTGATATAGTAAACCGACCTTTAAACCGGATATTCCTTCCCAGCCTCCTTGCGCTCCAGTACAATGGCTACGCTGACGGCTCGGGCATTAGCAGCCACATATAGTAACAGCGGCTCATTATCGACCGGAACAGCAAGGACAGGTGGCTCCCCCAACTACTTCTTCAAGTCCTCAAACGCCGCATTAGCAGCATCACTCCATACAAAATTGTCTGTCTTTTTCATCATTTGGTAGAGAGGGATAGCCTTTTCTCCCAATCGGCTGATAAACCGGCTCAGCATTGCAAAGCGGCCTGCCAAACATTGAATGTCATTGATACACGCTGGTTTAGCCAGGGACGTAATAGCTTTGATCTTCTCTGGATTAGCTTCGATGCCCTTGTTTGACACCAAAAACCCCAAGAGCTTGCCTGCTGATACACCAAAAGCGCATTTGGCCGGATTAAGCATCATCTTATAGACTCGGAGATTATCAAAATTTTCCTTCAAGTCATCTATCAACGTATATTCCTTTCTAGACTTTACCACAATATCGTCAACATACGCATGAACATTATGCCCAATATGTTTATGAAGACAATTCTGCAAGCAGCGTTGATAAGTCACCTGGGCACTCTTGAGCCCAAAGGGCATAGATACATAGCAGAAGGCTCCAAAGGGAGTTATGAAAGCCGTCTTCTCCTGGTCTTTCACTACCATCTTGATCTGATGATAGCCGGTATATGCATCTAGAAATCTCAAACGCTAACAACCCGCCATAGCGTCAATGATTTGATCAATACGAGGGAGAGCAAAGGGATCAGCTGGATAAGCCTTGTTCAAATCTGTGTAGTCCACACATATACGCCCAGTGCCGTTCTTCTTAAGTACCAGCACCGGGTTAGCCAGCCATTTAGGATGAAATACCTCAACGATAGTCCTAGCCACCAGGAGCCTGGCTACCTCTTCACCAATGGCCTTGCGTCTTTCTTCATTGAAGCGGTGGAGAAACTGTTTGACCGGTTTAAACTTGGGATCAACATTAAGAGCGTGCTTAGCGAGTCCTCTCGGTACACCTGGCATGTCAGAAGGTTTCCATGCAAAGATGTCTCGGTTCTCATGGATGAACTCGATGAGCGCGCTTTCCTATTTCGGATCTAGGTTAGCGCTGATGCCAAAATGCTTAGATGAATCGCTGGGAACAAAATCAACTAGCTTAGTCTCATCAGCCGATTTAAACTTCAAGGTCAGATCATGCTCTGTAGTTGGCTTCTTCAAAGGAGACATATCTGTCGGATCAACATTGTCTTTGTAAAACTTCAATTCCTCTATTGCACAAACCGACTCAGCATAGGCTGCATCACCTTCTTCACACTACAAAGCAATCTTACGGCTCCCATGTACTGTGATGGTCCCCTTATGACGCGGCATATTGAGCTGCAGATAAAGATAACAGGGCCTCGCCATGAACTTAGCGTAAACTAGCCGTCCAAACAGGGCATGATATGGGCTCTTGATTTTTACCACTTCAAAGGTCAGAGTTTCTGATCTTGAGTCATGCTCATCTCCAAAGGTAGCCTCCAGATCTATCTTGCCAACCAGGTACGCCCATTTACTAGGTACTACACCATGGAAGACAGTGTTTGAGGGTATGATTTTTTTATCTGTTAACCCCATGCGATAGAAGGTTTCATAATAAAGGATGTTGATGTTGCTCCCTCCATCCATGAGCACCTTGGTGAACTTATACCCCGCAACATGAGGTGCCACCACTAGTGCCAGCTAACCGGATTATTAACCCGGGGCGGATGATCCTCACGGCTCCACACAATGGGCTTCTCCGACCAGCGTAAATAACGAGGCACCGCCGGTTCAACAGAGTGCACTGCCCTTTTATAAACCTTCTGATCCCGCTTACACATGCTAGTGGTGAAGACATGACACTGCCCACTATTCAACTGCTTCGGGTTGCTCTGATAACCTGACTATTGCTGCTGATGATTATAACCACCTTGGCTGCCTTGACTGCCCTGATTGTTGTGTCCACTCTGATTGCCTTGGAATCCTGAGCCAGAACCACCACCGTGATAACCCGGCCCATGAGAACCATGCTCTTTATCGCCGGACGGTCCATGATCATATTGAAAATGATCTGAATTTTTGAACTCCCGCATAATAAAGCAATCCTTCCAGAGGTGTGTAACCGGTCTTTCCTTTGTCCCGTGCCTAGGGCAAGGGAGATTCATCTGGCGCTCAAGATTGATATTTGATCCTACGCTCCGCGAGGCCGGCCTACCTTTACGACGCTGATCATCATTCTGCATACTAGTTTTAGCCACAAAATCTGAATTATTATCCGCTTTACACTTACCGTTGTAGCCATCGCTCGCCGGATTAGGCTGCGGCGCTTTACCGTTCTTCTTTACCTTTCCGAACTTTTCGTCATCAGACTCTGGATCCTTGGTACTAGCAGAATCGGCGTACTTCACCAGAGCTTCCATGAGCATCCCCATGTCATCGCAGTGATGTTTGTGCCGTCACAACTCAACTTCACAGGCGTGAACCGGCAATTGCCTTCCAGTGTCAAGACTAATGTGTCAGGGTTGATGCGGTCTGATGAATGCAGGATCTCTAAAACCCGGCGCACCCAATGACTTGTTGATTCATTCTCTCCTTGGACACAGGTAGCTAAGTCCACAATTGACATGGGCTGCTTGCATGTGTCTTTGAAATTCTGGATAAACCGGCGCCTTAACTCGGCCCATGACCCGATGGAATTAGCTGGCAAACTTTTCAACCAAGTATGAGCCGTTCCTTCCAACATCATGATGAAGTACTTAGCACACGCCGCATCGTCCACATCCAGCATCTCCATCGCCATCTCATATCTTTCAACCCAAGCCTCGGTGAATAAATCAGCAGTATAATTGGGCACCTTCCGCGGTCCTTTGAAATCCTTAGGCAGCCGCACATTACGTAAAGCGGGGGTGAGGCACATCACTCCCAAAGAGCTGGAAGAAACTCCTGGTTCCATCGTGGTTGTTGCAGGAACCGGGGTAAGCTGACGGGTTGTATATTGTGCTACTAACTCGGCTTCTCGACGCTGTCTACCCTGATCCACCACATCCTGAGCATTTGCACCACCACCTGCCAGGTTATCCCCCCGAGGAGGGTTACGGTTCCGCGCACTACTGGACACGGCCGACTCATCAATATTCCTGCTGTAACTCTGGCTTGGGAGGGGGTGGAATAGATCCTCTCGCGGCTGTAGGAATAGGCATGGTGCTAAGTCAAAGCTGTCTGAAGGAACTCCCTAGCCCGTCTCGTCTCCACCGCTACGGGGGATTCACCTTTGACTGGAAGAGCTGCCAATCGTGAAGCGGTTGCGACTACGTTATCCAAGGGGTTGGAGTAATGACTTGTAGGCGTCGGTACACGCTGTGATGGAATGATCTGACGAGTTGGATCAGTTGCGTGCGGCTGGACCGATGCCACCGTTCCAGGTGCTTCCGCTCGGTTTACCCCTGGTTGATTACTAGTTCCTGCTCCAGGCGTGCTAAAGAGATTCCATGCCTCATAAACCGGAGGTAGACGAGACTGGTACCTTCTCCTCATTACATCATTTGACGCGTGCTGATCCAACATGAGCCGATAAGCATGAGCATCCAACTCGGCCTGCTTAGCGGCCATCCTGGCGTTTTCAGCTGCCAGATCTACCTTGGCTTGATTTATCTGACCTTTTACCTTGGAAAATTATGCGTCATGATGCTCATTGTCTGTCTGGCTTACCTCCATGGTTAACAACGATGTCAAAGTGTCGAATAAACCGGATAGGACCTGAACCGGCGGCTGCACAGGGCCTCCTGCCCCAGCTGCTGCTGCCACAGCTAAGCCGGAAGTCAGCGCTGCTGCGGTCAAAGAGTGTTGCACATATTGTGATCCGGCCATGAAGATTGCAATCCGGCTCGGCGGATCGAGGGAGTCCGGAATACTGTCACCGTCGGAAGAGCCCCCAAACCGGCCGTCCTGCAGTAGGTACAAAGACTCGGTCTCTCCGGTAGATGACTCGTCACCAGAATAAACAACGGTCTCACCACCAGATTCTGATCTATCTTCAACTTTCGCTCTGTCGACCACTCCCACGAAGACATGCTTCACGGCAGGCCGAACCTGGGCAGGTCTCGCACACTAAGCCGACTCGACGATGTTGGTGCAGATGTCCGGCTCAGGGCCCGGTTCGCCGATCTTGACAATGAAGACGTGGATGCCGCCGAAGGGGACCCGGTACCCGTACTCGATTGAGTCAGCTTCAGGGCCCCAGCATGCGTCCTCGATGTAGATATTTCGGCGATGACTCTTAGTCATCCGGCCCACTGCATAGCCCTTGAGCCCTTCAAAGCTACCGTCTAAGAACTCGAAATCATCGTGCGATAGCCCCACGGTGGGCGCCAACTATCGTGGTTTTGTCACGACAGATGTCCTAGCATAAGGACTTAGTCGTGGAGCCATCGCTACGGGTTAGCTTAAAGGGGTTAAAGTGGACAAAGGACGCAAGGGATTTTTATACTAGTTCGGCCCCTTATGATGAAGGTAAAAGCCTACGTCTAGTTGTTGTGGTATTGCTAGGGTTTCGATGACCAGGGAGCGAACCCGCTTTCCCAGTGTCTCGAGCTGTTGTCTATCATCCTTGAACCGCCACCGGGTCGTCCCTTTATATCTACAGGATGACGCCTGGCCGGCTTACAGAATCCCGTGGCCAGCTCATAAACGTGCCCGGCCCGGTCTCTACCTCCCCTATCTTACAATACAAGTTACACACCGTATGGCGGTTTATGTCTATGGGCCCTAATACCTTTCGGGACCTGGCCTTTTAAACTTCTATAATAAAATGACATATTCCATGTCTTGATGGGCTTCAATAGGAATGATTAATCATAGGCATAAACCAGCCCCTCCTAGGCGGTTTATACCTAGTAGTTATATCCTCGACAAGGCCGGTTAGAGGGGAATGTTTCGGCCCGATCGACTACATCTGACTTTTTTCAGATAGCGAATGATGGCAGTAACTAGTAAGAATTAATAACAAACCTACTCTATACAATAAAGAAATTATGACATAGTAACTAAGAATAAACCTACACTATACAATAAAGGATTTATGGTATATTACATCAACTGGGCAACGAAGTTCGCCACCAGTGATAATAACACGCAACGAAGAAGCAGATTACAAAAACTGGGCACCATTGTAGTGTAACAAAATAATACTGAACCGAGACCACTTCCAAGACAGTTCAAGAAAGGTTAGCCTTGCACGGGAACTGCTGCGCAAGCTGCTGAGGAAGGCTGTTAGACCAACCTAGCATGTCGGTGATAGCTTCCAGGTGTAGCTGTTTAGCGATGAGGTTCTCATTGGTGTTCTCCGCAATCTTTCTTAGAGATAGGACTTCAAGTCGAAGTTGAGTTGCAGAATGCCTTTCTACTATAACTTGGGACTGAAGAAGTTGAACTGATTTAGACAACGAATTCTGTGAGCTTGTCTGACTGCTAGTCTCAAGTAACTTGAACACTGCATCAAGACAAGACTTTGATGTTGTCTCGCTATCTTCAAGATGTTCTCCTTCTTTGTTGCAATATATGTTGGGTTTGTCTCACAGCCTTCAGCAGACTTATGCATGTCATCAGGCATATCACCCTGAAACAAAGCAAAGAGATGAAAGGTTTTGCACGTGTATACACAAAGATGATAACTATGCTGTCAGTTCCATCCAATTTCAAATTAGAAAATAAAGAGTAAGTTCAGAATATCAATAGCATAATTTGGCATTGTTAATAATGCGGGGAGCTTCACCACACTACTGGATTACCATGTCAACATAACAAGCATAGACGAAGGGCAAAGAAAATCATTGTACCTATTTTGGTTAATGTGCATGGCATGTTGTTCATATCATCAAGCACGTCAGTAAGATAAAACGGGAGATGACAAGGTGCAAACGTGGGCTGCTTCACCACACACTGGATTATAGATCCACAAAAACAAGCATACATATAGGAAGTATTGAGTAATGTGCAAGGTATGAATATGGAATTTGGTTTTACAAGTAAAACTTTGAACTTACGGTTCTTGCGAACATGCATTTTGGTAGAAACAACAAACTAAACAGCAGTAGTCGATAGGGAGTATGAGCAAATTAAATATCAGTTGAGGATAAAGGCTTTAGAAGGACTGACTTACATTAACTGTTAACACCAGATTTATAATGCCCTTCTCCACGTCAAGGGAAAGATAACTCAAGAATTTCAGCACAGAATCTTCTTCATAATTATTGCATGTACTCTACATTTTGTAGAGAGTAATTATAGATATGATAATACTAGAAGGGATAGAGGATAATGAAGATAAGATGCAGATTGATGCTACATAATCAACTACCAAACCCTGGAAGTACAAGCATTACAGGACAAAATGTACTGACAAGAGCAATGGGCTACACTTCTGCACTGGCGTTGTCTGTGTATTCTACTTTTTGGTAAGATTAATTATAGATCTGGTCTTTTTTAGTAAATGGTGGGCGAGGGAGATAGGATGCAGAATTCTACACAATGAACCAATCCCTCTTCGCATAATACAAGAGTGTTTTGAACATTGGTGTACTGTACAAAATGTTCTTATATTATGGGACGAAGGGAGTAGCTGTTAATGTAAGTACAGTGATAGACGATGTTCAGTCCTTACAAGATTTCATAAGTTGGACAGTGATAGACAATTTACTGTCTTCCTCCGCAACTTATCCGTAAATAATGTACTAATGCAGCTATGACCGTGAATAACATTAGTACATTATTTACGCATAAGTTGCGGAGGAAGACTGTAAATTGTTCTATGCATGTCTACGGTTTAGTCTTTCCATGAAGGAAAGATGCGCACAAAGTTCCTGACAACAATATAAGCTTTGTCTTCTAAACTAGAAATAAATGGAACAGGGGTCCTA
Source organism: Secale cereale (assembly GCA_902687465.1). Classification (NCBI taxonomy): domain Eukaryota; kingdom Viridiplantae; phylum Streptophyta; class Magnoliopsida; order Poales; family Poaceae; genus Secale; species Secale cereale. The sequence continues at coordinate 791,733,099 of LR738711.1, read as the reverse complement.
TTTGCTGCAATTGAGGCTCTCTCTGGTTCGAAAAGGGATTTGGCAACTGGATTTTGTGTACTCCTTGCTGGAATGGGGGTTTTGCATGGTAGAGCTAGTGCTATGTCAACTGGCATAATCATAATGTGTGCTGCAGTTGGGGTCTGCTGAGTTGGGGCATCAGAAATGACCAGTGTAATAGGGCTAGAGTCTGCTAGAGTTGAAGTGTTTTGTGGGTCAGGTAATATTGCAACTACACCTAATGGGCTATTTGATTCATCAGGTGCCACTACCGTTTCCAGATACTTTGCTTGTGCTCCTCCACGATCAGCAATCGCCCTCTTCCTTTTGAACGTCTGATACACAAGAACAACATTTGAATGGATAAATATGGTATGATGACAGATGGAATATGTACTGAAAATGGATAGGCATGGCGTATTCACATACACGATGTGTAAACTAAGCTAATGGCAGTTCAAAAAAGTAGAAGCAATGCAAAGCATCAGTTGCAAGATATGTGCGACAAATATAACCTTGGAAAGTTAGAGCAAGCACCTTGATGAGTGAATAAGATAGGGTATCTTCCTTTGACTCCTCCACTAGGGAGCTAAATTGACTTAGCTCTCCCCCTAGCTCAGAATCACTGTTAGGATCATATTGTGAGCATGAATCTGTAGGTGGAGAGCGTTTGCATTGCATTGCATCGAGACTTGATTTCAGTCCCTTAATGCCAAGTTTCACAGCCATGGCATTGTTCTGCTTTATTCTTTTCATGCACGCAAGCTCATAATCATTATGATGTTGTTCAGAATCTGAGATTCATGAAAACATAAAAAGTAGTCAGATTATCTATGGAATGCATTGCGGATTCAACTTGAAGAGTGTCTCCCTATAAACCCCTGCATATGCAAAGTTCACCCCCAACCGTGCTGACTAGAGCACACACAGAAATACAAACCCCTTATGACTCTATAACAGGCAGACACACATTTCAAAACTGAAGTAGGAACATTAGAATCATATGAAATTCTTATTTGAACAAAGAAACTAAGGACTTATGAGTGGCATAATGTTTAGCTTCAAGGGTGGAGTGTTGGTAGTGTGACACAAAGCAAGTAGGCAGATTGTATTCCATGTAAAAGATCGAAGCCTATGTAAAAGCTGGAAATGACACTTTCTTTCTATACAATGCAGTGTTCGTTGCCCACACATGATGGAAGAGATCAAATAGAGAAATACTATTCACTCTTGTCTAGAGGTGCAATATTTAGAAACACGGTGGTCCACCCTAAAAGAATATTGACAACAAATATCACAAGGCAAGCATAGATTTAGTGAATCAATCATTTACTTGTGAGCTTACTAGGACAAGTATGCAGAATTGTAACTGCAGTAAGACACCGTCCCAAATTTGAATCAAGAAGTTTGTCTAGCACTTATTGTTTGCAACTTATCAACATGAATAATTGGATATTATATCGAATGAGTAAGAAAGACAAGTAAAATTGTCAACAAATATGGCTTGCAGTAGTAATTTGGGTGAATGTCAATACGACCAACAATCCAAAATGACTAGTGTCGGTTCCTAGGGCCGGAATTTTGAAAGCCCTGTGAACTTTACAGGTACTAAAGATTACCGTAATACATGTAAACCATTAAGTGTAGGTAGCACTGAGCAAACAACAAGCCCTAATGACACTCCTGCCTGGTGAGTAATGAATCAATTAGAAAATGGGTGATGAGGAGTGGCTGCTGAGTGTTTAGGACTTATCTGAGGATAAATTGGGTTGGCTTAGTGGGTGTTGCACGCCTGAGCCCTGAACGGACTGGGAATGTAGGCACGGTGGCGCCCGAGTAGCGGTGTTGCTGTTGGGCGAGCGGCTCCTGACCTGGGGACAACAAGTCGTCGGCGAGGTAGGCGGCTAGGGGCAAGTAGAGATCGAAAGCGCGTAGCAGAACAGAGGGGAGTCAATGCCTTGGACGACCCAAAATCCCAGGGTGGGCCGGCCCACCTTAGGAACCCTGTAGAGATAATTAAATGAATCTGTTTTAATAATATCATATTCGTATTTGAACAACTAAGCTTGTTTAGCTTGATGGGTCGAGCAATGCTATTATGACAGGAAGCACATATTCTGATTGTATAGTGATCATAAAAGGGGGAAACCGGAGAAATGGTATTTAGTAGCCATTGTTTGCTTCGAACGAAGAACTAAATTCTAAGAGCTTAATAGAAAGTAGAGTAACCAAGTTAAGATCTATTTTCTGGCTGAGAACAAAAAGTTGAGGAGATATGAAGTACCACCTCTCTTGCGGCGCCGTGTAGGCATCGGGGGTGCGATGGCTGTCGGTGGCGTTGAAGCAGATCTGCAACGGTAGACGGGTGCATCGGGGGATAAGTCCCGTTGCGGTGGAAGAGAAGGTCGTGTGAGAGGCCCAGGCAAAGAGGATGACGGCGCAGATGAAGCGAGAGGACGTGATGCAAGGCTCTTGGTCCGTCGCCGTGGATGAGAAACGTCCATCTATAGCAGTGGACTACGCGATCTTGGTTGGCTCTCCGGCATGGTGGAGGACGGTGGCGATGGATGTGGTGGAGTACGGCGGCGATGGATGTGGTGGAGGACGGCGGCAATGGATGTGGTGGAGGACGGCGACGACGGATGGGGTGGCAGACGGACGCTGGTGTGGTGATGGTGTCCTAGCGCGGACAGCGTATGAATGGGAAAATGGAGGGAGAGGTACAGGGAACCATGTTTTTCGGACGCGCCTATCTGAAATATGGGAAAGTTACGAACTTAGCCCCTGTTTAAAATTTGGACGTCTCGTCGGTTGGGGATACAACGGTAATCTCGCATCTCGCCAATATTTGCCCAAAGAGATTTCAGGCGAGGAGAGGGTGGTTGGCACCCATGGTTGGCGCCCACGGTGTATGAACGGGGCTGACAGGTGGGGTGGTTGTGTCATGTCTGTGTGAAGTTACAAACTTGACCCTATTGAAAATATTGGCCTACATCGATTTCGGCCGAGTCAAGTTTGTTTTGCCGCCCACCGTGTATGAATGGGGAAATGGAGGGAGAAACAGAGATCTTTCGGATGAGCTTGAATCAGATGTGTTTTGCCGCCCATGTTTGGCGCCCATCGTGTCTGAATGGGCTCAGAGGCGGTCGTGTAACATCTAATTGAAGTTACTATCCTACCCCAATTTAGAGCAGTGGAAATCAGGCCGATGGATTGTCCGTGTAATGGGTAGACAGTGTTCGCACACGAACACGTCACCGTGTACCCTCGACGCTGGAGGTGATGCGCCGCACCTCACGTCAAAGCAGACCCGTCCGGAAGTGCGGTACGCAAGAAATCCGGTGGGCCCTTTTGTAGACCCGAAACCCCACATGTCCGGGAGGGACCCCGCCAGGGCGGGCGGCAGCTATGGGATGCCCTAGGTCGACCTGATCGCCCCTAGGGTGTCACACCCCAAAATTTTTAACCTTGTTTTAATAATTAAAATTTGGCTAGAAAATAAAATTTTGAATTTTATTAGGTTCTTTAATAACTTCAGAACCTTTTATATAACTATCCTTCAAAAAAAAAAAAATCCTCTCTTCTTATAATAAAATTTTTGGGAATAATTTTTTATGGACTTTGGTTATATCTTGGGTCACTTCTTTATTTGTTTAATAACAGTAGAATTATTTTCATAATAAAATTTTGCCCTAGAAAATTCTTTTAATAACTTTTCAGTGTTTTAAATGCTTCTGTTGCACTACTTCTATTTTAAATAATTCCCTAAAAATTCCACCATAAATTCTGGGAGGTCTTGTTATGCCTATATGTCACTTTGGTGCAAAAACCCAACCTGGTGTTTTGCAAAATTTAAGTGCAACATCCTCTTTTCATTTCTGTCCATCTTCTAGGTTTCAACTACAACCCTATTATTTCTTGCTCCAAAATTTCTGAGCCTTGGCCATCTTCTTGTTCTTCCAACCAGAACCTTAACTCCAGAAGATCAGCTCCATTAGCATCTTTTAGACCCACCAAAGACCCCTCTGAATATTCAGTCCAGAACTGAATTTCAACAAAACTTGCACTAGCAAGTATGTCTTCTTCCCAAAATAATTTCACCACCATCTCTACCCTCTAAAGAGACCTCACCCTGCCAAATTCCAGCCCCAACAGAGTTACCTAGCAAGCTCTAACATTTTGTCGAACACCTTGAGGGCATGACCGAATTTTGGCAAGGTTTTCATCTTGCACAACACACCTGCCCTCCTGGCCATTCTAACTTATCCATCGTAATCACCATAAACCCTGGCCCCATTCTGTTATCTGTCAGCTTGTATGGATCACTATGGGTGCCATTAGCAAATCGTCGAGCACATGGCGTGCAGGTCCAGAGCGCGGCCAGAGCACGCGTTTTGCAGGCATCGGCACCGCACCGCGTAGCCTTCCTGCCAAGCCTCCCGCACGCCAAAAGCTGCGTGGCGCTTCTCTGGCAAGCCACCACCCTCGCCGACACTTTCCCTTGTCCCCTAGCATCACCTTCCACCGTCCATCGCCTCCGCTCCTCGCCGCCCGACAAACACCGTCTCCGCCACGCCACCTCCGGGACACGCGGCTCACCCTGAGTCCACCGGCCCCCCCTTGCATCAATGCGGACGGCCGCCGTCCCCACAGAATCCCGCCACCTCACCACCGGCCTCACCGGCCTCACCGCCGCCGTAAATGGTCTCCGCCACTGTAGGCCGTGGACGGCACCGTCCAGGCTACCTGGCACTTCCTCGAGCCGCCAGCGCACCTGAGGAGTAACTGCGGCCAGGCCACGTCCCCGCCAGCCCGCACCGACCACCCAACGACCACGCCTACTCGCCACCGTCCGCGTTTTCCTTGAATGCGCGTCGCCACCGTGTCCGCCCTCTGGAAACCACGGGAACCGACGTTCCCGTGCTATTTAAAGCCACCCCGACTCCCCGATCAACAGCACACCACCTCATTTCCCTCCCATCTTTCCCCTGGCCAAGTCCCTCGAACTCCCGTGCTCATCCCCTCCATCGCCGGCCGCCATTACCGTAGCCAAGCCTCGGCCAAAACCACCTCCACCCTGACCCCTCCTCTCCACCTAGCACTACCAGAAGGACCTCACCACCACAACAGAAGCCTCCCGAGCCTCAGTCTACCCTGGGGGTGGCGAGAGCCTCGACCCCATTCACACCCGAGCCATGCTCCGCCTCAGCCGATGCTCTGCTCAACTCCGAGCACGTCGACACCCATATCCACCACCAGCGGGTGCGGAATCCTCCGCTGAATCCATCCATATGCCGAGCGCCGCCAGAGATGCCCTGCAACGCCGGCGGTCGTCGCCGGAGCTCGCCCCTGTTCCGGCCCAGACGCGCGCGGGTTGGAGAAGAAGAACCCGACAGGTGGGGCCCGATCGTCAGCGGCACAAATCGCGGGCCCCGCCGTTTAAGTGGAGGCGGTTTCCTCCTGGGGCCGTTTCTGCGCGAGGAACACGTATTCACTGGAATACGCCTTCGACGTCGCAAGCCTCCTGTGTAGCTGATCGGCTGGGCTCGGCCCAGTGGCTCTGCTCGGTTAAACAGCGCTCAGGGCGCACTTCTGTCTTCTCTTTTATTCTTTCCAGCAACTTTCAAATAATTCCTCAGCCACCTTTTCAAATCCTATTTCGATGATTCAAATTTCTGTAGGTTTCTAAAATCATGCTAGGTTTATTTAAATTAAGTGAACATTTTACTGGGCTTAGTTTCTGTTTAATGGATTTTAAATATTGCTTTTAATCATGTTTTCCATCTTAGTATTTCCATAACTAATTCATCTGAACTCTAAATGAATTAATTCTTTTTCTGTTATTCCTTAAATATCCTCTAGTTTATTTTAGTATTTATTTCAAAAACTTTTGAAATACCTTTTAGTGCTGTTTTTGAATTATGTGGTGATTTAGATATTTTTGAAAATAGGATTTGAAGGGGAGATGATTCCTTGCAAGTAACCAGCACCTTTTCATATCTAAGGCAAGCATTGTGAACACTTGATATGATAACTTGTTAGCTAGTATATTTTAAGCATGGTTTAATACTAGTAATAAAATTTGCATATAAGTAGGAATATTTCATGCATACATGTTCATGTAGATAAGTTCTTTTGCATGCATTTTTGGCAACATGCATAGTTTGTGGGCATCCATGAGTGTGCTCCTGTTTTGGACGTGCCGGTGGGCACGGGCCATATTTTGACACGGTGGTGTCTTGAGACATATGTGGAAGCAGGCAAGGGTTGTAGCCCTGTCCTGGTGATACTGTTGAGAGAATAAGTTTTGTTGTGCTAACCCCTGCAAGAAACATAAGCCTCCTGAGTCGGCCGCAGATCGAGTCTTGTTCCGGTAACCCCCATACTTGTCTCGTGCTACCACTTGTCCCTGCCTCGGGTAGGGTATGGTTTAGTAAGTTGTCAACCCCTTTCCGTGCACACACCGTACAGAGAGGCCATGGTGGAAGATACCGGGTGCATCCGGTAGGCATGCCACATGGTCAGGGGGCATGGGTGTTTCCGGCTGTCGTGATGCCGAGAGGGAGTGTACCCTTGTAATCCGCGCGTATGAATAGTGATCCCATGCTCATGGAGGTTGTAGCCTCTCCGACTTAGAGTTTTCCTTAACTGTTGTTCTGGGTGATCCCTGGCAGCAGAAAAGTTAAGCTGGTGTGTGCTGGTTAGGTGTGTTTTCAACCCAAAGACCGTAATGGGAATTAGGCAGTGTCATGATACTGACTAATGAAATCCTATACTTGTGGGTAAAGAGTACAACCTCTGCAGAGTTTGAAACCTATTCGAATAGCCGTGTCCGCGGTTAAGGACTACGGTTTGGGTTGGTCAAGTGTCGGTCTTAGAGTCGGTCTCCGGAGGAAATATTTAATTTTTGAGCATGATTATTTCGCAGGATAATATTTGGCTGCTACTGTTGTTGTTATGAATATTATGGATGAGATGATTATTATTATGAACTAACCCCCTGCTCTTATTTTATTTTTTTCCAGAGTGTCTCAGGGGCTGGTTAGACTACCCCGGACACTCGCCTTTATTTTTTTAAAGTCCTTTCTGTGGCGTCCCTCGAGTGTCAGGCGGTTTATCACGCCACTACTCTTGTGGACACCCGATTGGCATTTCTTTTCAAGTCCTTTCTGTGGCGTCCCTCGAGTGTCAGGCGGTTTATCACGCCACTACTCTTGTGGACACCCGATTGGCATTTCTTTTCAAGTCCTTTCTGTGGCGTCCCTCGAGTGTCAGGCGGTTTATCACGCCACTACTCTTGTGGACACCCGACTGGCATTTCTTTTCAAGTCCTTTCGTGGCGTCGCCTGAGATCTCGGACGGTATCGTCCGATTTTTCTTTTAGACACCCGACTGGCATTTTTTTTTTTTAGACCGACCGTGGTGTCACTTGACATCCGATCGGCATTTCTTTTATATTTTATTATTGCTAATATTTATTTTCTGCAATAATTATTATTCACTATGCCATGTTTTAATTCATGTCAGCATGCATTTAAAATAAGTCTGTCATGAGCATATGCATATAGTTTAATTCATGACCATATAATTGTTTGCTGCATTTGTTATATCTTTTGTCCATGATGTTTGCGAGTACATTCAAACGTACTCACAGGCTTGTCCCTGGCTATCTACTTGGTCAGGTTAGGAGTTCTGCGAGAAGTACTACAGCGACGTTCGTGCGAAGCCTAGGAGTGCAGCCACGCAGGATAGGAGTTATCCGGGTCAGCTGTCCTGTTGGGAAGAAACCCCATCGTTGTAAAGTTCCGCAAGCCAATTCCTTCATCCACCACCGGAGTCATTGTTATTCAGTAGACCTTTATGGTCTTATGTCAAAATTCTTGTAATGCTTGGTAATCTGTAACAAGTATGTGTCCACCAGTAACAGTAATCCTGGGCTGGTGATGACACTAGGGGATTAATTTCTGGAACATTATGTTCCCGAAATCCGGCCCCGACAGACTTGGTATCAGAGCCAGGCTGACCATTGGCTAATCCTATCTTAGCCTGGTCACCATCCCTAGGTTTCCACACCATCCACAACTTTTCCTGTCCACGGTCAAGTCTATCCCACCCACAGTGGCAACCGACATCTTTCAATAGCCGGTGCCCAACCTATCAGTCTATCCATAGGCCGGGTGCCTGTGCCAACACCTGAACCTTCCCATCCACAAGCGTGCGATGGAAGACTCGGCTGCCTTATAAAGGAAGCCTTGCCCCAAACTCAGCACATCACAGCCCCATTCCCAGTTCAGTATCAAACCACCAGGATGGCAGGCCCCCTCGTGCATAACGAGACCACCGCAGTCGAGCTTGAAGGCTTCGTAACCATCCTCGCCAATCTCACTCGTCGTGCTTTTAGCATCAACGAGCCTCCGGAATATGTCGTGTACCAAGAGCACACGAGTAATTCCATCCATCACTTCTGGGCCACGGTGCACATCTACGGGAAGGGCACCACATCGGAACGTCCCTACCGATTCACCGGAAGGACGACCTCCGACGAGCCTCAATCCATCCAACTTGCAGCCCGAGAGGCTATAGTTCAACTCCGGCACCTGTCGCCGAGGGTTAACTGCCGCTCCTTCTACTACTATCCCAGTCGTACAGGCACCATTTCATGTTTCATGACCCAGGCTCTCTATAAGAGGCCACTCTCATTTTTTCCACACCAGCAACCATCAGCATCAAGTACTGCCCTTTCTCCATTCATCCACACATGCCTCACCCCGGAGCCCATCTGAGAAACCCCGATGCAAGACCTGGTAGTTTTGTTATGTTATTGTGGGATTTTACCCGCAATACTCTTGGCTCCACCCATCCACCCCTGTACGAGCTTTTCAAATCGAGAATCACTCCCGATCTCTCGAAATACTGGGCAGCTGTATATATTCCACCAGCAGATTTGAACCAAGGCCCTCCCTATGTAATTTTCATCGGGAGATCCATGCCAACGCCAGGCATGGCCATTGAGTCTGCTGCGTATGAAGCAGTTACCCGTCTTCGTTTTGCGGTACCCTGTGCCAACGCAAGGGAATACTGCTATTTTCCAAGTCGCGCTGCTTTTGGAGCAGAAGCTACGTTCCGCTGTGGACGTGCGGAGAGCGATCCAGCCCTGGTCTATCTCATTCAATATGTGATGGCCCAGGAGCGTTTCACCCAGCAAATACTGGAGTATCTCCACTACCCTGCTGTTCTGAATCCCCGGATCGCCATCGGCGGACCCCCTCTGCCAACTCAGGAGGGACACGTTCTTCGTTTGCTCCCTCCACTCCCTCCACTCACTCCGGAAGAAGAAAGATGTGTTCCAATACCGGGAAGTTGTCCGTTTGACCCTGTAAATCCCGCTTTCGGACCGTAGACGGTCGTGAGTGTGTTTGCGTATCGTGTAGTGTTTGTTTGCGTGTTGTTTTATTTGTATGTCATGAATGTATTGCCCTGTTGGCATTTTTGCATATGAGTGTTTTATTTGTGTGGTATGCTTCTTAGTTCTTTCGCCCTTAACAAATCTCGAGGACGAGATTTTTTCTTAAGGGGGTTAGAATTTGTCACACCCCAAAATTTTTAACCTTGTTTTAATAATTAAAATTTGGCTAGAAAATAAAATTTTGAATTTTATTAGGTTCTTTAATAACTTCAGAACCTTTTATATAACTATCCTTCAAAAAAAAAAAATCCTCTCTTCTTATAATAAAATTTTTGGGAATAATTTTTTATGGACTTTGGTTATATCTTGGGTCACTTCTTTATTTGTTTAATAACAGTAGAATTATTTTCATAATAAAATTTTGCCCTAGAAAATTCTTTTAATAACTTTTCAGTGTTTTAAATGCTTCTGTTGCACTACTTCTATTTTAAATAATTCCCTAAAAATTCCACCATAAATTCTGGGAGGTCTTGTTATGCCTATATGTCACTTTGGTGCAAAAACCCAACCTGGTGTTTTGCAAAATTTAAGTGCAACATCCTCTTTTCATTTCTGTCCATCTTCTAGGTTTCAACTACAACCCTATTATTTCTTGCTCCAAAATTTCTGAGCCTTGGCCATCTTCTTGTTCTTCCAACCAGAACCTTAACTCCAGAAGATCAGCTCCATTAGCATCTTTTAGACCCACCAAAGACCCCTCTGAATATTCAGTCCAGAACTGAATTTCAACAAAACTTGCACTAGCAAGTATGTCTTCTTCCCAAAATAATTTCACCACCATCTCTACCCTCTAAAGAGACCTCACCCTGCCAAATTCCAGCCCCAACAGAGTTACCTAGCAAGCTCTAACATTTTGTCGAACACCTTGAGGGCATGACCGAATTTTGGCAAGGTTTTCATCTTGCACAACACACCTGCCCTCCTGGCCATTCTAACTTATCCATCGTAATCACCATAAACCCTGGCCCCATTCTGTTATCTGTCAGCTTGTATGGATCACTATGGGTGCCATTAGCAAATCGTCGAGCACATGGCGTGCAGGTCCAGAGCGCGGCCAGAGCACGCGTTTTGCAGGCATCGGCACCGCACCGCGTAGCCTTCCTGCCAAGCCTCCCGCACGCCAAAAGCTGCGTGGCGCTTCTCTGGCAAGCCACCACCCTCGCCGACACTTTCCCTTGTCCCCTAGCATCACCTTCCACCGTCCATCGCCTCCGCTCCTCGCCGCCCGACAAACACCGTCTCCGCCACGCCACCTCCGGGACACGCGGCTCACCCTGAGTCCACCGGCCCCCCCTTGCATCAATGCGGACGGCCGCCGTCCCCACAGAATCCCGCCACCTCACCACCGGCCTCATCGGCCTCACCGCCGCCGTAAATGGTCTCCGCCACTGTAGGCCGTGGACGGCACCGTCCAGGCTACCTGGCACTTCCTCGAGCCGCCAGCGCACCTGAGGAGTAACTGCGGCCAGGCCACGTCCCCGCCAGCCCGCACCGACCACCCAACGACCACGCCTACTCGCCACCGTCCGCGTTTTCCTTGAATGCGCGTCGCCACCGTGTCCGCCCTCTGGAAACCACGGGAACCGACGTTCCCGTGCTATTTAAAGCCACCCCGGCTCCCCGATCAACAGCACACCACCTCATTTCCCTCCCATCTTTCCCCTGGCCAAGTCCCTCGAACTCCCGTGCTCATCCCCTCCATCGCCGGCCGCCATTACCGTAGCCAAGCCTCGGCCAAAACCACCTCCACCCTGACCCCTCCTCTCCACCTAGCACTACCAGAAGGACCTCACCACCACAACAGAAGCCTCCCGAGCCTCAGTCTACCCTGGGGATGGCGAGAGCCTCGACCCCATTCACACCCGAGCCATGCTCCGCCTCAGCCGATGCTCTGCTCAACTCCGAGCACGTCGACACCCATATCCACCACCAGCGGGTGCGGAATCCTCCGCTGAATCCATCCATATGCCGAGCGCCGCCAGAGATGCCCTGCAACGCCGGCGGTCGTCGCCGGAGCTCGCCCCTGTTCCGGCCCAGACGCGCGCGGGTTGGAGAAGAAGAACCCGACAGGTGGGGCCCGATCGTCAGCGGCATAAATCGCGGGCCCCGCCGTTTAAGTGGAGGCGGTTTCCTCCTGGGGCCGTTTCTGCGCGAGGAACACGTATTCACTGGAATACGCCTTCGACGTCGCAAGCCTCCTGTGTAGCTGATCGGCTGGGCTCGGCCCAGTGGCTCTGCTCGGTTAAACAGCGCTCAGGGCGCACTTCTGTCTTCTCTTTTATTCTTTCCAGCAACTTTCAAATAATTCCTCAGCCACCTTTTCAAATCCTATTTCGATGATTCAAATTTCTGTAGGTTTCTAAAATCATGCTAGGTTTATTTAAATTAAGTGAACATTTTACTGGGCTTAGTTTCTGTTTAATGGATTTTAAATATTGCTTTTAATCATGTTTTCCATCTTAGTATTTCCATAACTAATTCATCTGAACTCTAAATGAATTAATTCTTTTTCTGTTATTCCTTAAATATCCTCTAGTTTATTTTAGTATTTATTTCAAAAACTTTTGAAATACCTTTTAGTGCTGTTTTTGAATTATGTGGTGATTTAGATATTTTTGAAAATAGGATTTGAAGGGGAGATGATTCCTTGCAAGTAACCAGCACCTTTTCATATCTAAGGCAAGCATTGTGAACACTTGATATGATAACTTGTTAGCTAGTATATTTTAAGCATGGTTTAATACTAGTAATAAAATTTGCATATAAGTAGGAATATTTCATGCATACATGTTCATGTAGATAAGTTCTTTTGCATGCATTTTTGGCAACATGCATAGTTTGTGGGCATCCATGAGTGTGCTCCTGTTTTGGACGTGCCGGTGGGCACGGGCCATATTTTGACACGGTGGTGTCTTGAGACATATGTGGAAGCAGGCAAGGGTTGTAGCCCTGTCCTGGTGATACTGTTGAGAGAATAAGTTTTGTTGTGCTAACCCCTGCAAGAAACATAAGCCTCCTGAGTCGGCCGCAGATCGAGTCTTGTTCCGGTAACCCCCATACTTGTCTCGTGCTACCACTTGTCCCTGCCTCGGGTAGGGTATGGTTTAGTAAGTTGTCAACCCCTTTCCGTGCACACACCGTACAGAGAGGCCATGGTGGAAGATACCGGGTGCATCCGGTAGGCATGCCACATGGTCAGGGGGCATGGGTGTTTCCGGCTGTCGTGATGCCGAGAGGGAGTGTACCCTTGTAATCCGCGCGTATGAATAGTGATCCCATGCTCATGGAGGTTGTAGCCTCTCCGACTTAGAGTTTTCCTTAACTGTTGTTCTGGGTGATCCCTGGCAGCAGAAAAGTTAAGCTGGTGTGTGCTGGTTAGGTGTGTTTTCAACCCAAAGACCGTAATGGGAATTAGGCAGTGTCATGATACTGACTAATGAAATCCTATACTTGTGGGTAAAGAGTACAACCTCTGCAGAGTTTGAAACCTATTCGAATAGCCGTGTCCGCGGTTAAGGACTACGGTTTGGGTTGGTCAAGTGTCGGTCTTAGAGTCGGTCTCCGGAGGAAATATTTAATTTTTGAGCATGATTATTTCGCAGGATAATATTTGGCTGCTACTGTTGTTGTTATGAATATTATGGATGAGATGATTATTATTATGAACTAACCCCCTGCTCTTATTTTATTTTTTTCCAGAGTGTCTCAGGGGCTGGTTAGACTACCCCGGACACTCGCCTTTATTTTTTTAAAGTCCTTTCTGTGGCGTCCCTCGAGTGTCAGGCGGTTTATCACGCCACTACTCTTGTGGACACCCGATTGGCATTTCTTTTCAAGTCCTTTCTGTGGCGTCCCTCGAGTGTCAGGCGGTTTATCACGCCACTACTCTTGTGGACACCCGATTGGCATTTCTTTTCAAGTCCTTTCTGTGGCGTCCCTCGAGTGTCAGGCGGTTTATCACGCCACTACTCTTGTGGACACCCGACTGGCATTTCTTTTCAAGTCCTTTCGTGGCGTCGCCTGAGATCTCGGACGGTATCGTCCGATTTTTCTTTTAGACACCCGACTGGCATTTTTTTTTTTTAGACCGACCGTGGTGTCACTTGACATCCGATCGGCATTTCTTTTATATTTTATTATTGCTAATATTTATTTTCTGCAATAATTATTATTCACTATGCCATGTTTTAATTCATGTCAGCATGCATTTAAAATAAGTCTGTCATGAGCATATGCATATAGTTTATTCATGACCATATAATTGTTTGCTGCATTTGTTATATCTTTTGTCCATGATGTTTGCGAGTACATTCAAACGTACTCACAGGCTTGTCCCTGGCTATCTACTTGGTCAGGTTAGGAGTTCTGCGAGAAGTACCACAGCGACGTTCGTGCGAAGCCTAGGAGTGCAGCCTCGCAGGATAGGAGTTATCCAGGTCAGCTGTTCCTACGGGAATGGAGACCCATCGATGTTGGAGTTCCGCAAGCCAATTCCTTCATCCACCACCGGAGTCATTGTTATTCAGTAGACCTTTATGGTCTTATGTCAAAATTCTTGTAATGCTTGGTAATCTGTAACAAGTATGTGTCCACCAGTAACAGTAATCCTGGGCTGGTGATGACACTAGGGGTTAATTTCTGGAATATTATGTTCCCGAAATCCGGCCCCGACATAGGGCCTCGAGGTTCGCGGCCCTGCAATGAAGAAGAACGAACGAAGAACGAGGAAGAAGAAGAACTAGGGTTAAGGAGAAAAGATAAAACATAAAAGTGGTAGATGATTTGTTCGATTGTGTGTTGTTCAATCGTCCATCACCCCTTAGGTATATAAGAGGCGAATGGACTTCCTGTACAAGAAAAGGACTCCAAATCACGTCCAAATCTTTCCAAAATTAACCGAACTCGGATTTAGGTAAGTCTGGAACATCAGTTCGGTTTTTAGGTCCCACATGCCACAAATGACCTCGGATGAAGATGAGCCCAAAAGTAAACCCGAGCATTTCGACGATACAAATAACTTCCATGTTGAACGTTTTTCGATTTGAGGCCATCTTCAGTGCCGATTCGCTTGCGCAAAACAGGATGTTACTCGTGCTACCCATCAAACTTGTGTCTGATGGGGCGCCCACTTTTGCCCTATGGCAGGATTGCACTCACGTGGTTGTAACTTTTACATACGATCTCGGTTTGGTACGATTTTTATATCAAAATCGATCATTTCGACGAGACGAAGACAATTCATTTAGAATGTTTTCTCATTTGAAGCCATCTTGGGAGTGTAATCAGCCGAATAGTGTTCTGAATACAAAATCTCAGTACTTAAAACACAAGTTCGGCCACAGAGATAAAATCGGATGGCTATGGCCCAAATATCAAAGTTTATAGTTTTGATGATATGAAACTTTCTCAATTTGAGAACTTTTACATTTGAGGCCATCTTAATTAAGTTCTTGACCGTGCCAAAATCTGGTGTCAAGACATGCTCCCTTGTTTTTCGGCAAACTTGTGTGCCAAAAAATAACTTGCACGATGCTTTTCTTTAGGATGATGTCAACACTCCATCAGCCATTTTATGTGCTTAGGGCGATAATTTCTATATCGTCCATGTTTATGCTTAGGGCGCTAATTCTATATCGGCCATTTAAATTAGCAACAAAAGTGAAGCTAATCGAATGTATGTTGATTTGGTAATACCCTATCATGATGTAATGAATTATATTGCATGCATGGATTAAAATAAGCCCATTGAGGATAACCGATCATACCTGATGACGGATTGCATGGCATAGGCATTAATGGCATAGTTGAAGAATGTGGATAATGTGTGGACCGAAGATGTTGGAACCTTTTACTTGGTCCTTCATAGTTTTCACTCTTTTCCTTCTTCACCTTTGCTGCAATTCTTGTAATGGGAGCTTGCACATAATTTTTATTTAGAGTACTTCCTTTGGGAACCCATGGCATGTTCCTTTCTTCAAGTTCTTGTGCACTAAATTTTTGTAATTTCTTCTTTTGCCAATATGATAAGCCGAGTGGGCGCCCTGGCCATGATTTTGTTTTAACTAATGATAATTCTTGTATTACTGTGTGCACCTTCAACGTTTTTTCTTCAGATTTGGCACTTTGATTCTCGATAATTGATTGCTCCATCTCATTGCCTTTTGTAGCCAACGTCAACACTTTAATTGGCTCTTTATCCTTTAAGATCAAATCTGAATTGGCACTCTTGCGACCATCTTTTTTAACTCGATATACTTGTATGACCACCTCTTTCCACTTCCTTGAACTCCAGACCGGTTCCTTATGATTGAAACGGCCTTTGACATGTGATTGTTCAAATGTCGATTTTCTCAGAGCTGCACAATATTGGTGAGATGGTCTAAAATAAGATGGAGAATGTGCCCTTGTATTGTACCTGTCCCATGATGGATATGGATCTATATGAGCATTGGGAGGCATCCACGACATTGCCATTGGCGGCCCAAAATAAGGATACGGATATGTTGCATTAAAATTCTCATTTTGCCAATACCGATCTTCATATTTGCGCCTAGGGGGTGATCTTGATGCTTTTGAATTACTTGGCCGATAAGCACTTTTCTCTTCACTCATCTTTTGGTATTTTTCCAATAGCTGCGCGAAAGTGACTTTCCGCCTTTTACCTTTGTGCCTACCTCTGCCTTTTCTTTCTTCTGTTGTGCTTGCACCGATCTTTGAATTTTCTTGTTGTCCGCCGGTACTTGGCATCTTCTGTTCAACCTTGATGGAATTCCCGCCTTCAAGAATATCTTCATTGTGCTCTTGAACAACTTCTTTACTTGAAAACTTGATGCCATCATCCACTGTGTTTTCCTTTTCATCATTTAATGAATCATCTTGAAGAAGCCAATACGAAAACTTTTTGCCATCATGACCAATCGGAATAGACTAGTCATCCTTTGGTGTTTCAACAAATCTCAGTCGTCCTTTATCAATGCCCGATTTAACTATTTGACGAAACATGTTGCAATCCTCAATACTATGCTTGAACGAATCATGGAACTTACAATAAATTCGTCCTTGGATAGATGGCTTGACATGGAGATCATGAATTCTAATGTAATTATTTTTCAACAACAAATCAAAGATTTCATCACACATGTTTGAATCGAAGGTATATGTTTTGTTTTCTAACTGATCTTGATGTGCGAACGGCTTTGGAGGTAAGCAAACGAATGGTTCAGATTTAGAATCTCCCCATTCAGCTATGCATTGTGTTTTCCACGCTATCTCCGATGTCTTCCGATAAGATATAATATTAGCATCGGATTCTTAAAAGAATTTAACCTTGGCTTTATATTTCTGAAACGAAAATAGTTAAAACACACATGTCTCAATTGAGACCATGCGTAAGCCAAGTATGAAGCAAGCCAAGCTACCCAATTAGATATGAACTTTAAATAAAGAAATGGGAGAAGCTTTGGCTGCAATAGTAAGTCACTATCGGTCTCTTCGAATGGTACAATATATTGACAAATATGCTTTGTAACAATTTTATTGCTATCAGTCTCTTTGAATGGTGAAATGTATTGACCGATATGCTTTGTAACAATTTTATTGCTAAGAAATAAATTACCCTTCATCATTGGACTTTCAAAATTACTTATGAGATTTTTCCTAATAGATGCATCAATAATAAAGTTGTGACCAAATATGAAAATATGCAAATCACTTGCTAGTCATACCTCTTCATACACGCTGGAAGAGAATGATGGTTGTGTTACTTGAATAATACTTCGCTCCACTTATAAATGACTCTCCAATGCCTTGGCATCCTCTTTTTCTTCAATAAATTCAGCACACATACTATTTGATTCGTCTTTTTTAATAACCGAATTAACTTTGTTATCCGAATCACCACTCTTTCTTTCTTTGATTCGCAAGGTTGTTTGTTCTTGTCTAAATTCAGCAAACATTGCAGGTAGGCTATCTATAAGCTTTTTTCGACCAATTTCATCCCAATCTTCATCGGATTGCCCCCCAATACTTTGAGACGCTTTCAGCACTGTTGTGTTGCCGAAATTCTGTAACTGTGCAGGGGCAACATGATATGCTATGTTACTAGGTAAAGACACATGCACCCTGGTAGAATACTCACTTATTCGGCCCTGCGCATGAAGGTGTGGAGCCGAATTATGAACATCTACAATTGCGTATGGCGCCGAAAAATTAGTAGCATGAGTTGTAGCATACGATGCTTGAGGGTCATTGGCCGAATAACTAGTAGTACAATGGCCAATTCCCCTGTCCACCAGCATGTTAGGATTAACATGTTGTAAATTAGTTGCCGATGAATAAAAAGATGAAACACTATGTTGCATGCCATTGACAGTTCCTACATGGGGTGTTTCAACTTGATTAACCGAACTCACCATGTTGTTCATCGGCATATAGATTTGTGCGGTTGCTGATGCATGGAAGTTGGGATACATATGTTGCATGTTGCTAAAATTATATGAAGTTGAAGCATGAAGATTATTCTGAATCAGTTGTTGCACATAATTAGATGAATGATTGATAAAACTAGGGCTAGCCGATACAATATGCTCATTAGATGATCTAGCAACAACATATGTATTATTTGCATCTACATAAGTGAATTGGGTAATCATATTACCTTTGTAGATTGCAAACCCTAGATGATGATCTCTTCGTAGCAAGAACGGGCCAGAGACCGTCAACGCCGAGGGTGATGCACCACAGCTCACGTCGAAGGAGACCTGTCCGGAAGCGCGGTAAGCAGGCAATCCGGCGGGTGCTTTTGAGGACCCGAAACCCCACACGCCCGGGAGGGACCCCGTCAGGCTGCGCGGCTGCTATGGGTTGCCCTAGGTCGACCTGATCGCCCCTAGAGCCTCAAGGTTCGCCGCCATTCAACAAGAAGAATGAACGAAGAACGAGGAAAAAGAAGAACAAGGGAGAAAGTAAAAGTAAAGGTAAAAGTGGTAGATGTGTTTGTTCGATTGTGTGTTGTTCAATCGTCCGTCACCACTTAGGTTTAAGAGGCGGATGGACTTTCCGTACAAGAAAAGGACTCCAAATCACGTCCAAATCTTTCCAAAATTAACCGAACTTGGATTTAGGTAAGTCTGGAACGTCAGTTCGGTTTTTACGCCCACATGCCACAAATGACCTCAGATGAAGATGTGCCAAAAAGCAAACTTGAGCGTTTCGACGATATGAACAACTTTCATGTTGAATGTTTTTTGATTCGAGGCCACCTTCAGGGCCGATTTGCTCGCGCAAAACAGGTTGTTACTCGCGCTACCCATCAGACGCGTGTCTGATGGGGCGCGCCACTTTTGCTTTGTGACAAGGCTGCACTCAGGTTGCTGTAACTTTTATATACGATCTCAGATCGGTACAGTTTTTATATCAAAATCGATCGTTTCGACGAGACGAAGACAATTAATTTAGAATATTTTCTCATTTGAGGCCATCTTGGTAGTGTAATCAGCCGAATAGTGTTCTAGATATAAAATCTCACTACTTCAATCACAACTTCGGCCCGAGAGATAATATTTGGAACACTTCATATCCAACTCGAATGTCTCACGCAGGATAATGTGTACTCTCATTTAGATATGTACACAAGAGATGTATCAAGATGCAAATACCGAGTCAATCAACCAAGAATGTACAGAACTAACAAACATATAAACACTTATAGAGTATATGGATCAATAATATCAACTAACATACATAAGCCAGTACGTTGGGCTTTTCTTTGCTACAGCAACATCCTTTTTTAGCCAAGCTACGACAGCATCTTGGCCCTTTCCGATGCATGCCACTTATGGTCCACCTATACTACTATTATTTCTAAACGCACATTCAGCCCGATTGGCATATTTGTAGGTCTGGCACAACAATCCAAATGAAATGTCTCCGAGTCTTCTCAATTAATATAGACTTGTGCTCAAATAAAATTGGAAACCAAAAAACAAAAAACAATTATTACATGATCTCTAAAACAAATGGTTTGATTGATTACATGAACAAACAACACAATGGTTATTCAACGATGGAAAGAACATTTCACCTATGATTTACCAAGTGGGAATTTAATTTCCTTTTTTCCTTCAGGACCTTACCAATGTCGTCAGTCTCAGCTCGCTTCGTTTTGAAATCCACCAAATATTTAATGGTTGTCTTGAGTACTGCTACATATTGTGATGTTTGCTTCCTCAACATGTCAACTTCATATCTAAGTGCAGAAGCAGAATCTCTTTCTACCACTAGTTTAGCCTCTAGAGCATGAGCGGTTGGCAATTCATAATGCACGATTGGACCGGTGCCACTGCATTAGTACATTATTTATGCATAAGTTGCGGAGGAAGACTGTAAATTGTTCTATGCATGTCTACGGTTTAGTCTTTCCATGAAGGAAAGATGCGCACAAAGTTCCTGACAACAATATAAGCTTTGTCTTCTAAACTGGAAATAAATGGAACAGGGGTCCTATTTGCTGCAATTGAGGCTCTCTCTGGTTCGAAAAGGGATTTGGCAACTGGATTTTGTGTACTCTTTGCTGGAATGGGGGTTTTGCATGGTAGAGCTAGTGCTATGTCAACTGGCATAATCATAATGTTTGCTGCAGTTGGGGTCTGCTGAGTTGGGGCATCAGAAATGACCAGTGTAATAGGGCTAGAGTCTTCTAGAGTTGAAGTGTTTTGTGGGTCAGGTAATATTGCAACGACACCTAATGGGCTATTTGATTCATCAGGTGCCACTACCGTTTCCAGATACTTTGCTTGTGCTCCTCCACGATCAGCAATCGCCCTCTTCCTTTTGAACGTCTGATACACAAGAACAACATTTGAATGGATAAATATGGTATGATGACAGATGGAATATGTACTGAAAATGGATAGGCATGGCGTATTCACATACACGATGTGTAAACTAAGCTAATGGCAGTTCAAAAAAGTAGAAGCAATGCAAAGCATCAGTTGCAAGATATGTGCGACAAATATAACCTTGGAAAGTTAGAGCAAGCACCTTGATGAGTGAATAAGATAGGGTATCTTCCTTTGACTCCTCCACTAGGAAGCTACATTGACTTAGCTCTCCCCCTAGCTCAGAATCACTGTTAGGATCATATTCTGAGCATGAATCTGTAGGTGCAGAGCGTTTGCATTGCATTGCATCTAGACTTGATTTCAGTCCCTTAATGCCAAGTTTCACAGCCATGGCATTGTTCTGCTTTATTCTTTTCATGCACGCAAGCTCATAATCATTATGATGTTGTTCAGAATCTGAGATTCATGAAAACAAAAAAAGTAGTCAGATTATCTATGGAATGCATTGCGGATACAACTCAAAGAGTGTCTCCCTATAAACCCCTGCATATGCAAAGTTCACCCCCAACCGTGCTGACCAGAGCACACACAGAAATACAAACCCCTTATGACTCTATAACAGGCAGACACACATTTCAAAACTGAAGTAGGAACATTAGAATCATATGAAATTCTTATTTGAACAAATAAACTAAGGAATTATGAGTGGCATAATGTTTAGCTTCAATTGTGGAGTGTTGGTAGTGTGACACAAAGCAAGTAGGCAGATTGTATTCCATGTAAAAGATCGAAGCCTATGTAAAAGCTGGAAATGACACTTTCTTTCTATACAATGCAGTGTTCGTTGCCCACACATGATGGAAGAGATCACGTAGAGAAATACTATTCACTCTTGTCTAGAGGTGCAATATTTAGAAACAGGGTGGTCCACCCTAAAAGAATATTGACAACAAATATCACAACGCAAGCATAGATTTAGTGAATCAATCATTTACTTGTGAGCTTACTAGGACAGGTATGCAGAATTGTAACTGCAGTAAGAGACCGTCCCAAATTTGAATCAAGAAGCTTGTCTAGCACTTATTGTTTGCAACTTATCGACATGAATAATTGGATATTATATCGAATGAGTAAGAAAGACAAGTAAAATTGTCAACAAATATGGCTTGCAGTAGTAATGTCGGTGAATGTCAATACGACCAACAATCCAAAATGACTAGTGTCGGTTCCTAGGGCCGGAATTTTGAAAGCCCTGTGAACTTTACAGGTACTAAAGATTACCGTAATACATGTAAACCATTAAGTGTAGGTAGCACTGAGCAAACAACAAGCCCTAATGACAGTCCTGCCTGGTGAGTAATGAATCAATTAGAAAATGGGTGATGAGGAGTGGCTGCTGAGTGTTTAGGACTTATCTCAGGATAAATTGGGTTGGCTTAGTGGGTGCTGCACGCCTGAGCCCTGAACGGACTGGGAATGTAGGCACGGTGGCGCCCGAGTAGCGGTGACGCTGTTGGGCGAGCGGCTCCTGACCTGGGGACAACAAGTCGTCGGCGAGGTAGGCGGCTAGGGGCAAGTAGAGATCGGAAGCGCGTAGCAGAACAGAGGGGAGTCAACGCCTTGGACGACCCAAAATCCCAGGGTGGGCCGGCCCACCTTAGGAACCCTGTAGAGATACACACCCGAGCGGCGAATATGCAATTTTGAAACTAATATAGGAACATTTAGCTGACCAATTAAACGAATCTGTTTTAATAATATCATATTCGTATTTGAACAACTAAGCATGTTTAGCTTGATGGGTCGAGCAATGCTATTATGACAGGAAGCACGTATTCTGATTGTATAGTGATCATAAAAGGGGGAAACCGGAGAAATGGTATTTAGTAGCCATTGTTTGCTTCGAACGAAGAACTAAATTCTAAGAGTTGAAAAGAAAGTAGAGTAACCAAGTTAAGATCTATTTTCTGGCTAAGAACAAAAAGTTGAGGAGATATGAAGTACCACCTCTCTTGCGGCGTCGTGTAGGCATCGGGGGTGCGATGGCTGTCGGTGGCGTTGAAGCAGATCAACAACGGTAGACGGGTGCATCGGGGGATAAGTCCCGTTGCGGTGGAAGAGAAGGTCGTGTGAGAGGCCCAGGCAAAGAGGACGACGGCGCCGATGAAGCGAGAGGACGTGATGCAAGGCTCTTGGTCCGTCGCCATGGATGAGAAACGTCCATCTCTAGCAGTGGACGACGCGATCTTGGTTGGCTCTCCGGCATGGTGGAGGACGGTGGCGATGGATGTGGTGGAGTACGGCGACGATGGATGTGGTGGAGGACGGCGGCAATGGATGTGGTGGAGGACGGCGACGACGGATGGGGTGGCAGACGGAGGCTGGTGTGGGGATGGTGTCCTAGCGCGGACGGCGTATGAATGGGAAAATGGAGGGAGAGGTACGGGGAACCATGTTTTTCGGACGCGCCTGTCTGAAATATGGGAAAGTTACGAACTTAGCCCCTGTTTAAAATTTGGACGTCTCGTCGGTTGGGGATACAACGGTAATCTCGCATCTCGCCAATATTTGCCCAAAGAGATTTCAGGCGAGGAGAGGGTGGTTGGCACCCACGGTGTATGAACGGGGCTGACAGGTGGGGTGGTTGTGTCATGTCTGTGTGAAGTTACAAACTTGACCCTATTGAAAATATTAGCCTACATCGATTTCGGCCGAGTCAAATTTGTTTTGCCGCGCACCGTGTATGAATGGGGAAATGGAGGGAGAAACAGAGATATTTTGGATGAGCTTGAATCAGATGTGTTTTGCCGCCCATGTTTGGCGCCCATCGTGTCTGAATGGGCTCAGAGGCGGTCATGTCACGTCTAAATGAAGTTACTATCCTACCCCAATTTAGAGCAGTGGAAATCAGGCCGATGGATTGTCCGTGTAATGGGTAGACAGTGTTCGCACACGAACACGTCACCGTGTACCCTCGACGGTGGAGGTGATGCACCGCACCTCACGTAAAAGGAGATCCGTCCGGAAGTGCGGTACGCAAGAAATCCGGTGGGCCCTTTTGTAGACCCGAAACCCCACATGTCCGGGAGGGACCCCGTCAGGGCGGGCGGCAGCTATGGGCTGCCCTAGGTCGACCTGATCGCCCCTAGGTCCTCGAGGTTCGCGGCCCTGCAATGAAGAAGAACGAATGAAGAACGAGGAAGAAGAAGAACTAGGGTTAAGGAGAAAAGATAAAACATAAAAGTGGTAGATGATTTGTTCGATTGTGTGTTGTTCAATCGTCCATCACCCCTTAGGTATATAAGAGGCGAATGGACTTTCCGTACAAGAAAAGGACTCCAAATCACGTCCAAATCTTTCCAAGATTAACCGAACTCGGATTTAGGTAAGTCTGGAACGTCAGTTCGGCTTTTAGGTCCCACATGCCAGAAATGACCTCGGATGAAGATGAGCCCAAAAGTAAACCCGAGCATTTCGACGATACAAATAACTTCCATGTTGAACGTTTTTCGATTTGAGGCCATCTTCAGTGCCGATTTGCTTGCGCAAAACAGGATGTTACTCGCGCTACCCATCAAACTTGTGTCTGATGGGGCGCCCACTTTTGCCCTATGGCAGGAGTGCACTCAGGTGGTTGTAACTTTTACATACGATCTCGGTTTGGTACGATTTTTATATCAAAATCGATCATTTCGAC
This sequence comes from Secale cereale, assembly GCA_902687465.1. Classification (NCBI taxonomy): domain Eukaryota; kingdom Viridiplantae; phylum Streptophyta; class Magnoliopsida; order Poales; family Poaceae; genus Secale; species Secale cereale. The sequence continues at coordinate 791,709,095 of LR738711.1, read as the reverse complement.
GAGACGAAGACAATTCATTTAGAATGTTTTCTCATTTGAAGCCATCTTGGGAGTGTAATCAGCCGAATAGTGTTCTGAATACAAAATCTCAGTACTTAAAACACAAGTTCGGCCACAGAGATAAAATCGGATGGCTATGGCCCAAATATCAAAGTTTATAGTTTTGATGATATGAAACTTTCTCAATTTGAGAACTTTTACATTTGAGGCCATCTTAATTAAGTTCTTGACCATGCCAAAATCTGGTGTCAAGACATGCTCCCTTGTTTTTCGGCAAACTTGTGTGCCGAAAAATAACTTGCACGATGCTTTTCTTTAGGATGATGTCAACACTCCATCAGCCATTTTATGTGCTTAGGGCGATAATTTCTATATCGTCCATGCTTATGCTTAGGGCGCTAATTCTATATCGGCCATTTAAATTAGCAACAAAAGTGAAGCTAATCGAATGTATGTTGATTTGGTAATACCCTATCATGATGTAATGAATTATATTGCATGCATGGATTAAAATAAGCCCATTGAGGATAACCGATCATACCTGATGACGGATTGCATGGCATAGGCATTAATGGCATAGTTGAAGAATATAGATAATGTGTGGACCGAAGATGTTGGAACCTTTTACTTGGTCCTTCATAGTTTTCACTCTTTTCCTTCTTCACCTTTGCCGCAATTCTTGTAATGGGAGCTTGCACATAATTTTTTTAGAGTACTTCCTTTGGGAACCCATGGCATGTTCCTTTCTTCAAGTTCTTGTGCACTAAATTTTTGTAATTTCTTCTTTTGCCAATATGATAAGCCGAGTGGGCGCCCCGGCTATGATTTTGTTTTAACTAATGATAATTCTTGTTTTGCCGTGTGCACCTTCAACGTTTTTTCTTCAGATTTGGCACTTTGATTCTCGATAATTGATTGCTCCATCTCATTGCCTTTTGTAGCCAATGTCAACACTTTAATTGGCTCTTTATCCTTTAAGATCAAATCTGAATTGGAACTCTTGCGACCATCTTTTTTAACTCGATATACTTGTATGACCAGCTCTTTCCACTTCCTTGAACTCCAGACCGGTTCCTTATGATTGAAACGGCCTTTGACATGTGATTGTTCAAATGTCGATTTTCTCAGAGCTGCACAATATTGGTGAGATGGTCTAAAATAAGATGGAGAATGTGCCCTTGTATTGTACCTGTCCCATGATGGATATGGATCTATATGAGCATTGGGAGGCATCCACGACATTGCCATTGGCGGCCCAAAATAAGGATACGGATATGTTGCATTAAAATTCTCATTTTGCCAATACCGATCTTCATATTTGCGCCTAGGGGGTGATCTTGATGCTTTTGAATTACTTGGCCGATAAGCACTTTTCTCTTCACTCATCTTTTGGTATTTTTCCAATAGCTGCGCGAAAGTGACTTTCGGCCTTTTACCTTTGTGCCTACCTCTGCCTTTTCTTTCTTCTGTTGTGCTTGCACCGATCTTTGAATTTTCTTGTTGTCCCCCGGTACTTGGCATCTTCTGTTCAACCTTGATGGAATTCCCGCCTTCAAGAATATCTTCATTGTGCTCTTGAACAACTTCTTTACTTGAAAACTTGATGCCATCATCCACTGTGTTTTCCTTTTCATCATTTAATGAATCATCTTGAAGAAGCCGATACGAAAACTTTTTGCCATCATGACCAATCGGAATAGACTAGTCATCCTTTGGTGTTTCAACAAATCTCAGTCGTCCTTTATCAATGCCCGATTTAACTATTTGACGAAACATGTTGCAATCCTCAATACTATGCTTGAACGAATCATGGAACTTACAATAAATTCGTCCTTGGATAGATGGCTTGACATGGAGATCATGAATTCTAATGTAATTATTTTTCAACAACAAATCAAAGATTTCATCACACATGTTTGAATCGAAGGTATATGTTTTGTTTTCTAACCGATCTTGATGTGCGAACGGCTTTGGAGGTAAGCAAACGAATGGTTCAGATTTAGAATCTCCCCATTCGGCTATGCATTGTGTTTTCCACGCTATCTCCGATGTCTTCAGATAAGATATAATATTAGCATCGGATTCTTAAAAGAATTTAACCTTGGCTTTATATTTCTGAAACGAAAATAGTTAAAACACACATGTCTCAATTGAGACCATGCGTAAGCCAAGTATGAAGCAAGCCAAGCTACCCAATTAGATATGAACTTTAAATAAAGAAATGGGAGAAGCTTTGGCTGCAATAATAAGTCACTATCTGTCTCTTCGAATGGTACAATATATTGACCAATATGCTTTGTAACAATTTTATTGCTATCAGTCTCTTTGAATGGTGCAATGTATTGACCGATATGCTTTGTAACAATTTTATTGCTAAGAAATAAATTACCCTTCATCATTGGACTTTCAAAATTACTTATGAGATTTTTCCTAATAGATGCATCAATAATAAAGTTGTGACCAAATATGAAAATATGCAAATCACTTGCTAGTCATACCTCTTCATACACGCTGGAAGAGAATGATGGTTGTGTTACTTGAATAATACTTTGCTCCACTTATAAATGACTCTCCAATGCCTTGGCATCCTCTTTTTCTTCAATAAATTCGGCACACATACTATTTGATTCATCTTTTTTAATAACCGAATTAACTTTGTTATCTGAATCACCACTCTTTCTTTCTTTGATTCACAAGGTTGTTTGTTCTTGTCTAAATTCAGCAAACATTGCAGGTAGGCTATCTATAAGCTTTTTTCGACCAATTTCATGCCAATCTTCATCGGATTGCCCCCCAATACTTTGAGACGCTTTCAGCACTGTTGTGTTGTCGAAATTCTGTAACTGTGCAGGGGCAACATGATATGCTATGTTACTAGGTAAAGACACATGCGCCCTGGTAGAATACTCACTTATTCGGCCCTGCGCATGAAGGTGTGGAGCCGAATTACGAACATCTACAATTGCGTATGGCGCCGAAAAATTAGTAGCATGAGTTGTAGCATACGATGTTTGAGGGTCATTGGCCGAATAACTAGTAGTACAATGGCCAATTCCCCTGTCCACCAGCATGTTAGGATTAACATGTTGTAAATTAGTTGCCGATGAATAAAAAGATGAAACACTATGTTGCATGCCATTGACAGTTCCTACATGGGGTGTTTCAACTTGATTAACCGAACTCACCATGTTGTTCATCGGCATATAGATTTATGCGGTTGCTGATGCATGGGAGTTGGGATACATATGTTGCATGTTGCTAAAATTACATGAAGTTGAAGCATGAAGATTATTCTGAATCAGTTGTTGCACATAATTAGATGAATGATTGATAAAACTAGGGCTAGCTGATACAATATGCTCACTAGATGATCTAGCAACAACATATGTATTATTTGCATCTACATAAGTGAATTGGGTAATCATATTACCTTTGTAGATTGCAAACCCTAGATGATGACCTCTTCGTAGCAAGAACGGGCCAGAGACCGTCAACGCCGAGGGTGATGCACCACAGCTCACGTCGAAGGAGACCTGTCCGGAAGCGCGGTAAGCAGGCAATCCGGCGGGTGCTTTTGAGTACCCGAAACCCCACACGCCCGGGAGGGACCCCGTCAGGGTGCGCGGCTGCTATGGGTTGCCCTAGGTCGACCTGATCGCCCCTAGACCCTCGAGGTTCGCCGCCATTCAACAAGAAGAATGAACGAAGAACGAGGAAAAAGAAGAACAAGGGAGAAGGTAAAAGTAAAGGTAAAAGTGGTAGATGTGTTTGTTCGATTGTGTGTTGTTCAATCGTCCGTCACCACTTAGGTTTAAGAGGCGGATGGACTTTCCGTACAAGAAAAGGACTCCAAATCACGTCCAAATCTTTCCAAAATTAACCGAACTCGGATTTAGGTAAGTCTGGAACGTCAGTTCGGTTTTTACGCCCACATGCCACAAATGACCTCAGATGAAGATGTGCCCAAAAGCAAACTTGAGCGTTTCGACGATATGAACAACTTTCATGTTGAATGTTTTTTGATTCGAGGCCACCTTCAGGGCTGATTCGCTCGCGCAAAACAGGTTGTTACTCGCGCTACCCATCAGACGCGTGTCTGATGGGGCGCGCCACTTTTGCTGTGTGACAAGGCTGCACTCAGGTTGCTGTAACTTTTATATACGATCTCAGATCGGTACAGCTTTTATATCAAAATCGATCGTTTCGACGAGACGAAGACAATTAATTTAGAATATTTTCTCATTTGAGGCCATCTTGGTAGTGTAATCAGCCGAATAGTGTTCTAGATATAAAATCTCAGTACTTCAATCACAACTTCGGCCCGAGAGATAATATTTGGAACACTTCATATCCAACTCGAATGTCTCACGCAGGATAATGTGTACTCCCATTTAGATATGTACACAAGCGATGTATCAAGATGCAAATACCGAGCCAATCAACCAAGAATGTACAGAACTAACAAACATATAAACACTTATAGAGTATATGGATCAATAATATCAACTAACATACATAAGCCAGTACGTTGGGCTTTTCTTTGCTACAGCAACATCCTTTTTTAGCCAAGCTACGACAGCATCTTGGCCCTTTCCGATGCGTGCCACTTATGGTCCATCTATACTACTATTATTTCTAAACGCACATTCAGCCCGATTGGCATATTTGTAGGTCTGGCACAACAATCGAAATGAAATGTCTCCGAGTCTTCTCAATTAATACAGACTTGTGCTCAAATAAAATTGGAAACCAAAAAACAAAAAACAATTATTACATGATCTATAAAACAAATGGTTTGATTGATTACATGAACAAACAACACAATGGTTATTCAACGATGGAAAGAACATTTCACCTATGATTTACCAAGTGGGAATTTAATTTCCTTTTTTCCTTCAGGACCTTACCAATGTCGTCAGTCTCAGCTTGCTTCGTTTTGAAATCCACCAAATATTTAATGGTTGTCTTGAGTACTGCTACTGATTGTGATGTTTGCTTCCTCAACATGTCAACTTCATATCTAAGTGGAGAAGCAGAATCTCTTTCTACCACTAGTTTAGCCTCTAGAGCATGAGCGGTTGGCAATTCATAATGCACGATTGGACCGGTGCCACTGCTGTGGGATGATACAATGTCCATGGGGACCTCGCTCTTTGATCTTGGGCTAATCTGTTTTGCCATTAAAGTTCCGATTGGATTCAGAAAAGTAGAAGTTAGCAAAACATCTCAACTGGGAGTTATAACAGCAAACCAGTTAAACAAACAAGGGATTAAAGAGTTTCAATTCGATGCTGAAAAGTAGTTATTAACATCATTGTAACCCGTTGTTGCAGCAGCAAAGAAGTTAAACAAACAAGTAGCTATTTAAGTTCAGGAAAACAGGTATTTCTTAACAGTAAGTATCAAACACATAGATAGGCACAGTCTATTATATGATTAACAGGTTGTGGCATTATGTAATCACTAGCAAACTAAATTAAGTCAAGCAACTTAATTGAACAATTTTCCAATAAGTGGCTAACTAAAATTCCGAGAAGCAGGTAACTGAACTTACGCTAGTTCTTTGTACAGGCACACTTCAACTTCTTTTTCACTTACAAGGTTGTATGAAGGAGTCCATGGCATCAATTGCTTGGATACGCAGTCCCAATACTTCTTTCTTCCTGCACTTCATTGGTAAGTCGAATGGTTAATCTAGTAAGATGATGTGTCCTTGATATGTTATATGAGGACGTGTAGTTAGACTAGTTGTAGCCAGACACATCACACTGGCTTTTACTGTATATTTCATGCGATTACTTTTGGCATATCGAGATCTAAGCAATCTACAATAGGATGAAAAGACAGGCATCCTTCACATTATTGGCGAACTCAGTTCATAGAAACAAGCAATTCAACCATTCTATGGGTAAATCAAAAGCGCCACTAGAATATTTTTGACTACCCCTATCGTACATGCAAAAAAGGGGTGACGCCACCATAGGGGCTGGTATGGGCGGCCGTCTTGGGTGGCTCGAAAGTGTGCACCTAGTTTGAGTCGTCTAGGGTGCCCCGGGCTAGTTTTGTTCGTCCCAACGCACAAGCATGCAATGTAAAAAATGAAGAATTTTTTTCAATTTGGATAGGCCAATAACATAAGTGCAAGGCAGGCCCTATAGCAGGCTCGCGGTCCAAACGAGCACCTCCCATATCGATCGACAGCAGGAAAAATCCCAATTCATATCTCCAGCCTCCAGTTTGGTTCGCTCCTAACCTAGCCGGCGCTGGACAGACCAACACAACACTTCCTTGCGCCCTCGTTGGAGGGCGGTCGCCGGGCTTCAAGCGAACGAAAGGACAAGAAGATGAAGATCCAACCCTGGGTGTAGCCTGCATGGGAGGCAGCGACGGCAGCACGGGCATGGCATCGAGCTTGCGCAAAGGGACAGTCGTAGGTTGCAAGAGTAGCAAGCGCAATGAGCAGGTACATCACATCCCTAATTATATCTAATTCAACTCTTCAATTTCTGGCCAATAATTAAACCTGGCGGTGTTGTAAAACTGCTTGTATGTAGGGAATCTATGAGAAAATGAAACCAATTTCAACTTATTTTATAACTCCCCCAATCAATACTGAATTGACTGAATCTGATGAATCTAATCAAGTTTCCGGTGCAAACATCCAAGCTCATGTTGTTCTGGAGCCTGAAGTGTCTAATGAACAAACTGGTAATGAAGGATTTGATGCAAACATTTTACACGCTCCTGGTGATGAACATATAGTGTCTAATAAGGCATCTAGTACAAGCATTTTGTAAGCTCCCATTGAAGGATTTAGTCTCTAATGATGATCTACTATGTTGAGAGAGACATAGAGATTTGCAGGCATTAATGACAAGCAAATTATAGTGCATTTTCATGGCTTTAGGAAACGTCGAGGCCATCTACCAGAAAGTCCACGTATCATGACAACGTAGCATAAATACTTTTCTAATCTGTTGTTTGAAACTATTGGCATACTTGTGCAGGATAGATATATTGATATGCAATTTGCGCACTGGTTATAGGTGCAATTACACTTCGATACTTTCAGCCAGAGAACGAATAATTCAAGCAGGTATAGACCATGTTTGTAGTCATGGTACACCATGTTGCATTTTGTGTTTTATGGTGCTTGCATCATTTAGTGTTTATAATCGGAACTGCTTTCGGTCATTAACTGGTTTTCAAATTGCATGTACGTAGCTTCACATTTCTCAAGTTATGTTGATTTCCGAAGTGCAAGTGCCTTCGTATTTTTTAAGTTAAATGTTCGCCCCTGGTAACTTGAATTCGTGGATCCGCCACTTCACACAAATCATACACGAATGCCAGTATGAATTAAATGAAATGCATGGACTTATGCTAGCTCGTTGTACAGGCTCACTGCAGCTCTACTTGCGCTTCGGATCTTCCATGTACAAGTCCATGTTACCACTTGCTTGGATGTGCAGGCCTTGTGCTCCATGCATCCCCCTCTGCATTTTTGACATGGCGAATGGCTGATCAAATAAGAGGAATCAACCTTGCGGTTGTACCGAAGGAAAGATACTTAAAAGTTTATATGGGTGTGCAGGATGTGTACCGGCTCCCGTAGCGCCGTGATGCTTCGCTAAAAAATGGTTTGCTTTGTTTCAGATGATATCTCCAGAACAAATAAGAGTTAACGTCAGAGTTGGATAGGCGTGTAAGCTAAGACAGTAGTGAAATGATATCCAAACATCATTGGAATTGTGCACAAGGGAGTGATGTGTGGATACCTAGTTCGGGCCAGCGTATGGGCATGCTCGCCTAGCTAGAGTGCGGGTCACTTCAGAGGCGTTAAGGGTGATGCGTTGGCGTTGGTTGGCCGCGCATGGATGCAGATCTTGAGTGGCAGTGGAGCGCTATGATGCGGTGGACGAGACCGTTGGTGAAGCCCCAACGGCCTCAGGGGGGCGGAGGCACGACGATGTGCTCAGTGAAGTAGCCCCGGTGAGCTAGGAGACGGCGTCGATGAAGCGCACCTGATGAGGTGGAAGTCGGTGTCTGTGAGGCACGTCGGTTGCGGTGGCCGACATTGTCGGTGGACCACCCGGTGTGGTGGATGAGGGCGTAGATGAGGTAGCTCCGATGAGGTGGTGAAGCGTGACTGTCATCTTCGTCGTCGTCATCCGACACAGAGGTGGGGAAAGAGAAGAGACGAGGGGCGATTCGAACTTTGCTTGGGTTGGCGACGAATTAGGGATTTGAGCAATCTGGGCGCGGAAGGGGACGATGGAGAAGGGAGATTTACCAGGGCTGGAATTGGGGAAGCCAGATATTTCAATCCGAAACCTGGAAGCGCGAACTTATTTTGTTGTCATCCTTTCTTTGGGGTGGGAGAGAGGGGCGTGGGTGGCTGGGTGCTAAGCATCCGTCCGACACACGCGACCACCACGACACGACCCTGGTCTGCCTGGTGCGCCTACATTTGAGAATGCAAAAGAATCTTCTATCATTTGCAAACGAATCTGTAGGTATTACCATGCCCGTGTTTTCCTTGCAATAATTAGTCATTCGAAGTGAGATACTATAAATTAATTAATGAGGAGTTATTTGAAAAAAAATCGAAACGGTATCCACGATAACGTGGATTAGAGTGTGTGTCACATAATTAGTTATTTGAATTAGAGTGTGTGTCACATAGTGATCTCCAATTCTAACGTGGATTTTGCATTCACTGTATCCACGCTACTTTTTTAATAAAAATTCATATGTATATGATGAACACCATGGTAGTGAGAAAATGTTTGGATGGATTCAAACATATGACCTACAAAATAAAACAACAAATCGAGTCAATGTCAACTTTTCGAAACCTAGTATGGCACGAATTCAAAATAATTACCCATATGCATGGTCCTCAGTTCAAATGTTACAATGTGCACCGAATTGAAACATCGATATTAAGTCTCGTACTATCTACATTCAAATATTGTTTTTAGCCCCCACCCCCCCCACACACACACGCTACATACTTCCTGTATCGGTCAATCTTCCTCTCCTAACCACCTTAGGAAGCTATCGGTTTCCAAAACACATCCATTCTTTCTCTCCATGTTTTGATCTCGAACTCTCTCAACTACACAACCCCCTTTTTCCACTCTGTTACGAAATGTATTTACCTCACACACCCGCCATTGCACCCCATGTAGAGCTCTCTCTCTCTCTCTCTCTCTCTCT
>LR738711.1:791681047-791699818 GCA_902687465.1 Secale cereale | reverse complement strand
TTCTCCCTCTCCCTCTCACCCTCTCGTGCAAAATACAAGCATTGCCTATCTAGCCCCCAACCTCTCGTGCGCACGCACGCACGTTGTCTATCTAGGTCACTCCCTCGAGACTGTCTCACTCTTTCTTCCGCACGCCGGGCCACACTCGCTCAATCTCGCTCTCTTTATCTTAGTCTCGTTTATCCTCGTTTTCTTTCACACACAAATGATATATCTCCCTGTTCGGGCCTCGATCGACACCCTCTATACTCTCTCACATAGATTGTCTATCTAGGTCAGTCCATCGAAGCCGCCCCCACTCTTTCGACCTCATGGCGGGTCACGCTCGCTCTTTCTCTCTCTCTTTCTCTCTCTCTCTCTCTCTCTCTCTCTCTCTCTCTATATATATATATATATATATATATATATATATATATATATATATATATATGTGTCGATTGACCTCGCGCTTTTGTTGGACAAAAACGATATATCACCATGTTTGAGCCCAATTCGACTTATTCACATTGTATACTCTCTCACGCACTTTTCCAATCTAGGTCACTCTCTCCAACCTGTCTCACTCTTTCGATCGCACGGTGACCCTATGTCATTGATTGACCTTGCTTCCTCCCACGCACAAAATATATCTACATGTCTATGACTGGATCATCTCTCAAGCTCTATCTTACATCCCTCACCCTTGCCAAAAGCTCAATCGGACAATATCCCTCTAGAGCATATATATTTGTTCAATGAATGTCGGTCCACACTCACTTTGTCTCTCTATGTATATGTCTCTCGATTGACATCGCTTTCTCACACCGTATCTTCCACACATTGAAGCTACCTCTCAATCCCTCGTAAAGCTGGAGCTATTTACATTGCGAGCGGCACTCCAACCTTGGATTAATTTGTGTAGGTATTTATTCCGGTCGGTTTAGATTATGTTTTCGTAGTTCGGCCCACAACTACTCGTAACACCATTGCAACCCCCGCAAATCCCCTTGTTGATTTCCCTATGGCTCGGTCATCACTCTCTCGCACGTCCTTTCTTGCCTTCAACGTCGCACCATGGTATTATTGCAAAAAACTCTGTTGTTCTCTTTAATTATTATAAATAAGCTACAAAACTACACACCGATAGTCCACTTGGAATGGAACAAATTTCGCCCCACAAATTAAAGTACTACAAACTACACACTGAGGGGCCCATATGTCATGAAACAAATTTGGACCCATATACAAATTAAAAAATAAAGGACGAGGATCGAACATGCGATCAGGGCCTTCAAGCTACACGTCAATAGGCAACATACGTAGAACAACAATGTTTGTTGTACCTCCCTTTGTTCACATAATGTTTTTATATCACCACAACCTATTTAATTGATAACATGTAATATTATTTTTAGTACCATTCGCCTTCACTTACTGTTGGGTTCCATGTGTGCTCTCTCTCTCCTCCCCTTGTGCGTTTAGACGCACGGGCAAACACGAAGAACTCGTGGGCGATGTTGCCGTTGACCATATCTGGACGCGTTCACAAGTTACGGCACCAGTTTCACGTGCTAGCAGCACTAGTCAGTGTGTACGTGCAATGCACGTTAATTTGGAACTATATTAAGTGCATGCGGATATTAATTAGGATATTATTTGCGTGTTATTATGTGATTAGCACTATTTTTGGCATGAAATTAACTACACGCTAAACGTGTTGAGCGCTCGACATTGAAGCAGTCTAGGTCGTCGGATGACAAGGAATACATGTGGCTTGATGACGTTCTATATTTAATTTGACACGGCTGTCGCAGAAAATTCAATCCTTTAACCATAGATTCCGTTCAAACTGACTCCGACTTTAAATTATACGATGATCGATCTAAAATAAATAGAAATGATTCGGATTTTAAGCATGGCAATCCTAACATTTTTCATGGCAAATTTAGATTACGCGGCGAAGGCGGGGGCGTCTTACGGTGGGAAGCGGCTCCTCTACCGTGCTCTGTGTGTCGTCGGGCCACTGACCGACGGTGACGGCGGCGCCTTGCGCCGTTGTTGGCGTACTCCTAGACGTTGACCTAGCTTCAAGGAAGGCCAAAATGTTCTGGACTTCAGAGCGAGTTAGCTGGCGGGAGGAGGCGACTGGCGTTGGTGCAAGGAAGCGGTCGACGGCGGCCATCCATGCCACTGCGGGGGGCACTGGCACCCGTGCGGGGACATGCGCTGTCAACGGTGCGGCAGATACATTCATGTGCACGGGCACCGCCACGGGCACACACGTCAGTGCACGCGCAGGCGTATGCGCTGGCAGGTGCACAGGCACCGGCACGGGCATGCGCGTCAGTGCACACGCAGGTGCATGCGCTGGCAGGTGCACGGGCGCATGAAAGTCGGCGGGGACCTCGTGGAACCCCGTGGCATCAAGCTCAGCGACAATGTATGGCTCCCATCACATCAATGCCACGGGGATGGGCGCTGGCGCAGTCGGGGTGACGGGAGCCGGAACGGGAGCGGGGAGAGGCGCGGCGTCTTCCCGCAAGGCCGGTTCAAGCTCGTCCCAAAGCGCCTTATGTTCTTGAGACTCCGGCTGGGTGTCTTCCTCAGGAAACTGGAAGACTATGGGCAGACCATTGTGACGCAGCATGGCGTACGTTTAGGTCAGGATGGTTGGAGGTAGACGACAGGGGAATCGGAGAGGAAGAGAGAAGATTGTAGCGATACCGGGTAGTGCGGGATCCATTTTAAACTGCGGCCCCGACGACATTAAAACTGGGAGCAGTTGGGACGAAGGTGGACGACGGAGCGTGGTCAAAGGGCTCGCCTCCCGGTGAGCCTGCACAGCGGTCTACTCGCACGCCTCCCATCGACTCACACGCTTGCTTGGATGGCATCTGCCGATGAGAAGCGGGACTCGTGGCGGCACGTAAACGCCCACGGTTTCAATAGTGAAAGCGTTCGCCTTAACGTGACAGCTCTTTGTTACAAAATACCTTGGCTCTTCATTTGTGAAACTTGTCATAAGCAGCTTGTCTCAAATTGAAGAAAAAACTACGAAGTAATATTTGGGCCATATCATGTGACCATGCTTAGTTTCAAGAATTTATGGTCACTTTTGGATTTTCTAAAATTTAAGATCCAGGATTCGAAACAATCTCATAACTTGCATCATGCAATAAATTTTCAAGCCATACATCTGTCGTGATGTATTCCTTAAGAAAGGATTTGGTGAAACATTTTGCATAGTTAGACTTCAGACAAGTTACATATGAAGAGCAAAAGGATAATCCCTCTGTACCAGTGCATTGCCTGATATATTAACTCAAGTACTAGGCACAAACAAACAGGCTCAATTCTGTGCTCATTCAGGTGTAGTAGTAGTAGTACAAGGCAATGCAGTTGACGGGTGACCTTGGCGAGCGGCGACTGAGAGAATTGAACCGTGCTCGGCATGGTAGGTAACGTTGTCTAGTTACTAAAGCATCCCACCGTTGTTCATCGGTAGTCATTATGGACCGGGGACATGAGGTGAATTTCCTAGGGCTGAAATTCTGGCTGCCAGATATTTCGACTCGAAACACGGAGGCTCGACTGGTTGGGGTTGCCTAATGTGCGTACCACACACGCCACCACAAGGACACGAGCCCGATTTTTTTTATTTTTTTTATTTTTTTTAGGATCAACACGAGCCAAGGTCTAGCTGGTACGCTGTTGGGTTCTACCATTCGAGAATACAAAAGGAACGTTTTAAATTGCCGAACGAATCTATGTGTATTACAATGCCCATATTTTCCTTGCAAATACTACTCTCAGCATGGTAATTGATTTATGACGATTTGTTGAATTAGAGTGAGTTTGTGATATAGTGATCTCAACGTGGATTTCACATTTCATGGTATCCCTGGTAAGTTTTTCACTGCAAATTCAAATTTCAAAGATGAAGAATATGGAGGTCAGAAAACTTTGTATGTATCAAGCATATGACCAGACACACACACACACACACACACACACACACACACACACACGAACACAACAACAATCCAGTAAGTATAGTGCATCTATTTTTCCAAACCATGCATGTATGACACAAATTCAAAAATACTCCTTCTGTTCCTAAACATTAGTCTTTTAGAGATTTCAACAAGCTACTACATACGGAGCAAAATGAGTGAATCAACACTCTAAAATATGTCTATATACATCCGTATTTGCCAGTCCACTTGAAATATCTGAAAAGACTAATATTTAGGAACAAAGGGAGTAAAATGTAAGACATGCACGATCCTCAATTCAATATTTAAAACGAACACGAAACTGAAACATGAATATTAAGTCTAGTACTATAGTACATGCAAATGTTGTGTTTAATTAGGCAGAGCTATGATTGTCGGGGGTCACCCCCTCGACCTTAGATAAAATTGTGAAGCTCTGTTTAGGCCCCTCCCAATGCTACTGCTTGTACATGTGCTAATCCTTTCACGTATGTAAAAAAACTGATGTGGCATGTTATTTAAGAGGAGAGAGATGAGTGTGATGACCCAAGGAAGAAACAATGCTAGGCGTGCGAACCTAGGCAAAACATTTGAAGAAAGGAAGCCCACCAATACATGAAGAGCTTTAGTTGCTAAATCATTAAATGAAGCAAGCTAAGCAACCATAAGCTAAGCACCTATGCATTGGGGAGTATAGTTGCTAAGCTATTTAATGTGCTTAGCACCTCATCTAAGCACCCATGCATTGGCAGCAACCTTAGGGTAGTTTAGATTATATTTGTCCCCACCCTCCCAACCACCGATTGGTTGTGCACCCCCACCCCTTGTGGGGACCGTGACTTAAGATCTCGAGATCACCGAATGCACGTGTACAGTGATCCCAGAGATCAATGCTCACTGAACACACAGAAGCTGAATAACAAGAGTCTTACATCCATACATACCGTCTTACACAAATTATGACCATTATGGCCAAGTCTTACATAGATAAAGCCTCAAGGGCTGAATAGCAAATAAACTCGAATAGCGGAAGTCTTCGTAGATAAGTAGAACGCATGCCATCTGCCTTAACCCTACAGGCATTCTGACTGGGAAAGCGTCCTAGTTTGCATGTTCGTCTCCATAGAATTCTTCTTCAAATTCCTGCTCCTCCATGCCTGGACAATTAAATAACCAGTGGCAAACCAATGAGTACTTTGAATGTACTCGCAAGCAACCCATGATTTGGTTCAAGGTAACAATGCAATTATACAACAACGAGCAACCTAGCTACAAGCTAGATTAAATATTCTACTATCATGTAACATGCATCAATAAATTTGGGTAACCCCGAAGACAGGTTACATATATCAGCATGAATAGAGTTCAATCAAGGAGTCAACTCACCACCTTGACTCAACACACACACACATACTTTCACCGAGATTGTAAAATTCTGGACAAAGTTTAAGTAGCACCACCCAACTGTCCATGACCGTGGACACGGCTATTCGAATAGTTTTACACTCTGCAGAGGTTGCGCACTTTACCCACAAGATCCGGGAAGCTTTCGTGTCACCCACGATCCCGCAGTACCTCAAGTACTCGGGGGAAGCACCCGGTCATTATCTTTCCCTAGACGACACTAGCATAGGGTCCACTCGTTGGTGCACGGCCCTCGAGTACAAACAATAGATCATGGGACTTGCCCTATTTTCAATGTCACGCGTACAAGAAGGGACCAACGGTGTGTCCGGTGCCCTGTAAAAACAGTCATGGTTGTCTATCCAAGCATGACCCCATCCCGGGAGTGACCTCAAGTCTTTCCCGTCACTAGTAATGTGGCACCATGCTAATATCGCCCTAATTAATCAATAATGCCCCGTCCCATAAGGGGTAGAGTGGTTGGGACGGTAGTCACACATAAATCTAATCCATCATTTCACCCACACACAAGATCTTTATTGGCACACCACTTCTTCCTCAAGTGATGACCTAACTCAACATCACCCTCGGGCATTAGGGGCACCCGATGGTTTTTTTGAAAAGAATGCAACCACGAAGGTTTCATGGCACACATGCATCACTAAGCATCACTACTAATCATTTGCATTTCATCTAAGAATATAGCAAGATCATGAGTAAGGCATGCATCATGTGGTTGCTCTCGGCTAGGTCACCGCCGTCACTCTTATCATCATGCATTCGGAAATAAATGGGTTCCGAGGGACACAAGGGTATCATGGTCAAAGGGCTGCTTGCCTGGATTGGCTTGGTCTTCAAGGTCTTCAAATCCTTCCCCTCCTTCTTCTTCAGCAACCTCGTCAAACACGGTATCTAATCGTCGCAATAAACCACGGGAAAAATAAGACTATAATAAAAACAGAAAAACCAAAGTGCGCAGAAAAATGTCAACGTATTTTTATCAAATACTAGAGGGAAAACTAACATGGCAAAAATTCTTAGTTTTAGTTTTGGAGTGGCAGAATGGGGTACATGAATTTTTGAACAGAGGTTTTAGTGTTCAAATATGAATTTAAATTTGAACAGAACAGAAAAGGTCCATGGATATGGATGAAAGTGACATCATTAAATAGGTTGGATTTTTACATGTTTTTAGGAACTGGAATTAATTCATTTGGATAAATATTTAATCCTGTGGAATTATTTGGAAATCCCACAGAAAAGAAAAAGAAAAAGGGCCCTGTGCCACTGGGCTAGAACGGCCACAGTGCAGCATGCCCAGGGCGAACAGCCCAGCGCACGGGTGCCAGCTCGCGCGCCAGGGTTTCAAACCTGATGGGCGGGGCCCGGCGTCAGTGAGAGGAGAGAGGGGCGAGGGCGAGGGTAGGCTGACAAGTGAGGCCCGCCTGTCATCCCTAACCCTCCGGCAGAGGGCCGGCGAGCTCACCGGCGACGAATCGTGGCACGGCAGGGCGAGCTGAGTGCAACGATGGATTCAGCGAGGTGTCGCCGATCTGGTGGAGGTGAAGTGGGTCGCCGGAGTGGCCTGGTTCGCCGGTGGTGAGGTCACGCGGCGGAGGAGCTTCGGGTGAAGGTTGCCTCGGTCGATTCCGGCAGCTGCACAGAGGGAAAAGAGGGGGAAACGAATCAATGAGGTGTCATGGTGCTAGATCGAGCGAGAGGAGTGTCTTGGACGGCCTGTACCGAGCAGACGACGGCAAGCCGCCGCGGCGGAGCTCGAGCTCGGGCCTGTCTGGAGTCGGGCGAGTGGCGCAGGGGGGAGATTGAGTGAGTGAGAGAGTAGTTGGTGAGGAGAGGAGGGGCTCGGGGGGTCCTTTTATAGGCGAACGGCAAGGTGCCGTGGACCTGTGCGCCGGCGAGCCTCTGCTCGTTGCCACAGGGCTCAGGAGGCATTGGGGTGGTGTCTGCGGAGTTGCTGGATGAGGTCCAGGGCTGGGGAGAGGAAGAGAGAGAGTGGGGGAAGCTTCTAGATCCGCGCGTGTGTGAGGCCGAGGACTGGAGCTCGCGGGCGGCCGGCGCGCGTGCGAGGGCATCCATAGGAGGGAGAAGGAGGAGGGGGACAACGCCGGGGGGTGTTGCGGACGCCGAGGCGCATCGAATGGCGCAAGGGGGAAGCACGAGGTGGTCGGGGGCGGCTAATTGGAGGAGGCTACAGTGCGGGCGTGCACTATAGCGTGCTCTGGAGCGCGCCTATTGCATGCCAGGGCATGCCATTAGCTGGCTGGGCGCGTCCACCTTGTCTGGGGGGTCAAGCACGGAGTAAACAAACGGGCTGAGGCCTTCGATTCCTTGTCTATCCAATGGAAGAGGAGGGAGGTTGAGAGAAGGTGAAAACTGGGCTGTCCAGCAAGGTAAAATGGGGTTTTCACACCTCAATTAAGGAGCTCTGGTCATGGGAGAGTTACTGGAGGTAGAAGGTGACTAGGTGATGCCGTGGTAAAAAGTTGAATCAAAGGTTAATAGTTAAAGTGGGCAAACAGTGGTTTTGGTAAAATGGCAGAAGGTGTTTGATGATGTTTTGGGCAAGCAAATGACTTCCAATAGCCATGACACTTAACAGGATGAAATGCCACATAGATTTAGGTCTTCCACCAAATTTGAGCTCATTTGGGCAAAGTTGCCAATGTAACTTTGGTGAACCCTAGAAATCAACAGAAATGGTTTCTCCATGTTTGAGTCAAGCTAATCATCTCCCCTTGATGCACCACTGGGTGTATTGTCATTATTTGGGGTTGTGATCATGCCCACAAAGTTTGAAGCCCCAAGTAAAAAGTTGGTAATGTAAACTTGTTCAAATTTGAATTTGAACAGAAGTGGTTTTGGGGTACTCTCATCAAGTTACCCTTCTCCAAAGCTTGTGCCATTTGATCTAGATGCATTACTAGACCACTCTAGCATGTGTACCAAGTTTGAGAGCATTTGGACAAGTTTGGCAATGTAAAGTTGCTCAAACTTCACATATATACATAATGGTTTTGAGGGGTTTTGATGATGTTTTCTTGCTTCCCAAGGCATGGGGCTTGGCAAGATCATCAAATATGTCATATATGACATGATAGAATTTCCCTGGAATTTTTAGAGAATATTTCCTTTGTAAATATTTCAGAAGCTTGAAATATCCAGAAAGAGTTTCTGAGGGATTTGCCCAATATTTTGAACATGACCAAGTGTTTAAACTCTTATATATGGACAATGTATGTCCTATGAGTCTCCCTGAAATATGGAAAATATTTTTGAAATAATTAAATAATTTTCCTTATTAAAGACCATTTCTGGCCTTAAGAAAAAGCTTTTAAATAAAATAGGAAAATAAATTTCAAAATTATAATTTTGTGGTTTATGGGAGTCCTATACCTAATAGGATTCAAATATACTTTTGAAATAATTTTCTCACCCTAAATCAAGCACTTGCAGTGCAAACCTCAATTCAGGGGTTTTTGGAAACCTAATTTTTGAAAATACATTTTGGCCAAATTAGTTTTATAAGAAAATACTATACTGCTATAAACACTTGGTATGATCATTGGGCAGAAGTTTTGAGTAAGGATATGAATTCTACAAGAGGGAGTAGTTGACTTTAAAGAGCACTTGAAAAACAGAGGGAGAAAAACTTAATTCCAAATAAAAGCCAAATGAATGCCAAAAAATTTGTTGGTCCAAATTTTCATGCTTTACAGATGCAAATGACATGTTACAAAATGCAGGGTGTGACACCCCTCCTCCCCGGGAGAATATCATGTGCCCCCATACCTTAGATATGCCGATACAAGTTTCTTGGAGCTTGTAGATCTGAGATATAGCAGCTCACATGATGTCTTAATATTTTTACAAGAAACCTTGATGAGTTTGAGAATTGCACACAATTTGTACAAAAATTACAAGAAACCTTGATCAGTTCGAGGCTCGTATCACCGTAGCATCTAAGATGAAGGAGGACATCATATTCTCCTGTATGTAAGAATATCATGTGCTACCACACCTTAGATGCTTTGGTGATACAAGCACTTCGGAGCCGTTGGATTTGTGACCGAGCACCTCCTCGGTGGTTCGAAAGGTTTTTTTTGCAAAAAATCCCCAAAGAGTTCGGCCACTACTTACAAGCACAAAGACTGCTCAGATGCCATTGGATCTCATATCAAACAACCTCGAAGCTCGTATCACCGTAGCATCCAAGTTGCGAGAGCACCTTATGTTTTCTCGCACGGGAGAATATGAGGTGCTCCGGCACCGTAGATTCAATGGTCATATGAGTTCACGGAGATCTAACGGCCCATAGTAGGAGGTTTGAATGTTTTTGCCATATACGGCTGAGAGAG
The DNA here is from genome assembly GCA_902687465.1 of Secale cereale. NCBI lineage: Eukaryota > Viridiplantae > Streptophyta > Magnoliopsida > Poales > Poaceae > Secale > Secale cereale. The sequence continues at coordinate 791,690,064 of LR738711.1, read as the reverse complement.
TTTGGGAATTGCGCAGAAAGTACAAGTACTATGCATGTGCCATCTGATCACTAATCATACGACCTAGATGCTCATATCACCATAGAGGGTAATTAAGATACGGGGAGCACCTAATATGGGCAACGGTCAGTTGTTGGATCCAAGATGCGGCGACACACACGAGGCCTGAATGTTTTATTTGCAAAAAAACCTTTGGAGAGTTTGGAAATTGCGCATAATTACAAAGACTACTCCCAAGCCATTGGATCTCACTTCCAACGGTGTAAAACCTCGTATCACCATAGCATCTAAGCTGCGGGGTGGATGTGGTATTCTATGCCGCTATCATTTTTGTTTGTAAACTTGCAAAATATGTGTAACTTGAGGTCTAACCGCGCAAAGTGTTCGTTCAAAAAACCATCCTACACTGAAATATCGGAACAACACATGTGGTTCCGACTCGTCATTAATCAAATTTGGACCTAAAACTAACAAATATGAAACATGAGATCCGAACTGGCAACATGGACTACAAAGCGTAAGTCGATAGCCTGAAACAACAACGGTTGTTGCTTTGTCCCATAACTTGATATTATACAATATTACGTTGAGTAGAGTAGAGGGAGTGCCTCGTCAACAGATGCATGACTGTTGACTCACTTACTGGTGGGTCCTAGGTCTGCGATCTCTCTCTTCTCTCCATCATCTAACCTTTGCACGGGCACACACGAAGAGCTACGCTAGCTTGCCGTGGTGTTATTAAAACTAAAAAAAGCTTGGAAAGTAGAAGAATCGCCTAGAACAAGAGACGTTGTGGCTGGTCGAGACGGAGCTAACCACACCTATCCTCCGTGCCATGTTAGCATGATGAAGGTGTGTGGCTAGTGGGGTGTTTTCGACCGATTGGCTCGGTCCCGAGGTAGAACCATAGGTACTACGTCTGATACAGTAATTTTTTACACGCATATTTCCTCCGTGCTGAGACATGGCACACCCTACCGCGCAGTTTTGGGGTCCTCCCGGGTGGTACCCGCATATATTCATCCTGATGTGGGAAGCCCTACCGCACGTTATCGCTGAAGCAAGTAAATGAGTCGTCAAATCACGAAATTCCACTTTTCCCGCTGAGTACATCAGTGAAGCACGGTGGCTAGCTAGTTGGGCTAGTTCGACCGATTAGCTAGGCCGCCGCCACATTTGTTTTTTCACCCCTTTTTGTATCTACTTGCCTGCAGGTAAATTTAAATATCCACCGCGGCATTGCTCTGGTGTTTGAGTTCGGCAGGAGTTTTAATTTTTTCATTGACGGGAGCAGGCGCGGCAACAGTTAGTCACGATGGCTCCGCCTGTAAAACCCACTCCTCCCTGATGTGAGAAGTCGTCGACTAGTGTTTTACCATGGTGAAAACCAAAAGATTCCCTGCTCCTCGGTTGGCTCCCTCCGCGTTCCCGTATATTGCATTGCCTTTCAGCCATTTCGCCCCCTACATCACCAACGTCGTGCGCCTCAAGACGGACTTCGGTGGTGTTTAGGCGCCCTCTGCATGGGCATGTCCATGTCTCGGTGCAACATGACCGTTGGATCAGACTCAGACGGTGTAGATCAATCACTGTAGCACAAAGCGTGTGGCTGTGTTTGGTTGGATTCTCATCTCAATATACTCCTCTGTCTAGGTGTGTAAGTCACCTTACGAAAACTAAATAATCCCAAAACATTTAGGCACGGTACATTAACTCCCTCCCCGTTTCTTGTTTTGTGACATATCAACCAATAAGAGACGTGGGCAGTGCATGCTTTCAATGACTTGAGACTAATAAACATGACATGAAGTGGTTAGTTCATTCGATGTAATGCTATTAATTAGAAAAAAGACATTAAGTTTTCTCATTTTCCTCTCTGCCTTGGTCGTAGTGCACAACGTAAGATGACTTACACACCTATACGGAGGGAGTAGTTGTTTCCTCTTCATGTATTTGTATTATCCTACCAGTGTGAACTCATGCACCCTTCATACACTATGCCAAACACCCAAAAGTGGGTCAAGAAGGGAACTTTTGCTCCCATCCTATGCACCCTTCATACACCCTGCCTAACATTATTCGTGCTTCATATGGTTCCTGTTTCGTGGAGTACTGTAGCACCGTACTCCTCGTGCGTTGTAGACCTAGTTCTGTTAACATTGATCTCACGGTTCATTCTCGACCGGACAGTCGAGAAAGTGGTACTATGTTACTACATTACTGTTCATATAGTTGACATGCGCACAACATCATTTGTTGTTGTCATATCTTACTACACTAGCAACAAGATTATGTAGTACTGACGTATGAACCACTTCACATGCCTAGTAGTAGGAGCACTGTGTATGTTCAAGTGGCTGCCGTGTTTCGCACTCCTCCGTCGTAAGAGTGGAAACGCTTGCTGTAATCATTTTTTTCTCCGGAAAAATAATGGACACGCTCTACTATGCGGATCCTCCTCCAGCCATGCACTAAATTACCCACTTTCGTCGACGTGTGGGATGGCCAACATCGGGGTCCACCATCCATGCACTAAATTACTCCGTAGTAGAGCGACGGTAGACTACCCCGATCGAAGCACCGCAGTAATGCCCAATGAGCCGTCAAATCACAAAAACACCTGCTTTCCAGCAGTAAGTTGGACGGACGAAGCAATCATCATTTCACTCTTCTCTCTCAGCTTCCTCTCTACCCAAATCGCTTCTCCCTCATCTTGTTTCTCATTTCTTCAAGAAAACCCCAACCTGCTTCTGCCATTGTTCTTCTCTCCCAAAGAAGGAAAGGTGAGCGCGTCAATGGTGTTGATTCTGGCCAAGACCCGGTCTTGCAAGCCTGAGACTGATCCTATAACGCCCTCTCTTTTCTTCTTTCGGGTTTGTGATTATCGTTCCTTTTATTTTATTTCTATTTGACAGTTTCTTGATGGATGCTGGAGCACCGGCCGAAGTGATGTCTATGGCTCTGTCCAAAACCGTCGAGGCTCATGGTACGAAGAAGCGCAAGCAACCCGCAGTAAAGCTCAAAGCCATCGCCATGTCCAAGCCCCCCTCTCCGGGATCCCTCATTAAGCAAGTCCAGGTAATATCTCTTCTTGATGATCTTTTTCTCGATATTGATCGTGTTTTTCCATCTAACACGCAGTACAAGTACTAGTAGTACAACTTTCTGGGTGATCTTGCATGTGATTTTTGTGTGCCAAATGATGGTTCTAAATTCCTCTTTTGGCCAAAACATGCGAGAGGTTGACACTGATTTCTTATAGATTACTTTCAACTAACTTTATGAACATCAATGCTACCTTTGAAGAGGGTATATTTGCCTCAGTAACTTGTGTTATGGATATTGCAAGTAATCGCTCTGCTCTCATGCCTTTGAAGACATGTTCTAGTGTCTTTGTTCACTCATTTATGTGCGTATATGTGTTCATATATGGAGTATAATATCGCAAATCATCTTATATTTCTGAACAGAGGTAGTAATAAAATATGGTTTCTGTTTGAATTAGAACCAGGTCCGCGGTGGAGATGAAGTTCTCAAAGTCATGCTGTGTGAACTGGAAGACCTAAGGATGAGTTCTACTACTAAACTATCCAGCTGCTTTGTCCTTGTCGCCATGTGTCCTGAACTAGTGTTTTCCTGTAGCGTTGTTGTCAGGCATGTTCTCGAGGCTGTACTTGACCACAACAATTTCCTCAATGTGCCTTCGATTACGAAGGGTGTGGTTCTTGTAAAGCTTCCCAACAAATCTGATGCGCATATCTTCATGATCAATATTATGAGTGGAAAGACCACTCTGTTAGGTTCTCCAAGGTTGACGAGATGGTGATGGTGCATGTAGACATCTCTCACGAAGTCCATGGCCTAGTCAGTTATTCGGGGTTCATCCTGTAGGTCGGTGGCAAGAAATAGTCTCAAGAGTTTAATTAGTGCAACTTTGCTTGTCTGTAGTAAGTACTATTATTCAGTACTTGATTTGTGTTTGTGAACCCTGTATTGTTTATTAGTACTGCCGCTTTTGGTGTGTGGTTAGTCCTGAGAACGGTCTATGTTAATGTATTTTGAAGTATCCAGATCATCTTTTTTGTGAGGACGGTTTATCAGTTAAGGTTATACTCCAATATCTGTATGCATTGCAAGGTTTATCGCACCCACAAGGATTTCTAGTCCCATGGATGTTTGGTCCATACGATTTGTCACGACCTTTGGACTGTCCTGCTTGTGGGAGTAGGCGGGGCCCCTGCATGCCACTCATAGTTGGATGATCAATCTTCTGTTTAGTACTTCAACATAGTGATTTCCTGGTAAGGATTCACTCGTGTCACATCAAGTAAATCTTATTGATTTAATGTCATGTTTTCTTTCTTTTCCTGCAATTTTAGGATGCAGGTTTTGCCATGTGACATTCATCACAGAATAAACCGTCCGGTTTGCTCTACGATGGCTATTTTTGCAGGTTTCACTTCTTATGTCGTGTTAGTAGTGAAGGCACTGTCCATCACTTATATTACAGGAAAAAATTGGATCAGTCTGTTGTCTGAGTACAAGCTGAATACCTATGATGAACCGCTGTTTGATTTAACAAAAATGCCACAATTAGTCCTTCTCGCATTTAGAAGAAATGAAGAAAAAAACTGGATCACGATCACGAAGCCTAGTCATGTTAGAAAGCTGATCATAGCAGACCAGACACGATCGCCGTTGTCTCACACATCGGTACCACCTTCAGCAACGGATCGAGCACCGACAGTTGCTCTAACACTGACAGCGGCAGCAGCTCAGTCTAATCCAGCTGAGGATTGGGCACCGACCGCGTCAGCGGATCAGGCTGATCTACCAGAGGATCGGGCATCGACACCGGCACCTGCTCCGACACTAGCACCAGCTCTACAAGGAGCACCATCTCCGGCAGCAGCAGCAGCTTCGGCACCTGCACCAACACTGGCACTTGCATCTGCTCCGGCCTATGCAGCGGCAACCGAACGAGCAGTTGCACCAGCAACAGACTGGGATGTAGTTCGCACTTCATATACCAAAGACCTTACAAAAACCGAGATGTCCACCTTCTTGGTAAGCATTGGCCGCCCAAGTGTTTCGTTCTTGTAACATTCCAAATTTTCAATTTGGAATGTTATACATAGGTCATCTTGCATATCCTATTTTATGTGCATTTGTGTGTTGCGATCCTCGAAATTCTAAGAAACTCAAGGATCCATAGAGAGAGTTGGGGATTCTACCGTTTTCATATTTGAGTTTTCTCAAATATCGGTACGAGGATCACTTTGGTTTTAATTGTTCTTCTCTCCGAAAAAAATTCATAATAAAATATATGAGTAGAGATAATATGACTTCTCCAATACAAATGAAATATAGGAGGAAAAATATTTAAAAAAAATTGTATTTTATTTGGATTTATTTGCAATTTTATTTGCATAGGAAAATAGCCGTTTTTCAAAATTGCATTTAGGTCCGGGAAAAATGTTCACTTTGTCCAAAATATTATTAGAGGATGGTGAAAATTTATTTCGGAATTGTTCGAGTCTATTTAGTAATTATTTCGTCTATTTTGCTGCGTCAGGATAGTTTTATAAAAAAAAGGAACCGCCTAACCGGGCCGTGTCCAACCTTGACACTGCACCCGGGGGCCTTTAAAAGCTCGCCGCCCGAGCCGCCCCGGCCCACCCCGCGCCTCGCCCTAACCCTAGCCGAGCCGCGCCGCCGCCGCCAGCTCCCGCCACCACCGCCGCCACGAGCGCCGCCACCGCCTTTGCCCGCCATCGCCGCTGCGAGCACCGCCGCATCCCGCCGCCGCCGGAGTAGCCCCGCCGGTGGACGCCGTCCCGCCGAAGCCGAGGTAGCCGCTGCCGCCGCCGCCATTTTTCGCGAGAAAACCGATCGGTTTTTTTAGAAACCCTAGATCTCGTTTTTTTTGGTTTAGTTTCGGTTTTCTCGGTTCGGTTAAAAATCGGATGTTCGTCCATACGTTCGTTTTAACAAACGTTGATCGCCCGTTAGCCGCGGACAGCGAACGTTCGTTCGTTAGCCTGTTCGTCAGTTTTTCTTTTTCAGGGTTTTTCCGTGATTATTTTCGATCGCGATTTCTGCCCTGATCTTCGTTTTAGTTTAACTTTTCGCTTGTAAGTTGGAATCAGGTGATTCAAGCGCCTAGATCTTCGTCTCGAAGCCCTCTTTCTGTTTAACCAACTTGAACAAGGTTTTGGTAATATAAAATTTGAGTTTAGTTCAATCTAGTAAACGGATCTTGTTTCTTTCGTAGTTTAAGTTTCGTTGCTCCGTTTGATTTGATTCTTTTTGCAAACCAGAGTTCTTCAGTTGAACTTTCTGGTTAGATCTTCTTATTTGAGTTTTACCCGTGCATCTTTTCTTGGTTGCTTATGTATGCTATTGTTTGCTTGCAATAGAATTCCCGGAGTGCGAAGCGTGTTACTACGAGTCCCTAAGTTTTGCGAATCATCAGGAAGGCAAGTAACACTTGGATCATACCCTTTATTACCCAGTTTTTATGCATTAGTTCAACCCTCACACATTGCATGAGTACGATCTCTTAACCTGTGGGTCTGGGAAGTAGATTGAGGTAGAACCTATTACCTGCTTTATTATCAAACCCCTAGGAGTTACTTCTACGTTATGCTTAGGTGGCCATGCTATGCTTGTAGACGTGGATTGGTTTTGAGAGTATCCATCAGAGATATGAGATTGTTAATTAATGGTTCAACTTAAGGTGGATACTTGATTACACATCTGGGTGGATTGGTTGCAGGGCACCTGGAGAATCCAGTGTTGTCATAGGAAATCCCGGAGGAACCGTGTGATTATCCTATGGAATGCCACCCAGGGTCAAAGGGATCATAAGACCATTCATGCTAGAAACTTCCGTGTGCAGCCACAATTCCATTATGGTCTCTTGCATAGTTGAGTATGATGTGTGAGCTCTTTCAGTGGTGGGCTAGCAGATGTAGGGGAAAGTAGGTGTACGGGTCCACCCGGGGTAAAGAGTAAATGCTTCTGAAAGACTGTGTCTCGGTCATCCGTTTCTCAAACGCCATGCAGTGCGAGAAATCCAACGGAGGACATCGAATCTTGTGGGGAAAACTACGCAAACCTCTGCTGAGTGTACAAACTAACCATGATTAGCCGTGTCCCCAGTTATGGACATCTTGAGTACCTGGTACTTGAATTATTTGTTGATCTCATCACTCTTAAACTAATTTGTTGGGTTAATAATGACTACTTTAATTGGGATTTTTGTTGGAGGAACCTTCTCAATGATGTTTCAACTACCATGATAGTTAAAATAAAAGTTATTCCTTTGTTGTAGGGAAAAATTGGCTTTATGCAAAAACTTTAACCTTAGAGCCTCCACTAGCCATATATGCATGTAGTGTTAGCCTTTATTCTGTTACTTGCTCTACTGTGTTATCTTGCCAGCATATTCCTTGTGCTGACCCGTTTTAGGCTGCAACATGTCATGTTAAACAACTTTTAGGAAGGAGAGTAAGGTGCTCTAGGTCGTTTGTCATGCACTCAGCTATGCCGTCGGAGTTGATGGACTCACTTATCTTCCAAGCCTTCCGTTGTTATGGTGTTAGATAGCCTTATGCCATGTTATTTTGTAATAAGATCTCTTTTGAGACATTCGGTGTAATAAGTGTGTGATTGCCACTCTGTTATAAATCCTTCAAGTACTGTGTGTGTCAGCATTACCGATCCAGGGATGACACAGAACACAGAGACTTCGGTCCATTCGGATCGTGGTCGCTACAAGATGGTATCAGAGCACACGCTGACTGTAAGACACGGCCACTAAGATGAGCCATAGGTCACTCTTCTCTACTCATTTCTGACTCCTCTCCATTTTCTACTCTTTCGCATGGTGGACCCAAGGAACAAGTTCAACCGGATGAAGACACACCTTTTTGGACGACACTTGAAGGAAGTCACTAGGTACCTGAATATCAGAATACCAAGCTTCACCGGGACCTACACCGTCACTTTACCAGAAGAGGAGCGATGGATTATTCAGGTTCAAATTCCCGGGAGGACATTCGTGCCATCCACTAAGCCCATAGAGTTTTCCTTTGATACATCAACCTGGAACATAGGCAAGAGTATGGCTGCTCACATTTCAATGGGACGAATTGGAGAAGGCAACAAATAGGAGCAGAAGGACGCTATCTACCAGATATGCAGGCGCCGAGATGAGCAATGGGACATGATCAGTACATGGAAGGACATGTCTATTGCAGCTTTCATCCATGAGTTAAACCAGCACATTCATCCACATGAGCAATAGATGTGCGCAGGCATGATAGATTTGAAGAAGGCGTTAACCAGGAACTCGGAGCTAGAAGAGAAACTCAAGTCTACACGTGACAGATACGAGGAGGAAATCAAAATACTTGTGGAGAAGAATGACGACCTGACAAGGAAGCTAGGAGTATTCATGGGAGATCCCGCGCTAGGAGGAGAAGAAGACGAACCCCAAGAGATTCATTCTTAGGACTACATCATTATCGACGACACCGACTCGGACCCTGATGGTAGTGATGATGACTACGAAGATGAAGCTGGAGCAGATATCATGGAATCTTCCGCCGATCAAAATTTCTAGATGACCACCATATGAATAGTAGTTTTTCCACATATAGTAGGAGTTAGAGCACTTTTGTAACGTTAGTTAGATCTTTTGTATGCCCATGTTTGAAGTTGATTTGTGTCATATGATTATGTTTGTCTCATGTGAATATGGGTAGTGAAATTCCCCCTAGACCCCTTTTCTATTCTAATCTCTTCCCTCTAAAACTATCAGATGCCTCCGAGACATGAGCTCGGATTTCAGTTTCCCCCTGAGCTCACTCAGTTGACCCAGCAGCAGAACACTTTGATGCAACTTCTTGTCCAAAACAACCAGAAAAAAACAACGACAACAACAACGATGACAACAACGAGAACAACAACGACAACAACAACAACGACAACAACGACAACAGCAACGACAA
>LR738711.1:791631598-791680797 GCA_902687465.1 Secale cereale | reverse complement strand
ACAACAACAACAACAACAACAACAACAACAACAACAACAACAACAACAACAACAACAACAACAACAACAACAACAACAACAACAACAACAACAACAACAACAACAACAACAACAACAACAACAACAACAACAACAACAACAACAACAACAACAACAACAACAACAACAACAACAACAACAACAACAACCAGTGGACAACCTAGCCCGTTTTCTAATGTTGCAGCCATCGGTGTTTTCTAGTAGCGTTGAGCCAATAGTTTCTCATGACTGGCTACGCAAGATTGGATGGTAGTTGACCACCGCAGGTTGCACAGATGCTGAGAAGGTGTGTTTTGCCGCACATCAATTGGATGGACCAGCAACCTCATGGTGGGAGAATTACACATCCACTTTTCCTATAGCGAATGTCACTTGGGATCAGTTTCACCAAGCTTTTCGCACCGCCCATGTCTCAGTTGGAGCTATGAGCATGAAGAAGCATGAGTTTCAAAACTTGCGCCAAGGAAATCATACGGTGGCTCAGTACGTAGATGACTTTAGTACTCTATCTCGCTATGGCCCTGATGATGTGGCCACAGATGTCGCAAAGAAGGAGAAATTTATGGAAGGGCTTAATAATGAGATGAGCATACAGTTGATGGAGGCAACATTCAACAAATACCAGGAGTTGGTAGGTAAGGCTCTTATGATTGAAGGGAAGCAACAACAGATTGAGAGCCGCAAGAGGATGTATGGACTAGGAAAGAATAATTATGGAGCCCAGCAGAAGCCCCGTTTCACCCCGAGCTCGGGAGGATACACCCATAACCATGGAAGCCACAACCATAATGGAGGGAGTTCTCATAACCACAATGGCCCCAAGAATGGGAATGGGAATGGAGCAAGCAGTAATCAGAACCGCTCCACTCCATCCACACCCGCCAAGAGGGATTTAGGTCACATTACCTGTTTCTAGTGCGGGAAGAATGGACACTACGCCACGGAGTGCTCGGAAGCGAAGAATGGCAACAGTAATGGAAGCGCTAGGAAGAAGCCCAACCCTTTCAACAGGGGACAAGTGAACCACGTGAACGTGGAGGAGGTTGAAGAGCAGCCTGATGATGTTGTCGGTAAGTTTTTGGTTAAGTCATTTACCGCAGTAGTTCTTTTTGATACTGGTGCACCGCATTCATACATTTCAAGGGGATTCATGGATAGATATAAGTTGCCCACCAAAGTCCTTATGACACGTATGTTAGTAAGCTCTCCAGGAGAGGACTATATGGCAAATCAAGGATGTTTTCAGATGCCATTGACCATTGGACGCCATGTTTTCCCCTCAGACCTGATAGTTTTGGAGTCAGAAGGATTGGATGTGATACTAGGTATGGATTGGCTATCGATGTATAGAGGGAACATCGAATGTGCCAGCAAGTCGATTTTACTTACCACCCCGGAGGGAAAAAGGATCAAGTACATATCTAGGCATTTGCCTGGGAGGACACAAGTAAATTCTCTCTCAGGAGTTGTTCAGGAGGAAGTGCCTGTAGTGAAGGATTACACGGATGTATTTCCAGAGGAGTTACCAGGCATGCCGTCAGATAGAGACATTGAGTTTTTGATAGAGCTATTGCCAGGCACAGGACCAATATCGAAGAGACCATACCGGATGGCAGCGAATTATCTAGAGGAGATCAAGTAGCAAATTAAGGAGTTATTGTATAAAGGATTCATTCGACGAAGTTCATCACCCTGGGGAGCCCAAGTGCTCTTGGTCGAGAAGAAGGATGGATCTTTAAGTATGGTCGTTGATTATCGAGCATTGAACGAAGTGACCATTAAGAATAAGTACCCACTGTCGATGATCAATGATTTGTTCGACCAACTTCAAGGAGCTAAAATATTCTCCAAGATCGATCTACGATTAGGATACCACTAGTTGAAGATCCGAGAAATGGATATACCTTCACCACAAGGTATGGGCTATATGAGTATAGGGTTATGTCATTTGGATTGACTAATGCCCCTCCCTATTTCATGAGTATGATGAATAAGGTGTTCATGGAGTTCTTGGATAAGTTTGTCGTGGTATTCATTGATCATATCTTGGTGTATCCGAAGAACGAAGAGGAACACGAGGAGCATTTGCTTTTGGTTCTTGAGAAACTCAGAGAACATCAGTTATATGCCAAGTTCAGCAAATGTGTGTTTTGCTTGCAGGAAGTTGGGTTCTTAGGACACTTTATCTTAGGAGAAGGTATAGCAATGGATCCTATCAAGGTACATGCAGTCACTGAGTGGTTGGCACCCACCTCAGTTAGAGAAATCCGCAGTTTTCTTGGACTCGCGGGATATTACCGGAGGTTCATAGAGAATTTCTCCAAGATTGCAAAGCCTATGACGGCATTGTTGAAGAAGGACACAAAGTTTCATTCGACTGAAGAGTGCAAAAAAAGTTTCCAGGAATTGTAGAAATGTTTGACGACAGCCCCAGTGCTGATCTTGCCAGATATACCCAAGGATTTCCAAGTGTATTGCGATGCTTAACGCTTAGGACTTGGAGGAGTACTCATGCAGCATGGAAGAGTTTTTCTTATGCATCCCGTCAACTTCGACCGCACGAGTTGAATAATGCTACGCATGATTTGGAGCTAGCCGCTGTGGTGCATGCGCTCAAAACCTGGAGACATTTCCTTATTGGAAACCATTGTGATGTGTACATGGATCACAAGAGATTGAAGTACATTTTCACGCAGAAGGAATTAAACCTCGGGAAGAGGAGATGGTTGGAGCTCACAAAGGATTATGATATGAAGCTGCATGATCATCCAGGCAAGGCCAATGTCGTGGCAGATGCTTTTAGCCAGAAGAGTTATGCCAATACCATAGTAAACGGAGGATTGCCAAAGGAGTTAGTAGAAGATCTTAGGGAGCTTCGTTTGGAGATTGTTCCTTGAGGTTTTGTTGCAGCCTTGGAGGTTCAATCAACATTATTGGAAAAGATACAAGAAGCTCATAAGGATGACAAAGAAATTGCCGAGATAAAGGAGAAGATGAGTGAAGGAAAAGCCAGGGGTTTTCATGAGGACGAACACGACACCTTGTGGTTTGAGGACCGAGTCTATGTGCCCAACAACGCCGAGATCAAGAAGTTGATACTACAGGAAGCACATGATTCTCCATACTCGATACACCCTGGAAACACTAAGATGTATTCGGATTTGAAGGAACGTTTCTGGTGGATGGGAATGAAGAAGGACATTGCCGAGTATGTATCCGTATGTGATGTATGTCAGAGAGTGAAGACAAAACATCAGAAGCCAGCACGATTACTGCAGCCTATGCCGATACCCGAATTGAAGTGGGATAAGCTTGGCATGGACTTTATAACCGGATTACCCACGACCCGATCGGGATATGACTCTATATGGGTAGTAGTGGATCACTTGACCAACGTAGCCCACTTTATCCCCGTGAAAACCACCTATACCATTGCGAAGTTGGCCAAGATATACGTGACTAGGATCGTATGTCTGCATGGAGTTCCGAGGACCATCGTATCAGATAGAGGAACACAGTTCACTTCAGAGTTTTGGCATCAGTTGCACAAGACTTTGGGTACCAGGCTAGAGTTCAGTACAGCTTTTCACCCGCGGACTGACGGACAGACCGAGAGAGTCAATCAGATTCTGGAGGACAGTTGAGAGCTTGTGCGCTAGATTATGGATCTAGTTGGGATGACAGCTTGCCCTACGTAGAGTTTTCTTACAACAACAGTTATCAGGACAGTTCGAAGATGGCACCGTTCGAAGCTTTGTATGGGAGGAAATGCCGAATGCCGTTGATGTGGAATGAAGTCGGAGACCGTCAGTTATTCGGACCAGATCTGATCAAAGAGTCAGAAGAGAAGGTTAAGCTGATTCGAGATAGACTGAAGGTAGCTCAGTCCAGGCAAAAGAGTTATGCAGACTCAAAGCGCAAGGAAGTAGTCTATGAAATCGGAGATATAGCGTACTTGAGAGTGTCACCTCTGCGGGGTGATGAACGTTTCAGAGTCAAGGGAAAGTTAGCCCCGAGATTTGTAGGGTCATACCGTGTTTTGGAACGCATGGGAGAGGTTGCCTACAAGTTAGAGTTACCCGAAGGATTGTCAGGAGTTCATCATGTGTTTCATGTTAACCAGCTTAAGAAGTGCCATGCTGAGATGGCCGATATTCCTCTGATAGATACAGTGCCCCTAGAAGCAATTCAGCTGGATAGTGATCTAACTTACGAGGAGAAACCAGTTAAGATCCTCGAGTTTGCAAGTACAGTCACCCGCAGCAAGGTTAATAAGTTTTGCAAAGTTCAGTGGAGCCACCATACCTAAGATGAAGCCACCTGGGAACGAGAGGATTATCTATGCAAGGACCACCCACACCTATTTTCTAGCCAACCCGAATCTCGAGGGCGAGATTCATCCTAAGGGGGGTAAGTTTGTAACATCCCAAATTTTCAATTTGGAATGTTATACATAGGTCATCTTGCATATCCTATTTTACCTCCATTTGTGTGTTGCGATCCTCGAAATTCTAAGCAACTCAAGGACCCACGGAGAGAGTTGGGGATTCCACCGTTTTCATATTTGAGTTTTCTCAAATATCGGTACGAGGATCACTTTGGTTTTAACTGTTTTTCTCTTCGAAATTTTTTATAATAAAATATATGAGCGGAGATAATATGACTTCTCCAAAACAAATGAAATATTGGAGGAAAAATATTAAAATCAATTTTTGTATTTTATTTGGATTTATTTTCAATTTTATTTGCATAGGAAAAATACGCGTTTTTCAAAATTGCGTTTAGGTCCGTGAAAAATGTTCAGTTTGCCCTAAATATTATTAGAGGATGGTGAAAATTTATTTTGGAATTTTTCGAGCCAGTTTAGTATTTATTTTGTCTGTTTTGCTGCGTTAGGACTATTTTACAAAAAAAAGAGGAACCGCCTTACCGGGCCGTGTCCGACATGGACACTGCACCCGGGGGCCTTTAAAAGCCCGCCGCCCCAGACCACCCCACGCCCCGCCCTAACCCTAGCTGTGCCGCGCCATCGCCGCAGGCGCGAGCGCCGCCGCTGCAGCCGCGAGCGCCGCTGTTGTGCCCCCGGAGCCCCGCGTCGCTGCCTCCCATCTCCGCCGAAGTAGCCCCGCCGCCTGACACCGTCCCACCGACGCCGAGGTAGCCTCCGCCGTCGTCGGTTTTTTTAGAAACCCTAGATCTCGTTTTTTTCGGTTTAGTTTCGGTTTTCTTGGTTCGATTAAATAGCGGAAGTTCGTCCGTACTTTCGTTTTAACGAACGTTGTTCGCCCGTTATCCGCAGACAGCGAACGTTCGTTCGTTAGCCTGTTCGTCAATTTTTCTTTTTCAGGGTTTTTCCGCGATTATTTTCAATCGTGATTTTTACCCAAATCTTCGTTTTAGTTTAACTTTTCGCTCGTAAGTCGGAATCAGGCGATTCAAGCGCCTAGATCTTCCTCTCGAAGCCCTCTTTCCGTTTCACCAACTTGAACAAGGTTTTGTTACTATGAAATTTTACTTTAGTTGGATCTAGTAAACGGATCTTGTTTCTTTCGTAGTTTAAGTTTCGTTGCTCCATTTGATTTGATTCTTTTTGCAAACCGGAGTTCTTCAGTTGACCTTTCTGTTAGATCTTCTTATTTGAATTTTACACGTGCATCTTTGCTCGGTTGCTTATGTGTGCTATTGTTTGCTTGCGATAGAATTCCCGGAGTGCGAAGCGTGTTACTACGAGTCCCTAGGTTTTGCGAATCGTTACAAGGCAAGTAACACTTTGATCATAACCTTTATTACCCGGTTTTTATGCATTAGTTAAACCCTCACACATTGCATGAGTAGGATCTCTTAATATGTGGGTCTGGGAAGTAGATTGAGGTAGAACCTATTACCTGCTTTATTATCAAACCCCTGGGAGTTACTTCTACATTATGCTTAGGTTGCCATGCTATGCTTGTAGACGTCGATCGGGTTTGAGAGTATCCATGACAGATGTGAGATTGTTAATTCATGGTTCAACTTAAGGTGGCTACTTGAATACACATATGGGTGGATTGGTTGCAGGGCACCTGGAGAATCCAGTGTTATCCTAGGAAATCCTGGAGGAACCATGTGATTACACTATGGAATAATAATACTATTCATGCTAGAAACTTCCGTGTGCAGCCATAATGCCATTATGCTCTCTGGCATAGTTGAGTATGATGTGTGAGCTCTTTCAGTGGTGGACTAGCAGATGTAGGGGAAAGTAGGTGTACGAGACCACCCAGGGTAAAGAGTAAATTCTGCTGAAAGACTGTGTCTTGGTCATCCGTTTCTCAAACACCATGCAGTGCGAGAAATCCAACAGAAGAGATCGAGTCTTGTGGGGAAAAGTGAATAAACTAATCTTGATTAGCCGTGTCCCCGGTTATGGACATCTTGAGTATCTGGTACTTGAATTATTGGTTGATCTCATAATTCTTAAACTAATTTGTTAGGTTAATAATGACTACTTTAATTGAGATTCAGTTGGAGGAGCCTTCTCAATGATGTTTCAACTACCATGATAGTTAAAATAAAAGTTATTCCTTTGTTTCAGGGAAAAGTTGGCTTTATGCAAAAACTTTAACCTTAGAGCCTCCACCAGCCATATATGCATGTAGTGTTAGCCTTTATTCTGTTACTTGCTCTACAATGTTTTCTTGCCAGCATATTCCATGTGCTGACCAGTATTGGGCTGCAACATGTCATGTTGCGGACTTTTCAGGAGGAGAGTAAGGTGCTCTAGGTCATTTTTCATGCACTCAGCTATGCCGTTGGAGTTGATGGACTCACTTATCTTTCAAGCCTTCCGCTGTTATCGTGTTAGATGGCCTTATGCCATGTTATTTTGTAATAAGTTCTATTTTGAGACATTCGATGTAATAAGTGTGTGATTGCCACTCTGTTATAAATCCTTCAAGTATTGTGTGTGTCAGCATTACCGATCCAGGGATGACACAGTACACAGAGACTTCGGTCCATTCGGATCGTGGTCGCTATAGTTCTTTTCTCTATCCATGTTGTTTCACATGATTCACTGTGTTGATCTAACTGTTTGGGTATGTCTTCTTGTTTGCAACCAAAGAATTCCTAGAGCAACGAGGGAGTCGTTCAACAATCCGGGCGTCAGCGGCCAAGTTTCTCTTGCCATGCGCAACCTTTTTGTGAATGAACCTGCTCAATATACCGTAAGTACAAAGGATGGTCGCATGATGATTGATGCTAAAGGATGGTTAAGGTTCAAATCTAAATCATATCTTGCGGTTGGGGATGATCACAAAATCGAACTTTCTCGGCAAGGACACCTGGTCCAAATCAACTTTGAAATTCTTCAGTAGCAGCACGCAACTTCTGAACTGATCTATCCTATGAGAGATATTGACGTAATAATCTGGCATGCTGAAACAAGTGTCCTATGTGTGTAAGTAATACGACAGTATTATTTATCACATGGTATATCGTGGATAGAATGCAACTCTCATTGCTGGTTAGGAACTGGCGTTCGATTTCATTCCAACAGTTGCCGTGCTTTATTCAATTTTGTGTATTCGCCTTGCGACAGCATCTAAAACCAGCGCCGTACTGATCGCTTGCAATATGAAAAGCGCCGAGGTAGAACACATGGGCCCCCAAAGGGTGGGCCTACGGCCCAAAGTCCAGAACCGTGAGCCTGTCTGAGTATTATATTCTCAGCTGAACCCCCATAATGCCCGTGTGTTGCACCTAACATCAAGATGCATTTGTAAGGGTATTTTATCTTGTGAGAGAAAAGCATGAACGAGGGAAGGCCTTATTTGCAAATGTGGAGAGGTGTGTGGGTACCTTTTCGAAAATTGCCATAGTTTCCATCCTATCCGTCAGATATAAATTTCTATGTATAATGTTGTGATATAAAATATTTGCATATTTCTTTACACAAGGAGTATCTCTCTGTCAAAAATATATTTTTGTGTAACTAGTTACTCATGTCTTTCTTCTTCCTTTCGCTGATATGTGGGGCATACGGCAACGGGGTCCATGTGCTATATGCACAAATTAGAGTGCACAACTGCACGGTAGACACACCCCGGTCGTAGTGCCGCAGTATTGCCCAACGAGCCATCAAATCACAAACCTCCCCCTTTCCAGCTTTAGAAGTAAGGTGGACGGACGAAGCGGAAATATATCATTGGGCTTGAATCCCCTTCTCCCTCGTCTGCTTGTTCAGAGAAAACCCCCTCTCAGCGATTGCATAAGGTTTTCTCATGGAGAACCAGGTACGAATTCTTCATCCATCCCCGATAAATCCAAGTCCCTTGGTCGCGGGTAATCCTAGGATGGTAGCCGCCGCCGTTGATGCATTTTTCTTCCTACTCAATCTAGTGTGTTTCATTTGCAGTGCCCAAAGTGAGAGGACCCTATAGGTTTCTACGCCCTCGGCGAGACGCCACACTTGTTCCTTCTACTCCTAACACATGATTTTAAAACACACACAATATGTTCCTAGAATCCTCTTTTCTATCCAGGAGGGTGGGGTTTTTTTGAACATGTTGTTGACTAATTTGGAAATTTGGATTGCTATATTTGGATGAAAGGTACTACTAGTACAATGGTCAACACTAACGTCAAGGAGGAAGTTATTTCTAGATTTGGATAGGGAATACATTGTGTTCTCATATTATTTTTCCTGCAGTGCAATATTTGCTCTGCCAGAACACATGTACTTAAGATGCTCGCCTTTGCCATAACTGAATACACCAGTTTAATAGTCATAGTGAAGACAAGCCATGGATATAAGTTCCGAGTTTGGTACATGAACCAAGAAGATCGCTGCTTTTTTTATGACCGAACTTGGATAAACTTTCTCAAGTGTTACAGAGTGAAAGTTGGCGCACGGATGTTGATGGAAATAGCAGAACCTGGTCTCATCTTCATAGTGATCTTCCACCCCGACGTCATTCCAATCGTTCATCCATGTTAGTTTTGTATCTGGTTCTTGCTTGTTGCCTCGATTACTTCTTAATCCACCTATTATGTCTAAGTAATCACAATTTAACTTTAGAAATGCAACAAATCTCACACAAAGATGCTACTTATAACTAATATTTTCTTATAATTGGTAGCACGTGTAGGTTTTTTCAGAGTTAAGCAGGCTACTCATTTGTTATTCTGGAACAACTCGGCTGTTACTGATGGCACTGAAGTTGACTAGGATGACATCCACAAGTTCCTACACTTTATTGATCGTCTTGAGGTCCATGTGGGGCGTTTCAATGGTGGAAGGCCACGTGGGATATGCGTGCCACTGCTGCACTCGTTGAACAGGTCCAACTGTGTCGAGAAACTTATGGTACGAGCTGTTTTCTGTTATATATGTTGTTCATAAACTATTGCTTATACACAGTTTTACAGCTGTGATCTTCTTGAAACAGAAACTGCCCAGTTCTATTGTTCCTATACAGATGCCTGACCATGGTCAGGTCAGACTTGCGCTTGGTCACAACATGATGTTTATGTTGACCTACTCCATTCCCCTTGGATGTGAAAAGATACTTATTCATGTGTGGTCTCAAATAATGAAGGCCCGTCCATCTTAGAGAATAGGACAGAAGATTATGTTCCTACTTTTCCATGGCTCTAAGGCGAATATCCTATTTATTGACCACATTGCGAGATGAAGCCGATTTCAAAAGGTTGTGGATGCGCGGGGTGGCGCCTGGGCCTTGTCCTAGGGCTTGGCGGCCTCACCCTGGGTTAACTGTAGGCAAAGTAGCACTGTTCGAGGCATGCTTTGTACGGTTGAACCTGCATAAGTACTTATACTGCTTTTCAGCTATGGTTGTTAAGTGACCCTACTAGTTTTATTTAAGGTTGTTAAGTACTCCTGCTGCTTTTACAGTTTGTCGTGTTTCTTCAGTCCTGTCTTCCTCCAGCTGCCAAAACCAAACTAGCGCCGGCGGGGCCGCCTGCTTTCGCCTCCCACGTCGGGCTGTGTCCCAGCGCACGCATCACCGCTCCACCGTCTCCTAAATCGTTAACACCGACGTCCGAGGCCTCACCGTCGTCCTCCACGTGCTTTGGTGCAATCACCGCGGCGCCGCCCTCTCGCGTTGTCAACATGGTCAACAAACAATAGGAATCAGCAGAACTACGTGGAGAAGATGACAGTACGGGCCCAGCATGTCAGCGTATGGAAAAATAAAATTCTTCCTCCTAGTGTTTTCCTGACATCTGGAACCCACGACATTGTGAGCGTATATAGTCAATAGACAAGGGAAGAGCACAAGATTGGCTGACACCTGGGACATAGCTACTCGAGCAGTATTTTTTTGTTATTGTTGAGACGGAGCAGGGTTTGAACTGGGCTTTGGCCCATCTAGCCCACGCTTATATTTTCTGTTCACCATGTGAACAGCCCAGCTATTTTTTATTTGTGAAAATGAGCCCAGTTTATTTTTTCTGAAGAACAATCCAGGCTTATTTATTTTTCTACGACCCGATGGGCTGCAACTCTTTCAAGACGCCTGCAAATCTTGAAAGTAATATGAAATTGGTTGTAAATATAAAAATAGATGACAAACTGGCAATTACTTTATAGTTTCTGAATTTTTTCACATTTTCAGAATCCTATTTCACTGGGCATTAACCTAATTTAAATATATCTTCAAAGTACTTTAAATCTGGCTCGACATTTCGGTATTAAAAATAGTTTGGAACCCACAAAAATATGTGAAATTGGCCCTGGCCAACCAAAAAAAATTGACTGCAATAAATTGTATAAGAAGTCGCAATGAGCTATATATAAATTATTAAAAAAAGAGGGAATGGTCTGATTTATGGGCCTATTAAGTTGACGCGTATGCAAGATTTTTTAGTTATTATATACGTCAACAAATGATTCTAGCAGACGTAACCGTTGGAGGTCAATCCAACGACCGTCGTGTTTCTTCAATCTCTGATCTTCTTGCTCCAGCCGCCAAATCAAACGCCGGCGGTGCCGCCTGCTCATGCCTCCCGTGTAGGCCTCACCGCCCCTACTACTCCCACCGCTGGCCAGGGCATCCCTCTACTCACCCACACCCCCTGTTATTCTTCGGTAACGGCAGCCTCACACCATAGCCAAACCAGTGAACCCTCGTACTCCTCTCCGCATGGGCATCCACTGCCACGTCTTCCTCGGCTCCGCGGCGTCCCCTTCCTAGGCCTCATCGTTGTCCACCACCCTGGGGGTCTCGGCGCAGCGTGGTCAACGTGGTCAAGGAACGACTTCCATCGGAATAGTACTGTCATGGAGAGGCTGAAAGCTGGGTGCACGGCAGCCGCAAGGAAGTGCCTCCTTATTACGCGCAAAATAATTATTCCTCCACCTGACAGCAGGGACCCACCGGACGGGCCACCGTATTTGGCAAAAAAACATTTCCCCCCTGACTCCTGGGACCCACCGGACGGGCCACCGTATTTCGCGAAAAAAATGTCCCCCCCGCTGTCAGCTCGGACCCACCGGAAGTGCCTCCTTATTACGCACAAGAAAAAGAATACTCCCCCTGCTAGTTGGGACCCACCTTGGTGGGTGGCTGACTAGTGGGCCTACTAAGTTGACGGGGATGGAGTGCTTTGTCAACTTAGTCAATATGAACGATTCTAGCTCCAGTGACCGTACGATGTCCGTCCAACGACCGTAGTGCTTCTTCAACCTCTGCTCTTCTTGCTCCAGCCGCCCAAACCAGCGCCGGTCGTGCCTCGCGCTCCTGCCTCCCGTGGCCGGCTGCGATGCCGCGGAGGCCTCACTGCCCCCTACTACTCCTACCACTGGCTAGGCTATCCCTCTACTCACCCACACCCCCTGTTATTCTGCAGCGACGGCAGCCTCACACCACAGCGAACCACTGAACCCTCATACTCCTCTACGCGTGGGCATCCACTGCCGCGTCTTCCTCAGCTTCGCGTCGTTCCCTTCCTAGGCCTCACCGTCGTCCACCGCCATGGTGCTCTTGGTGCGGCGTGGTCAACGTGGTCAAGGAACAACTTCCATCGGACGTGGCCTGTAAGTGGAGAGGCTGACAGCTGGGTCCACGGCCGCATCAAGGAAGTGCCTCCTTATTACGTGCAAAATAATTATTCCTCCACCTGACAGCGGGGACCCACCGGACGGGCCACCGTATTTTGCGAAAAAAACATTTCCCCCCTAACTACTGGGACCCACCGGACGGGTCACCATATTTCGCACAAAAAAAAGCGTTCACCCCGCTGTCAGCTCGGACCCACCGGAAGTGCCTCCCTATTACGCACAAAAAAATGAATACTCCCCCTGCTAGTTGGGACCCACCTTGGTGGGTGGCTGACTTGTGGGCCTACTAAGTTGACGGGGATGGAGTGCTTTGTGAACTTGGTCAGTATGAATGATTCTAGCTCCAGTGACCATACGATGTCCATCCAACGGCCGTAGTGCTTCTTCAACCTCTGGTCTTCTTTCTCAAGCCGCCCAAAGCAGTGCCGGTCGGGCCGCATGCTCCTGCCTCTCGTGTCCGGCTGTGCTGCCGTGGAGGCCTCACTGCCCCCTACTATTCACACCATTGGCCAGGCCCTGCAGTGACGGTAGCCTCACACCGCAGCCGAACCAGTGAACCCTCGTACTCCTCTCCGCACGGGATTCCGCTGCCGCGTCTTCCCCGGCTCCGCATCGTCCCCATCCTAGGACTCGCCATCGTCCACCGCCCTGGTGCTCTCGTCGCGGCCTGGTCAACGTGGTCAAGGAACGACTTCCATCGGAAGAGTATTGTGCGTGGAGAGGCTGACAGCTGGGTGCACGGCCGCAGCAAGGAAGTGCCTCCTTATTACGCGCAAAATAAATATTCCTCCACCTGACATCACGGACCCACCAGACGGGCCACCGTATTTCGCGAAAAAAATGTTTCCCCCTGACTACTGGGACCCACCAGCTACATCTTCGCATGCAAGGAAGTGCGCCCGAGCAAAAAAAAATTGATTCACCACCCTGACTGCTGGGACCCACCAGCTACATCTTCGCACGCAAGGAAGTGCCTGACAGTCGGGACCTACCTGGTCGAAGCATACGTAGCGTTGTCATTCTGGTTATGAACGTGTACGTATATACTGGTCGATGTAGAGGCATGCATGTGCCATAGCAGAGGCGCACACGTAGGATGTACACGTACGTACATCGGCCAGGGTGCAAGAAAGTAAATACGACCACGTACGTACATACGGGAGGGGTCTCGAACGCCTACTCGAGCGTACGTACGGCCAGGGCTCGTGTACATGGCTGGGTCAAAACAGAGAAACAACGTCGTCGTCGTGTTCATGTGGAGCCAACCGGCTGGGACGGAAAGGAATGCGCCGTCGTGTTCATCGGGAGGGCTTGGACGGAACAGCCGACGGAAACGAGGCTTGGCGTCCGCAGAACATAGGAAACGGTCTTGTTTTTGACCGGCCACGTTCGAAACGGGATCCTGTTTCTCGGGAGGGGTCCGGCGTACCGCTAAACGGAGGAAACAGACTTCCTACAGTCGAAACGGGGGTCCTGTTGATCGGGAGGGGTGTGGCGTACCGCAAAACGGAGGAAACGGACTTGTGTTGGAGCGCTACGGTCGAAACGGGGGTCCTGTTCACCGAGAGGGATGTGGCGTACCACAAAACGGGACTCCACGGGATACTGTTCATCTCCACCATCGACCCCCTCCAGCCTCCACGGGCTACTGTTCATCCACCGTCGACCTCCTCCTACCTCCACCTGCGACTATTCAACCTCCACCGTGCGCTACTCCACAGGCTACTGTTCAACCAGCCCTCTCCACGGGCTCCTGTACAACCACCCCTCCACGGGCTACTATTCATCCAGCCCTCCACCGTCTACTGTTCATCCTGCCCTCCACGGGGTGGTCCTGTTCATCCAGCCCTCCACGGGGTCCTGTTCATGCAGCCCCAACCGGCTCGATTAATCAGGGTCCCGTTCATCTAGAGGCAACACCACAGGGTCCTGTTCATCCACCCCCACCGGGAACTGTTCATCCAAACCCCCGAGCAACGCTCACTGTTCATGCATAGGCAGCATCGATCAGCTTCAGTTAGCAGAGTAGCGAAGGAATCACTCGACCGGATTCAGTTAACAACCGTCGATCGATCGCTCGGGTTCAGGAACACGTAGCCTTCAGTGCAATCGCTCGGGTTCAGTTAGAGCCCAATGCCTCGCTCGGGTTCAGTTGGAGCCCAACGCCTCGCACCCACGCGCGTGCGTGTACGAGAGAAACGTGCATCGCTTGGCTCCGACCACCCACTGTAACCGGGAACACCCCGATATTTTCCTCTCCCTCGCTTCTACCACGATTTTTTCTGTCATGGACGGCCCAAAGAATTTCATGCAGCTATGTCTCCGGGCCATCCAGGACGAAAATCCCATTTTCATTCATGATTTTTTTGCCATAGAAGTAGGACCCCACCACTGTCGGCGTCCTGGGAACCAGGGTACCTAGACTTGCCTGTCTACGGGCCGCAGCGCGCTCCTGGCGCGGCCTGGTATGGCCAGTTGATCGA
The DNA here is from genome assembly GCA_902687465.1 of Secale cereale. Taxonomy (NCBI): domain Eukaryota; kingdom Viridiplantae; phylum Streptophyta; class Magnoliopsida; order Poales; family Poaceae; genus Secale; species Secale cereale. The sequence continues at coordinate 791,666,211 of LR738711.1, read as the reverse complement.
CCAGCTGCTCAAGACCCTCGTGAGGGGGCTGGACCTCGTGAGGAGAACGACGTCAAGACCCCTCCGTTAGGTTTCTCAGGAGGGGCGGAGAATCCAAGGCCAAGCCTGCCTCAGGAGGAGGCAGTGATGCAAGCAATGACACACCACGCCAGCGGGTGCCAGCGCGCAACAGCGCAGTTGCCGTTTTGGTGCAAAGGGGGACAGTGCAGGCGCATGTTCCCGAGGAGCAACACAAATGTTTCACCATTCGTGCAACAAGACCGAAGACCGCAAGGACGACAGGGAGGAAGTCACCGCCGAGCCCACCACCGCGTCACCGCCTGATCCTTTTGCAGGCGAAGACTACTTTTGTCAGGATGGGAACGTCCTTGTGTTCCCGCTCAAAATGGCCGTTGTGGGATCCCTTCCCGCCTAAACATTTCGGGGGAAGAGAACCCTGGCCTTCTATATAAGTAGCTAGGATCCCCACTATGAAAGGGTGGGAGGATCAGATCTGAAAACTCTACCCTCGCACATAGGAGCAAGAACTCTTGCCTCCTGACCCTCCTGAGCTCTCCTCCTGATCTCAGGAACCACTGTACTAGTCCATATTCAAGCCCTCCTGAGGCCAATTGTAACGCCCCGGACACACCCGCCGGTGGTCGTTACTCCTGGCGGGATCTAGACTAGCCTCGCATATCAATACTAATCTTTTCTGCGCACTTTGTCCTCACTCGTGCGCACCCGGGAGCAACTTTCCGGTCGGTCACCCATCCTGAAACTACTCCAAGATGAGCACGCTTAACTTTGGAGTTCTATCCGAATGGGCTCCCGGAAAAGAAGGAATTCCTTATTGATATGAGTGGTCTATCATCCCTAATAAGCCAGACCATCACATACACCCTCACTCAGAGGAACTGACGGCCTCGTCGGGCCACAGGAACGTTCCCTCTTGGTACAACCGTCTGTGCTTCCAGGACAGCATATGTGCCATGCCGTGTGCCATGACGGGTCACAAACGTCATGCACAACATGACTGCAAACTGTCCGCAAACATCCGTGTAACCGCGAGGGTCGGCTCTGATACCAACTTGTATCGCCCGAAATGTGGTTGTGCCCCAATCACGTAAGTGTTACGTGATCGGGATAGAATCACATCTTGGGCCTGACACCAATCCACCAAAGGAGGAAGTAGGGTTTTACACCACAAGGTGGCCTGAACCTGGTTAAACTCATGTGTGCTCTACTTGTTGTTTGCTTGAATCTCTTCACTGGACGAGGTTGGCGCTAGGTAGACGTGAGTGGGAGAGATCTTCATTCACGCCCTTGTGTTCGAACTTCTTGGGTTTGCGGAGCCTGTAATCCGACATTTGGCGCGGCGGGTAGGGGCGTGTCAATATCTGGCCTCTCCGATGACCTCGTCCCGTCCTCGTCGTCGACTTTGCTCCACAGGCATGGTGGACACACGTCGAGCACGCGCCGCCCGCCACGCCGCGAACATCGCTCGAACGGCGCCCGCGGGCAACGGTGCGTCGCCCCGTCCCAGCTCGCCGGTCGCCAATGTCGCCACCGACCCGGCAATCCATGGGAAGCAACACTCGTCGCTGCCATTGACCGTGCGGCGCGATGGCTGCGGCATCGTCCTCGTAGATCCGCCGCGGGCCGGTCTACCAGCAACCTGCGCTATTGTTGGCGCGGGAGCTCCCGCGCTACCGACTGGCGGTCGACCCCTACGACGAGTGTCTCCACCGCATCACCAAACTCGTCGTGGAGCTACCTGTACCAACTCACTCCCCCCGTCCCCCGGCGCCCATGGCGTGGAACGAGGGCCACGGTGTCCCGGCTCCACCTCCTCTCTATGGCACCGGACAGGAGGTCAGGCGCGAGCAGCCCCGCAGGGCCCCTGCGCCCGACGGAGAGAGATGCCTGGTGATCCCGCGTTCCCAGGCAGGAGCTCGCGGGCCCCCTGGCCCGCAACGCCAAGACCGCGCGCCACATGAGGTGGTGGCGCCAGCACCCCAGGCGCAGGGGGCGCCTGCAATCATGAGCGTGGCTGGATGTCATGCCTTAGCTCCTGAACTATGGTGCCTCGTCTAGCCCGGCAAGTTCAAGCCAGACCTGCCTCCACGCTACGACGGCACCACCGACCCCATGGAGTTCCTCCAACTCTACGAGCTGAGCATCAAGGCGTCCAACGGTACTGAGCAGGTCATGGCCAACTCGTTCCCCATGGCTCTCAAGGATGGCGCACGCTCCTGGCTCCTGAACCTCCCCGTGTGATCCATCTCCTCCTGGGGGGAGCTTCGTGAGCGTTTCTTTGCCAACTTCCAAGGCACCCGCGGCCGAGCCCCATACGGATGGGTGGTGTACTTCGGAGGCGCCTTCTCGCTTCTTGGCGCGGGGGCTGGCACCGTATGAGTATTCACCACCCAGGAAAAGTCACACTACGCTATGCGGCTTTGCTTCCAGTAAGGCGAGAAGGTCTCTAACAACATCGGAAAGTACGAGGGCCTAATTGCTGGGCTTAAGGCCGCCGCTGCACTGGGCGTCAAGCATCTCACCATCAGAGGTGACTCGCAACTCCTCATCAACTTCTCCAACAAGAAATACAAGCCCAAGGACGAGCACATGAAGGCATATCTCGAGGAGGTGCACAAGATGGAATAGTGGTTCCGAAGGCTGGAGATGCAACGCATACCAAGAGGCGCCAACAAGGAAGCGGATGACATCGCCAAGTGAGCCTCCAGGTGGGAGCCTCAAAGGCCAGGCGTCTTCGAGTGGCGGCTGCTCAAACCGTTGGCAACACCGCCCGTTCCAGAGCTGGCGTCCCCTTAGCAGGGGTTACCTGCGATGCCTACGGACGAAGCCCCGCCCTGCGGACCAGCCTCCGGATCCCGCCTGCTACTCGCCGCGGAGCCCGAGGAGGGTTGCTAGACCCAAGATCTCAAGATGTACCTGCAACACGACACCCTGTCAGACAAGGAGGAAGACGTAGAGAGCGTGGTCCGACAGGCCTCCGCTTACTCCATCCAAGACGGCGAACTCCACAGAAGGTGCCGTAAAGACGTCTCACTAAAATGCATCTCGAGGAAACAGGGGTGCCAGCTGCTGGCAGACATCCACGGTGGGGACTGCGATCATCGCTCGTCATCCCGCACCCTCGTGGGCAAGGCCTTTCGCAGCGGCATCTACTGGCCCACAGCGCTCAACGACACCACGGAGCTTGTGCGGGCTTGCGAGACGTGCCAGTTTCACGCCAAGCAGATCCACCAGCCAGCGTAGGGCCTCCAGACGATCCCGCTCTCCTGGCCCTTTGCGGTCTGGGGATTGGACATCCTGGGTCCGTTTCCCCGGGCAGCAGGGGGCTATCGCTTCCTCTACGTCGCCATCGACAAATTCACCAAGTGGGCAGAGGTGGAGCCTGTTCGCGCGATCCCAGCCGGGTCGGCCGTCAAGTTCATCGAGGGCCTTGTGAGGCAATTCGGGGTCCCTAGCTGCATCATCATGGATAACAGTTCGCAGTTCACAAGCAATCTCTTCAGGTCATATTGTGCTAACCTTGGAACACAGATCTGCTACGCCTCGGTGGCTCACCCCAGGACCAACGGTCAGGCCGAATGCGCCAACGCGGAAGTCCTGCGCGGCCTCAAGACGCGCAGCTTTAAGAAGAAGCTCGAGGCTTGTGGCAGGGGCTGGATTGACGTGCTCTAGTCCGTGCTGTGGTCAATCTGGACCACTGCCACCAAACCCATGGGAGAAACTCCCTTCTTTCTAGTCTACGGGGCGGAGGCGGTCCTCCCGCATGAGGTCAAGCATTGCTCCCCATGGGTCTTGGCTTTCAATGAGGAATGCGAGGACGCCGCCTGGTGGATGGACCTCGTGCTCGGCAAGGAGGGCCGCTGCCGAGCTGCCCTCAGGGTGGCGCGATATCAGCAGGCGTTGCGGCTGTACCACTACCACAGCGTCCGCGCAAGAACACTTGAAGTTGGTGACTTGGTCCTGAGGCGGGTCCTCTCCAGGGAGGGATTACATAAGCTCTCGCCCATGTGGGAGGGCCCGTTCAGAATCGCCCGTTTCTCTAGGTCTGGTGATGTGCGCCTGGAGATGCAGGATGGGATACTTATCCAGAATTCCTGGAACATTGAACACCGTAGGAAGTTCTATCCATAATCAAGGCTTCGTGCCCGTGAAGGTCTCCGCTCGTGACACTCTCACGTAATAATGAGTTGGGGTTGTACATGCCTCGGAGACTCCTGTGCGTTACCTACGGGCCCTCAGACGGGGCTCCCACCCACATCCAAGTGACGGTCCTTAGCTCCGCCCTGGGAAGAAAACGTAGTGTAGGGGTCAGACGTGACCTTTTTTCCTTTTTGGCTTGGTGTTTGGCTGTCAGCCTTTTCTACTTCCTTGGCTATCAGCGCTTCCTCTACCCCGTGCTATGAAGTTCTCGTGTTTCTCGTGTTTCTTGCATTTGGTTGGAAGTCTTGCTTGGGATCTTTCTTGCCGGTTTTAAGTTCAGATTGTTAAGTAGGGGCTGCACCAGTCGCTCTCCTTCGCCCGCCTCGCCCGTGGGGGTTGGGGCACGGTTGGTCACCAACCTTTGTCTGCCGCGGTCCCATAACCTCGCCTGGCCAAGCCTGCTCAGGCTCTGGCATCGGGCTTCTATACTACCGAGCCGGCTTAGGCTTTGGCGCCTTAACCCATGCTCGGCGCTCTCAGCGGTTCACCCATGCTCGGGGGCTGCGCAAGCTCTCTGGATTCAGCCGTCCTCACGACTCGATGGGGGCTCATGATGCCAAAGAGTCGGGAGCACTCCGCCTCGAGACGTCGCAATGCATAAGCTAAGTAATCTCACCAAGACCAAACACATGATAGCAAGTTCTCGCTTCATACATATGTCGCAGTCTATTACACGCCTTCTCGAGGCAACTTAAAGTTTTGACACAGGAAGGACATGAAGAAAAAAAGGGGGAAGAAGAAGAAGCAAAGGCCGCTCCTGTTAGGTCGAAGTCTCCCAGTTCCTCCAGCTTCACCGAGCCACGGCAGCGCAGCGACCCCCTCCCCTCGCCGAGCCGAGCTCGGTGGCGTGGTGGCTCGTTGTAGCCACCGCTGCTGGAGGAGCTGCTGCTGCCACAGAGGGGGGACCTGCGGCGCCCCCAGGACTAAGATCATCTCCAAAGGAGGAGCTGCTCCTCCGGACGCCGTCCCCGCCGTCCTCTTCGTCATCAGCCTGAGGACAACACCCAAGGCGCCTCCCTTCCTCCGAGAAGACCCTGACGAACAGTGTGGAGGAGCCATCGTACCTGAAGTGGAGCGTACACCTCCCCTGCAGCCGGCGCGTGCGTGCAAATGATTAGTAGCCGCGCTCCAGGAAAACGTCACCCGAGGGAGCCACATCAACCTCCACCAAGGATGCACCGCTGCAGCAACCGTCGGTCTTCAGCCAGACGCCTCCGGCCGGTAGCACCTCACCAAACAAGCGGGGAAGCCAGATGTCAGGCCCAAGATGCGATTCTATCCCGATCACGACACACTTACGTGATTGGGGCACAACCGCATTTCAGGCGCTTAGCAAGATGGATATCATTACATCATACATTTACATCCATACATGGGGAATACAACAATACATACAATTCACAAGTATACAACATCATCAATATAGGGCATCCGACTACGGATGCAAACATAAAAAGCACAAAGACATCCATCTGCTATCCCAGGCTGCCAACCCAGAACCTAACCCAAGACTGAAGAAGAAGAAGAAGAAAGAAAGAACACCAACAAAAGGACATCGCTCTCACGTCAAGTCATCGGAAACCTGCACCTGCAACTGTTGTTGTAGTATCTGTGAGCCACGATGACTCAGCAATCCCATAACCATGGGTAACAAGACTATCAAAGCTTAATGGGTAGGAAGAGGTAAAGTGGTGAGGCTGCAGCAGCGGCTAAGCAAAATATGGTGGCTAACTTACGAGTACAAAAATAAGATGAGCATCTACGCAAACGGTCGCAACTAGTAGTGATTGCTAAAGATCCTGAACTACCTATGAGTCAAACATAACCCCACCGTGTTCTCTTCTCAAAGTTAAAAGAGACAGTCACGGTTACTCACACAGTTGTGTGTTTTACTTCGGATCCTCCGTCAAGTTTTCTACAACCGGACATTAACAAATTCCAATCTGCCACATAACCGTGGGCACAGCTTTCCAAAGATCATTACCCTGCAGGGGTGTCCCAACTTAGCCCATCACAAGCTCTCACGATCAGTTGAAGTAATAATAATTATTACCCCTTATCTTAGGGAAATCCGATCAGGCTCGGCATCCCAGTGCACAAGACATTTCGACAATGGTAAAACAAGTCCAGCAAGACCTCCCGGCATGCCGACCCCCTGATAGTAGCTGCGCGTATCTCGTCTCAGGCCATGACCGGATGGGACAGCCTACGGGAGCCAATCCTCGAGTTTCCCCGTGATGGCTCCGCAGTCGGCCAGTTTGGGACCAACACCATCAGCACTGGCCCCCCTGCTATGTAGAAAAGAATCCCGAGGGCACGACCCCCTATGCAAATTTAATTAATTAATTAAGTTGTTATTATGAGGCAAATTAAAACCAATGTTGGGCCTTGCTGGAGGAGTTTTATTCAAAGACGAACTGTCAAGGGGTCCCCATATACCCAACCGTGTAAGGAACGCAAAATAAAGGAACATAATGCCGGTTTATCGGCTCCTAAGGTGGCATGAGTGGAACAAAACACCGAGCAAAAGGCCAGGCCTTCCACCCATGCCCAGTATATAGGTGTGTTAATATATATAACACATATTGTGATATTCCAACAACAAGTTCCAACATGGAACGATCTTCATCTTCACCTGCAACTAACAACGCTATAAGAGGGGTTGAGAAAGCGGGTAACATAGCCAAACAAAGGTTTGCTGGGAAGGTTTCAAAGGTTAGAGGTTTCATGGCAACAAAGAGAGGGCTGACAAAATGATGGGTAGCGCGACATATAACGATAGCATCGAGACACTAAGCATGGCAATGATAGTAAAGGTATCCAAGGGTATGGTCATCTTGCCTGATATCCCGCAAGGAAGAAGAATGAATCCGTGAAGAAGACGAAGATGAAGCCTTGAAGATGAACCACGAGTAGACGAACGAATCCTCACGATCGCAACGGAACAAGCACTAACGAGAAGAAGCAAGCAATACGATAAACACACAACACAAGAACATGACAATATGCTCAACCAAGTATGATGCAAGACAAGTCTATATATGATGCAAGTCAAGTCTATATATGATGCAAGACAAGTTTATATATGATGCAAGACAAGGCAATGGATGAAGCACACAAGAACAACATCACCCAACAAGTTTAAATGAGGCCGGAAGCTACATATAACAAATCTAGTAAGCCCTCATATGCATAGTTTGAAATTAGTCCAGATCGGAATAAACCATAAGTTAAAGTTGTTAAACAGCAAGTTAACATGCACCATGATGATCTACATGAAATTCTAGTCAAGTTTCATATAAAGTTTGTTTAATTCGGAGCTACGGTCTAGAAGATATGAGCAAAACAAGACAAGCAAGGCAATGGTGCAAGAAGCACCCGAACATCAAGCAAACACACTCCAAACAAGAAAACAACATGATATTATGATTGTACATGCAAAATCACACAAGTTTCATATAAGGCACACCCAAAACGGAGCAACGGGCTAAATGATACACATGAAACAAGATATAACAACAAGCTGAAGTGTCACACCCTGATTTTCATGCCACATTGCTGAAGCTAATTATCATGCTAAAAATGTGGATTTACAATTTTTTTTGAGTGTCTTTGGCTTTGCTTGATTGATTTTCTGAGTGCTGTTTGCTAGGGCTCTAAAAATCAAATAAATCCTCCAACTCTTATACTTCATCTCCTTGATCCAAAACCTTTTCCCAATGATCATGCCATGTGTATAGACCAGTATAGTATTTTCTTATAAAAATATTTTGGCCAAATAGCATTTTCTAATATTAGTTTTCCAAAAACCCCTGAATTGAGGTTTGCACTACAAGTACCTTATTTAGGGTGTGAAAAATCTTTCAAAAGGAATATTTGAATCCTATTAGGTATAGGACTCCCAGAAACCACAAAATTATAATTTTAAAAAGTTATTTTTATATTTTATTTAAAAGCTTTTTCTTAAGGCCAGAAATGGTCTTTAATAGGGAAAAATTATTTAACTATTTCAAAAATATTTGCCAAAATTCAGGGAAACTCATAGGACATATATTGTCCATATATAAGAGTTTCAACACATGGTCATGTTCAAAATATTGGACAAATCCCTCAGAAACCCTTTTTGGATATTTCAAGCTTTTGAAGTATTTACAAAGGAAATAATCTCTAAAAATTCCAGGGAAATTCTATCATGTCATATATGACATATCTGATGATCTTGCCAAGCCCCATGACTTGGGAAGCAAGAAAACATCATCAAAACCCCTCAAAACCATTCTGTCCATATCTGAAGTTTGAGCAACTTTACATTGACAAACTTGTCCAAATGCTGTCAAACTTGGTGCACATGCTAGAATGGTATAATAAGACATCTAGACCAAATGGCACAAGCTTTGGAGAAGGGTAACTTGATAAGAGTACCCCAAAACCATTTCTGTTCAAATTCAAATTTGAACAACTTTACATTATCACCTTTTTACCTGGGGCTTCAAACTTTGTGGGCATGATCATAACCCCAAATTATGGCACTAAACCAAGTGGTGCATCAAGGGGAGATGGTTAGCTTAACTCAAACATGGTGAATCCATTTCTGTTGATTTCTAGGGTTTACAAGAGTTGCATTGGCAACTTTGCCCAAATGAGCTCAAATTTGGTGGAAGGGCCTAAATGTATGTGACATTCCACCCTGTTAAGTCCCATGTCAATTGGAAGTCATTTGCTTTCCCAAAACTACATCAAACACCTTCTGTCATTTTACCAAAACCACTGTTCTACCCCCTTTCACTATTCTACTTGAGCTCAACTTTTTACACCAACTGCTCCTAGTCACCTTCTACCTCCAGGGACTCTTTCTCCTCCACAGCTCAATGATTGAGGGGGGTGAAACCCCATTTTACATCTCTGAATATCCATTTTCACCCTTGTCTCTCAGCACACTCCCCTTCTATAATCTCATCAGGGCATCCAGGACCAAAACCTCTTTGTTTACTCCTCCCTTGAGCCCCTAGACATCATTGGGCAAAGTGGACGTGTCCAGAGCGGCGAGGACACGGCCATGCCGGCCAAACGGGCGCTCTGGAGCGCGCTACAGTGCCCTGGCGCACTGTAGCCACCCCCCATCAGCAGCACCCGACAGCCTGGGGCTATGGGATTGTGTCCCCCGAGGCCGCCTCGGCGTCCGGGACAGGCTAGACAGTCGGCCCCCTCTTTCCTCTCTCTCTCCGGCCCCTGTGTCACGCGCGCCATGGCCGCCCGAGCGCTCCAGTGGGCAGCCTCACACGCGCGCTGCCCTGGCGCATTCCCGCTCCTCCTCTCTCCTTCTCTAGGCCTGGACCAACCGCAAGAACACCCCGGACACACCCACGGGCGCCCCCGTGGCTTGCAGCGACGGGAACAGGCTCGCCGGCGCACGAGAACTCGGTGGACCACCGCCCACCTATTTATAGGCCACCCCCGAGCCCCCTTGTTGCTCCTTTGGCCCTCTCCCTCTCCGGTACGCCCCCATGCCAACCCATTGCTCTCCCCGTTCCCTACAGCCACCTCCCTGGCTGGAGTCCCGTCCGCCGGCCTCCTCTCGAATTCGTGCCAGCCCGAGCTCTTCTCCCTCTCCTATCTCCACATACGGACTCCCCTGAGCTAGGCGGACCTCCCCTGCTCTTCCTCTCATCCAAGGGCGCACCATAGCACCGTGCCCAAATCTCACCGACACCATAGTCCGCCGGCGTCCAAGCCGTCGTCGACTCGATCATCCCTCGCAGCCATGGCATACATGAGTGGAAGCGGCGTTCTTCGCTGAGCCCATTCATAGCCAGAGCATCGCCGGAGGTGCTCCGTAGCGCCGGCAGTCGCCGTCGGGGTCCTCTGCTCCCTCGGCCAGGCGAGCGCGCGGGAGGAAGAAGAAGACGGAGGCCCTGCAGGCGGGCCCCGCTCGTAAGTGGCCCAGTCACCAGGCCACACTGGCAAGTGGAGGCGGGTTCGCCTGGTTCCGCGTCCCCGTAGTGAAGGCGCAGTGCCCGTGGGCGCATTCGACGTCGCCCCTGTTGCCCGCGCACCCGAGCCGCTGGGCCGGCCCACTGCTATCTCCCGCCCAGCGCGCTGTATAAGGGTAAACCCTTTTCCTTATCCTTTTTCTTTTACCAGACAGCTTCAAAAATCCGCAAATCATTCAAATTAACTCCAAACTTGATGATTCAAATTTATTTTGGCTCCATAAATCATGCTCTATCACATGGTGCAACATGCACATTTTTCTAGAAACTTTTCTTCACAAATATTATCAAAATTTCATTATTCCATTTTCTGTGATGAACTTTAGAAAATCACAGAGAGCTCAAAATTGATCCAAATGCAATGGTTCAAATTCCTAGATGCTTGTCATATCCAAACCTAGTTTTGGAACATTTTTATTAATACTTTATGTACCCCACCAAATAATGAGCCATTTCTTCATATTTATCAACTTTGCAAAATCCTAGGGAATTCATTTGAACTCCAAATCCAGTGAAACCAACTCCTAGATGCTTCTAAAATCATGACTTAATTAATTGGTGACTTTGCTCATTATTCAAAAATACATTTCTGTACACTTCTTTCAAATCCATAAACCCCTTGATTCCATCATATTGAAATGTGCCAAACTATCCATTGATCCAATACCTATGAAAACACCTTGGTCATTTCTCATATGACCAGAGGTATCCTAGAAAAGTCCAACTCCTATTTTTAGAGCACTTTTATTTTTGCTTTGTTGTGTTGCTTATTATGATTGTTTCCATCGTTAGTTGATGAAATAAACGGAGTACTCGGAGATGGACCAGAAGGTTTGAAGACTCGGAAGGACAAGGCAAGCAGCCCTTTGACCATGTTCGAGAAACCTTTTTATGCATGTCTCATAGCACCTTATTATCAGTGCATCCGAATCATGTAGAGGAGGTGACCACTTTGGTTGGTACCCTTGTTACTTTACTATTGAAACTTGCATCAAACATGACCCTACCTTCCTATGAGGGTTATGTGGGTGGGAGTAGATAGATATATGCTATAGTAGTTGGCTACGCAAAATGGGTCAGGGTTATGCATTGGGTGAAACAAGTGTGGTAAGACATACTTGCAGATAACCCAGTGGGTGCCACTAATGCCCCTTGGAGTTGATGAGGAACTAGGGCACTACTTGGTGAAGAAGTACTATACCGAGGCTTGATGAAAGTGTTGTTTACAGAGATGGATTAGATTTATGTGTGACTACCGTCCCAACCAAACTTGGGCAACCACTCTACCCTTATATGGGAAAGGGCATTATTGATTACTTAGGTCGATACTAGCATGGTGCCCGCATTACTAGTGACGGGGGTGACATGAGGTCACTCTCGGGACGGGGTCGTGCTTGGATAGGCGGCCATGACTATTTTCACAGGGCACCGAACACATCGTTGGTACCCCGTGTCAGTGGTATGTGATGAATATGTGATGAATATGTCAGTCTCTTCACGTATACAAGCTACGTAGCTCAAAAAGAGAGAGAAAAAAAACACAAGCCCCAACCACATCAAAAGAAGCACCCCACACGCGCACAAACGTACGTATCAACCCGGTCGAGAAACCACTAGTTAGCTAGCTATATAAGATTGATGTTGTTAATTACCATCCGTTCCCTTGGCAATGATCACCACGTACGTAGTAAGCAGTAAGAATTAAGGATCAATCAGCAGTACTTCTTTCAATTGAGTAGATCCATGATGGATCTCCTTCTTCTCCGGCGTCGACGATGATGGACCCATAACGTAAGTACTAGGGGCAGTGCACGTTCCAGCCCGGCCCGCCGTAGTAGAAGTAGTTGCCCCAGGCGTGGTTGTAGCCGCCCTGGATGCCGTAGCAGGCGGGGTGGTCGGCGACGAGCCGGAGGTCCCTGGCGGGGAGGAGGTTGTTGTCCCAGTCGACCACTTGGACGTTGCGGAAGTAGGCGGCGCGGTTGAATCCCTCGCGCGGGAAGTGGCTGTTGCCCATCTGCGTGGGGGTGTGGGAGCCCGAGGGGCGCATGTTGACGACCTCGCCGCCGAACTGCACCATGTTGGCGTGGCCGCCGAGGTGGGAGAAGAGGGAGGAGGGCCAGTAGCCGACTAGCGAGATGGAGCCGAGCTGCAGCCACCAATTCGGTTTGGGCCTGGGGGGGCGCCCCACACTTTGCTTGCTGACCTCTTTCTCCACTAGGGCCCAATAAGGCCCATAGACTCCCCGGGGGGTTCTGGTAACCTCCCGGTACTCCAAAAAATACACGATACACTTCGGAACCCTTCCGGTGTCCGAATATAACCTTCCAATATATCAATCTTTATGTCTCAAACATTTCGAGACTCCTCGTCATATCTGTGATCTCATCCAGGACTCTGAACAACCTTCGGTACACCAAAACACATAAACTCATAATACCGATTGTCATTGAACGTTAAGCATGCGGATCCTATGGGTTCGAGAACTATGTAGACATGACCGAGACACCTCTCCAGTCAATAACCAATAGCGGAACCTGGATGCTTAGATTGGCTCCTACATATTCTACGAAGATCTTTATCCGTCAAACCGCACAACAACATACGTTGTTCCCTTTGTCATTGGTATGTTACTTGCCTGAGATTCAATCGTCGGTATCATCATACCTAGTTCAATACCGGCAAATCTCTTTACTCATTCCGTAATACATCATCTCGTGACTAACTCATTAGTCATTTGCTTGCATGGCTTATTATGATGTGTATTACCGAGAGGGCCCAGAGATACCTCTCCGACACTCGGAGTGAGAAATCCTAATCTTGATCTATACTAACACCACAACCACTTTTGGAAACACATGTAGAGCATCTCTATAATCAACCAATTACGTTGTGACATTTGATTGCACACAAGGTGTTCCTTCGGTATTCGGGAGTTGCATAATCTCATATTCATTGGAACATGTATAAGTCATGAAGAAAGTAATAGCAGTAAAACTAAACGATCATAGTGCTAAGCTAACCGATGGGTCTTGTCCATCACATCATTGTGGGGACCCCGACTCATAACTCGTGATCACCGAATGCACGTGTATAGTGATCGCAGAGATCAATGCTCACTTAACACACAGAAGCTGACAAGAGTCTTACATCCATACATACCGTCTTAGCCAATGGAGAACAAGGAAAGAGGTGAAAATAGCATTTTTGGAAAATCCCCAGAAGGTGTTTGATGGTGTTTTGGGCAAGCAAATGGATTCCAAATGACATGAGACTTAACATGATCAAATGGCATATAGAAATAGGGTGTTCCACCAAGTTTGAGATCATTTGGACAAAGTTGCCAATGTAACTTTGGTAAACCCTATAAATCAACAGAAATGGATTTTCCAAGATTTATACATGAAAATCATTCCTCCTTGATGCACCACTTGTTGTAGTGTCATCATTTGGGGTTGTGAGCATGTCCAAAAAAATTGAGGTCATAAGTAAAAAGTTAGTAATGTAGAGTTGTTCAACTTTGGATCTAGTAAGAAAGGGTTTGGGGGCACTTTGGTCAAGTTATCCTTGTCCAAAACTTGTTCCATTTGGTCTATATGCATAATTAGACCATTTTAGCATCTGCACGAAGTTTGAGAGAATTTGTACATGTTTGGCAATGTAAAGTTGCTCAAATTTCAAAATGGACAAAAATGGTTTTGAGGGGGTTTGATGATTTTTTATTGATCTTCAAGGCATGAGGCTTTGCAAGATCATTAAATATGTCATATGTGACATGCTAGAATTTTATTGGAACTTTTAGGTAATATTTCCTTTGTAAATATTTCAAACGCTTGAAATATCCAGACAGGGTTTTTGAGAGATTTGACCAACATTTTGAACATGACCATGTATTGAAACTCTTATATTTGGACAATATATGTCCTATGAGCTTCCCTGAATTTTATCAAATTGTTTTGAAACAATAAAATAATTTTAACCTATTAAAGACCATTTCTAGCCTTAGGTAAAATCCTTTAAATAAAATAGCAAAATAACTATGAAAATAATATTTTTGTGGTTTTTGGGAGTCCTATATCTAATAGGATTCAATTATAATTTTTGAAAGATTTTTCACACTATTAATTAAGTACTTGTAGTGCAAACCTCAATTTAGGGGTTTTTGGAAAACTAATTTTAGAAAATACCTTTTGGCCAAAATATTTTTGTAAGAAAATACTATTATGTTCTATACACATGGCATGATTATTGGGCAAAAGTTTTGGATCAAGGAGAAGGAGTATAAGAGTAGGAGGATTTGTTTTATTTTTAGAGCACTAGCAAACAGCAAGCAGAAAACCAATCAAGCAAGGTAAAAAACACTCAAAAGTTTTTGTCAAACCATATTTTAGCATGATTAATAGCTTAAGTGTTGTGGCATGAAAATTAGGGTGTGACAATCATTCTCGTAATGATGTGATCTCGTTGATCAAATGTCAACACATGTCTATGGTTAGGAAACACAACCATCTTTGATTAACGAGCTAGTCTAGTAGAGGCTTACTAGGGACACTCTATTTTGGCTATATATTCACACATGTATCAAGTTTACGGTTAATAAAATTCTAGCATGAATAAAATACATTTATCATGATATATAAGAAAATATAAATAACAACTTTATTATTGCCTCTAGGGCATATTTCCTTCACAGCTTACTTGAAGGATCTCACTCAATCCATAGGTACGTATGGTGGAATCTCATGGCAAAACTGGTTTAAGGGATGTTTGGAAGCACAAGTAGTATCTCTACTTAGTGCAAAGAATTTTGGCTAGCATGAGAGGGAAAGGCAAGCTCGACACGTTGGAGGATCTATAACAATATAACTTCTGCTAGGATGTAAGAAGACATAAACCATTATGTTGTCTTCCTTGTCCAACTTCAACTTTTTAGCATGTCATATTTTAATGAGTGCTCACAATTATAAAAGATTTCCAAGATAGTATATTTATATGTGAAACCTCCCTATCTTTATTACTTCCTATTAATTGCAACAATGACCAAAACTATGTTTGTCAACACTCATCAACTTTTATTTATCATACTATTTATATGTGCATTCATTACTTCTCAAGATCAACATATGATATTTGTTAATTTCTTTTTATTATTTATTCCCTTAAGTTCATAGCAACATAGCAAAGCCCTCACTCAAAACTATTCTTTATTATATAACTCACGGGCTTGATTACATAGATAGAGATCAAACCAAAACTCAAAGTTAGATCGTGCTAAAAACTTTATTCTACTAGATCAAGATAGAACCAAAAGGATCGAACTAAGAAAAACGATAAAGATAAATGTGCTATGGTGATAGATACTGGGGCACCTCCCCCAAGCTTGGCAGTTGCTAAGGGGAGTGCCCATGCCCATGTATAGGCTTGTCATCCATCCTCCAAGGCATAGGTTCACCATCATAGAAGGATGAACGAGTAGGGATGGCAATGGGTACACTACTGGAATCTGGGAATTTGCCATCAGCGAGCTCTTTGCCATCTGCCAGCTGATGGCAAAGAACGTCTTTGCCATCTGCTTATAAAAACCAGAAGGCAAAGAACTGACAGATGGCAAAGAACATTATTACCATCAGCCAATTCTTTGCCATCTGCCAGCAGATAGCAAATAATCTTTGCCATCTGCCAGCAGATAGCAAATAATCTTTGCCATCTGCCAGCAGATGGCAAAGAGGCTAGCAAATCCAGTGGCCATTAAGTGAGTAACGGCGTACCAGCCCCACCTCTTTGCCATCTGCCAGCAGACGGCAAAGATTCTTTGCCATCTACTGGCAGATGGCAAAGACGTGGGTTTTTTCCAGGTAATAAAAAAAGCCAACCAAGCCAAAGCCCAAACCAGCACGCCCACACTCTTCCTCCTCCTCTCCTCGTTCCCCAACCCGCCGCCGCCGCCGTCTCCGCCAACCAAGCAACCCCGCCGCCGCCGCCCTCCCCTTTCCTTCCCCGGCCTCCGCCCTCTCCCACGCTCCTCCCCTTCTGTCCCAAGGCCCCGGATAGAGGAGCCGAGAAGGTTAGGCCGTGGCCAGATCCACCATGGCGCCGTTGTCGATCTGGGCCACGGTGGAGGTCCTCGAGGCCGGCTCTACAAGCACGCACGGGCGAGGAGGACGCAGGGCGGGCTTCCTCCCGGCGTTTCTCCTCGCCATGGAGCTCCTTCACCATCTCGCGCCGGCATAGGAGGAGTCTGGGGCCTTCTTCCTCCATGTTCTTCGTCTCCGTCTCGGCACGCCACCATGGAGCTCCGACCATGCTGCCACAGCCATGGAGCGCATCAAGGTCTCCTCGCCCACCTCTCTATCACACCCATTTTATTTCGATTTGGTCGCCGTCGAGGTTCCCTGATGCGGTTTTCCGGCGCCCGGATGCAACAGACCGGACCATCGTGTGCCTGTTTCCGGGCCACCGCCCCTTCTGCTTCTCCCCGCCACATCAGCTCTACCTGCGCCCGCTCTCACTCCTGCGTTGCTTCTTCTTCTACTCCTCGGGTAATAATGGTAAGCCACTCTGCCCCTCTCCCCTGCCCTTTCTTTTACTCTTTTTCAATGCTTAAAATCTCTAGGTGATGACTGACTCGTTGCCATTTGTTACCGCAAAACCACCTGTTGTCGTGCACAATTAAGTAATTAACTCCTTGTAGTATACCTCGCAAAAAACTCAACTGTGGAAGTACAGTTAGTTTCTGCATGGTTTTGGCTGATACAGATCCTTCTATTGAACTCAACTTCTTTAAAAACTGTTGACAGAAAATACTGACTGTGGAGCAGGACAGAAAGAGTATCAAGCTGCAAATCATCTCACTAACCTGTCTCGTCATTTACTTCATATGTATGATGTTTCTAGTAACCAAGCATGCCTTCTGTAGTTCCTCTATGGAAGTAGCATCAAGTGTGATTTTGTTGATGATCTGTAAAGCTTAATTGAGACATAATTCTCTCGGTGACCACTGCTCCACTATGGAAGTAGCATCAATTGTGATTTTGTTGAAGTCATGATTATTAGCTGAAGTTGATTAATAAGAAATCAGACACACTCAACCACTTCTCCTGAATATATGTGAACTTTTTTTAACTTTGTGGTTCTCTTTAGTCTCTCCAATTAATATAACCAGTTCATTTATTTATGTTATTTGTCTTCCACATGAAGATTAATTCTTTCCGGTTATTTCGAAATGACAAATAGATGTAGCTCAGTTGGAGCTGAGGGATAACAGTCTTACAGCTTATGTCTACATGCTGTTCGAAGTGGACATTTCCTCTGTGTTTTTCTTCTCCCACTTCAGTTGTAGTCATACACGCTAGAAAGGAAACTGGTTTATGTATGTTCATGCCAGATAAACATAAGGAGGTAATGATGATCTGTTGCTAACTTCTGCCAAACCATTCTTACGAATGTGGTTTGTTTCCAGGATGTAGTTGGGGAAGGTCATACTGGTGGAGTTGAAGCAGTTGTGGATTTCTTCCAAGGCAGATAAAACATTTCCACTTAGTGAGATGAAAAAGGTTAGCTTTCAGTTTTTGTTTCAGCATGTTTTTGATTCGTTAGTCCTAAGCACTAAGTATTACTCCCTCTGTAAACTAATATAAGAGCGTTTAGATCACTAAAATAGTGATCTAAACGCTTTATATTAGTTTATTACAGAGGGAGTACCTTCTAATTGCTACCTGCCTTCAGTACTCCCTCTGGTCAAGAGATATTATCAGTTACGGGTGCATGTAGTCAAACTTTTAAACTTATATATTGGCTTATGTAGACGATATTAGTATGTAGACTGAAAAACGATTTGATATTTAATACTCAATCAGACCACGTCAAAAGCATGCGGGTATAAAAGTTCAGATGAGCAGTCAGGGACAAGAGAATTTCAGATGGGCAGTCAGGGACAAGAAAATTTCAGATGAGGGGATGCGTACCATCAATATTTATTGTGTTGCCATCGGGCTCCAGTATTCCATATGCATCTTCACCGTGGTCATTGCCTGGTAGATTTTTTTAATTTTATTTTTTGGCAAAATGACCAAGTCGCAGATATGAATGGAAGGTATGGAGCAATCTGTAGCTGATAAAAGTACCAATATATTTCTCCATGGCGTGTGTCCATCTGGTGAGGTACTGGTTATGTTGACTGGTCTCACTCGCCCTCTAATTTCTTGCATCTGGTAAGCATCATTTTTGTGTAGGAAATCGCAATCTTCATCACCTACAGAAATATTGAGTGAATGTCAGTTATGATAAGTGGCAATATAACCCCGCCAATTATTCTTGATTTTCAGTTAGGAAACCGAACCTTCTACATTTTCAGTTAGGATCTGCCCTTTGACCTGCGTGGGAAAAATCTTTAGGTCCCTAAGTCATCACGCTAAAAGGATGCCATATGCAGTTGTTAAATAAATGTAGGATTTGGTGGTGGTAAGGCCTTAACTTTTCTGATCTGTGTTATTATTCATGGTGGCTATACATGAAAGGTTTACTTCTGAGCCATAAACGTAATGATTGCCTGAGATGCAGAATGCCATGCTATATGGTGTTTTAAATGCTTTTTCGCTGAAAAAAGGTTAAGATACATTCTTCTAGTGGTAAAACTGATTAGATCATCATTCTCTTACATTTTATTTTAGTTCTTGGTTTCTGATTATTTGTCACTTCTGTTCTTTGACATCAAATGGTTGCAGGCGATGCTCTTTAGGAACTTCTCCACTGGACCATTTCATTCCTTCAAATCAGAGGAGTTCAGTGGCAAGAATGTCATGTCTCCTCCTATATGGTGCTCATAGATTCTTATGGTGGACCCAGCTCTTGTCGGCGTGGAAAGGAGTGATCCTCTTTGCTACTGGATTGGCAATGGTGACAGCCGTTATGCATGTATTCATCATGTTCTCGCAGGCTGAGCGGTCAAGCTCCGCTAAATTATGCACACAATGTTCCTTTCATTAGTAACTAATCATGCACACAATGTTCCTTTCATTAGTCCATGTGCGAGAAGAACGGCCAGACCCCTCCGTCGATGCCAGTCATTGCTCCGGTGGGCACGGTGAGTTTCATTTGAACGGTCATTAGTTACTTGTCTTCACATTTGAGTTGCATCATGCTAATGATACATTGGAAATAATCTTTGGTGCAGCGTAACTCCCGACAAGCATCGACCGATCCTTCTCCGTCTGCCACTGGCGCGACCGGTCCTACACCTACACCTACACCTACACCTCTGTGATGACGGTAAGTTTCCCAAGTGTTTTGCTTAATAGAGTTTTGTTGTGATGCCATGTTGTATCTACACATATCGTGCATAACGTGTGTATGTTTAAAATGCATTGTATTTGTGGGATTCGACATCTAGTCGTGTGCCTTTGGTAGCCTTCCATACAGGGAAATGCCTCCTAGTGCTTCCACTGAGCCATGGTAGTTCGCTACTGCTCCGGAACACATGGATTGACCGGCATGTGTCCTTCTTTGCTCCTGTGTCTGTACCTACGGGGAAATGTAACGCGGTGTATCACCGAAGACCTTGTAGCTTGCTACGACTTGGTTGCACTCGCTGATGACCGACACGTGCATTGCTGGGTCATGTATGCCTGTCCATGTACGTTGGTGCCACCTTGGTTCTATGACTAGTCATGTCGGCCGGGTTCTCTGCCATAAGGATACTAGCGACATAATCATATACTTAGCATTTTTTCCTCCAAAATGACTCAATATGCTTAGCTAGCTCAAAATGACATAATAAGCTTGATTAGCTCCAAAATGACATATTTAACCTAGGATAGCTCAAAAATGACCTATACATAGCATTTTTTCATCCAAAATGACTTAATATGCTTCGCTAGCTTAAAAATTACATAATAAGCTTAATTAGCTCCAAAATGTCCTATTTAACCTAGGATAGCTCTAAAATGACCTATACTTAGCATTTTTTCCTCCAAAATGACTTAATATGCTTAGCTAGCTTAAAAATTACATAATTAGCTTAATTAGCTCCAAAATGACCTATTTAACCTAGGATAGCTCTAAAATGAACTATGCTTAGCATTTTTTTTCCTCCCAAATGACTTAATATGCTTAGCTAGCTTTAAAATGACCTATTTAACCTAGGATTGCTCTAAAATGACCTATACTTAGGATCTTTTCCTCCAAAATGACTTAATATGCTTAAGAAATGACATAGTTTAGCTCCTAAATGACTTCACATGCTTAGCTAGCTCCAAAATGACATAATAACCTCACTTAGCTCTAAAATGACATATTTAACCTAGGCTAGCTCTAAAATGACCTATAGTTAGCATTTTTTCCTCCTAAATGACTCAATATGCTTAGCTAGCTCAATAGTAATTACTCCCTCCATTCCTCAATATAGGGTGTATAGTTTTTGGCACGAAAATTAAAGAACACACATGGAGGCAAAAATTTCACAAGGTTTGGGTGAGATTACACCAGATTAATTGACATGAGAAAATAGAGGAGCTTGCATGATATAAGGAAATGTAATCAAATACCTAAAAAAGGTATCCAAACGAGTGGTACAACGCAATACACCTTATATTTCGGATTTTTTTCTCAAAAAACTATACACCTTATATCAAGGAACGGAGGGAGTACATAATAAGCTTAATTAGCTCCAAAATGACCTATTTAACTTAGGATAGCTCTAAAATGACCTATACTTAGCATTGTTTTCCTCCAAAATGACTTAATATGCTTAGCTAGCTTAAATATGACCTATTTAACCTAGGCTAGCTCTAAAATGACCTATGCTTAGCATTTTTTCCTCCTAAATGACTCAATATGCTTAGCTAGCTCAAAAATGACATAATAAGCTTGATTAGCTCCAAAATGACTTATTTAACCAAGGATAGCTCTAAAATGACCTATACTTAGCATTTTTTCCTCCAAAAGGACTTAATATGCTTAGCTAGCTTAAAAATGACCTATTTAACCTAGGATAGCTCTTAAATGACCTATACTTAGCATATTTTCCTCCAAAATCACTTAATATGCTTAACTGGCTCTAGAATGACATAATATGCTTAAGAAATGTCATATTTTAGCTCCTAAATGACTTCATATGCTTATCTACCTCCAAAATGACATAATGAGCTTACTTAGCTCCAAAATGACCTATTTTACAGATATAAGTTGCATCATAATAATCTTCACATTTTAGTTGCATCATAATAATCTTCTTCTTCTAGTCTTCTTCTTCTAACTTTCTTCTTTCCCATTTTACAGGTTTGCTTAAGATCACGGAAGCTTGGGTTGATGGAGTGCTTGTATTTAGTTTTTGTTTGGACCTTGTGAAACTTGCTACCTATGGATGAAACTGTGTAATATTGATGAAACTATGTATATGTACGGATGAAACTTGCTACTATTGGTAACATGTGTTGGTTATATATATGTGTTCATGACTACTGGTAATATGTGTTGAATATGCTATATTGGTCATATAAATATATTTGTGTTTGATTTTCTGTGAAAATGAATTGATATAAAAAATATATTAAATGGGGCAATATAGACACTTTGCCATCTGCTGGCAGATGGCAAAGAGCTTTGCCATTAGCTGGCAGATGGCAAAGAGACCACGTGTCATCCAGAGGTAAAATTTGGACTAGCCTATTTGGGCTCTTTGCCATCTGCCAGCAGATGGCAAAGCTCTTTGCCATCAGCTGGCTGATGACAAAGTATGCAGCCTTTGCCATCTGCTGGCAGATGGCAAAGTATGCCGTTATCCTTATAATGGGGCTAACCCTGTTAAGAGGCTTTGCCATCTGCCAGCTGATGGCAAAGGCACAGGCTCTTTGCCATCGGCCAGCAGATGGCAAAGAAGCCTTTGCCCACTGGATTTCAGGTAAACTGTTTGCCATCTGCTGGCTAATGGCAAAGCCTTTGCCATCCGCCGACCATGCCTTTGCCATCTGCCATGGCAGATGGAAAAGTGTCAGATTCCAGTAGTGTTACCCATTACCCATGTACCTTGCGGTTATAAACCCTATTAGGGTAAGCGTATGAAACAAAAAATTACCCATGGGTATACAAATAGGGAAATGTTATACCCATCGGGTAGAGAGGGTACGGGTATGGGATGATCTAACGCATCCCCACATACCCATTTACCCATAATATATATATGAACTCAAAATTACCTCTACACTTTGTCATGACTTTGTGAACTCGAAATGTATGACTATGATGATGTTTTGATGTGTTGTTGTTTACGGGAAAGTGATGTTGTTTATAAAATATGTTCTTGTCTATGATGTGTTGTTTTTTAAAAGTGTGTGTTGTTGTTATAATTTGTTGTTGTTTATATATTATAATTATATGTTGTTGTTTATGATTGAGTTTCAAACTGATGCTTTGCGAACATGGGTAATTTTAGGACGCAGGTACCCATCTACCCAATCGGGTAACGGGTATGGGAAAAAGATATACCCATCGACGGGTATGGGTAAGGGTGATGGGTAAGCTTGGAGGGGACGGGTAAGGGTATGGGGTGGCTCCACCTGTACCCAAACCCTGTGGGTGCCATCCCTATGAACAAGTCTCTGGGATCCTCAAATCTGCAACCAAAATCATCCTCTTAAACCTGTATTCATACTCACATGTTTTGTTTTGCAAGTAATAGATCTGGGCTTGGAGATGCTCGATTTTCTCTTGAAGCTTGAAGATGCTCTCCCCAATATGCTTGGCATCCAGCTTGTGATTACTAGTGAATTCCGCGATCATCATGTGGTTGGCGTTAAGTCCACGCTCCCCCATTGTAGGTGTCAAAACCGCCATATCTCGGGTAGGGGGTCCCGAACTATGCATCTGATGATCGATGGTAACAGGAGACACTATAAGGATTCCGGTCAATTGCAACAAAATATATTGCTACAACTACGTTTTGTCGCAATAAAACACAATATTACCACAAATTCTCCGGTTGTGGTAATAGGCCGCACATATTGCCACAACTTAGTTTGGTCACGATAAATACTAACTTTGTTGCAATAGAGGCCTCATGTTGCAACAAACTACATAGGCGTTGCAATATGATAGCGGTATTGCGACAAACAAATTCCGTTGCGCGAGGGTAGTCATTTTGTTGTAATAGAGACTAGGTATTTCAACAGAATAACTATTTGTGGCAATATTCCGAAAGATATTGCAACACCGGCATGATGTTGCATTAGTTACAAATATTGTTGCAAAAAAGTGGCTAACTATTGCAACAAATTGCACCGACGTTGCAATATGGTAGCAATATTGTGACAAACAAATTTCGTTGTTCGAGGAAGCCATTTTGTTGTAATCGAGACTAGGTATTGCAATAGATTAATATTTTTGAAAATATTCGGAAATATATTGCAACATCTGCGTGACATTGCATTAGTTACAAGTAAAACAGTGGAAAAATATATTATTTGAATTTATAGATATTAAGTTGTGATTTTTGCAAGCTTTAAGGAGTAATTAAAATATATTTTAATTGCACCAATTTTAATTAAACAAAATAGTGGAAAAAGTTTATAAATGGGTAGAACACACTATCTTCATAGGAATACATATTTAATTTGTTAAATTTGGATTTGAAATCACAACAAGGATAACCCCTATAAAGCAATACAAAATCCACAACGTTTTGACTATATGTTACAAAATTCAGTGTAGATACGCATATAAGCATTGCAGCTCATGTGCTGCAGAGTTGCAGGTCATGACCATATTGTAGTACATAAGTTGCAACAGAACATGTACGTTGCCTGGTATATGTTGCAAATTATATTTGTTATAAGACTGTAAATATACATAATAAAAAGCAAAAAGTAATTATACATGCCTATACATATAAGGAATATGGCGCAGAAATTTTGCTATCCATTCGAGCAAAACCAAATCGCATGAAGTCCCTCTCCTTTATTTTTTGATACAGATTGATATCAGATCGATCTAGGTTTTTTTCTTTAGGGCTAGATTTTTTTAGGTGATCCTTGGGGTAGATCGATCTAGGTCTCTTCCTCCAACTAGGACACGAATCAGTAATGGAATCTCTTCTTGTTTAGCGATGGCGGAGATGGGTCACATGCAGCTGAGACCATGGACTGGGCGTAAGAAAAAGATCCAGCCCGCTGTAAAAACAAAACTTTCGACCTGGCGCACAACCCGCTCCTAACCTCTAGCTGGGCCTCACATCTTAGCCCAATACAACCTTAGTGCAGAGTTCTGACGCTCGCGGGATGTCCTATTGGGCGCTGCAAGCGCTGGGGAACACAACCAACGCTCACAGCCGCGTCTGGGTCGGCCGGACGAAAAACAAGAACATCACGAGAAAATACCAGAAAAATGGTTGTTGCCTGGACTCGTACACACGCCGTCATGCTAAATTATAGGTTGTCTAACCACCTGACCAACTAACCATTCATGACTGATTGTGTACAACGCAATAAGTCTTAAGAACAAAAATAGTAGACTGGCTATTTATTGTGCATAAACAGTACCATTTAGATTTTATAAATATTTAAAAACATGTTTACGTATTTCAAATGAAGTTCATGAACATGCAAAAAAAGTTCACGTATTCACAAAAAAATTATCAAATGGAAAAAGTGTACGAATTCAAAGAAGTTATTTGTTTAATAAAAGTTGAATGTACAGATTCAAAAACAGCATATGATTTTGAGAAAAACACAAAATCGATTTCTTTTCATAAATTAAAAACACCATCGATTTGAAAAATAGTTCATCTATTTTGGAAATAGTTCATCAAATTTTAAAAAAGTTCACTGAATTCAAAAATAGTTTGTCGAATTTGACAGAGTTCATCCAATTCGTA
Organism: Secale cereale; assembly: GCA_902687465.1. Taxonomy (NCBI): domain Eukaryota; kingdom Viridiplantae; phylum Streptophyta; class Magnoliopsida; order Poales; family Poaceae; genus Secale; species Secale cereale. The sequence goes on along the minus strand of LR738711.1, from coordinate 791,641,143 downwards.
AAAAGTTCATCCAATTTTTAAAACAGTTCATCGAATTCAAAAATAATTCATAGAGTTAAAAAAAGTTCATTAGTATTTCATCGATTCAAAAAAGTTCATTGAAATGAGCAAAAGGAAAAAGAAGTAAAATAAATAAAAGCGAAGCCAAACCATTCTGAATAAAAAGAAAAACGAAAAAAAGGAAAAGCACAACTCATAAGAAGTAAGAAAAGTGTAGAAGAGCGAGAGATTTTTTTTCGAGAAAAGTTCATCAATTTTGAAAATAGTTCAACGAATTTGGAAAGGAAGTTAAATAATTTGATAACATTCATCATTTAAAAAAACATAAGGAACAAATTCAGTGAAAAAAAGAGCACATATTTAAAAAATGAAAATGAAATAAGAAAACCCGAATAAAACCGCCTCGGAAATGACCAAATAACCGTGAGAAAACTGGCTTGGGAAGTTTTTTGAGGTTTCCCAAAACCAAACTATACCCACGATGGTTTCACAGTAGCCGCCACAGCCGCGCCTCCTCGCGTGGGAGGCGACGACGGACGAGGATTATTAGCGACTCATGGTGATCCTCCTAGAGTGGTCGATCATGGACCATTGTCCGACACCACATTCACCGCCACACAACGGAGTCAACGTGGAACTAGCATCACGCCTTGACACCACACCGAGACAAAAGCCATCTTCGCTACCTCTACACCGCAATCGCGGATTCCAAATGTGACGCCTCACGAAGGAGGAGCCAACGTCTCCGCCGCTTAGCTGGTACACTCGCTTCACCTAGTTGGCATCATCGTCGTGCATCATTTGGCGCGATAAGATCGTGAAGGAGGAGGTACCCCCGGCAATTGCGAAGGTGCGTGGGTGCCTCTTCCACTGCCTCGATGCCGGCAGCGGATCCTAGTTATCGCGGAGCAGCATCACGGCTAAGAAGACGGTGGCCAGACAAGCGGCCCGGTGGGAGCGGCGCAATGCGGCATGCCACTTGGCATTTGCGAAGTCCGATGCGGCGCCGGCTTGGGTCCTCGCAGACCCTAACCTCACTTAGGTCTTTGCTCGTGACCTAACATTGGCTAGAGGGAATTGCGAGGGATCGGCCATCGACGGCACAGAGTGCATGCAAGGTGTTCTGCCTAGACAAGGGAGATAACTTGTCCGGTTTTCAAGAGTTGATGGTGCAAGTTGTCTGGTTTTAGAGTTGAGGGACAAAATTTAGACTTCGACAATAGTTGAGGGACGAAAATTATACTTTCCTCTAATTTATATATATTGAACGTTGTCGGGGGGTTGATGCGATATATGCCAAAGAATTGATTATCATGGTGGGGGTCAATAAAATGTCGTTGGGTCTAGGAAGCGGGATAAGGCGATATCTAGGACGCCTGTGGCATTTACACAGGTTCAGGGCTCTTCATGGAGATAATACCCCTAATCCTGCTCTGCGGGGACTCCGCGTCATGACTATCGTCAATATGGTAGCTACAAGGTTGCTCTTTGAGCTATTCTGGCTAGAGGAAGAAGACGAGTAAGGCTAGCTGTAGTTCTTTTCTTGCATGGGGAGACCTATGGGGTTTATATAGGCCTAACCCCCAAGGGTACAATGGTAATCTGGACGGGTAGGTCCTGGCCGTCAGTGTCTATGGGCGCCGGCTTCTCCGCCAGCTGCTGGGGCCCGCCGTTTGCCGGAGACTCGGCCGACAGATGGGGCCTGCCGCCCGCGGACCCCGCTGACCACTTTACGCTGTTGCCTCGCCTCTGATGACGGGGGCTTTGTCGGGGAGGGCATGGCTACAGTCCCGCCGCCTGGTGGGCGCTTACTGTAGCCACACCCCGTCCCATCTTATTAATGGCATGCAAACTCCGAGAGGAAGGAGGGTCGCTTGCTAACAGCCGGCCCACCTTCGTTGCCCCCTGCTCGGGGTTCGCCGCCTATGGCGGCTCGCGGACAGGCAGGTCCCGCTGCATGCAAGTCGTACCGACCGCTCGTCGTGGGAGCATGGTTCCCTCTGTCGTGGGTGATGTCACGGGCTGTGTGGCTACAGTGCCTAGCCGGCCGAGGGGTGTCCGCTTGGTGCATCCATACCGTGGCCACGCTTTGCCCTAGATTTGAGGTAAGGTCTGTACTGTAGCCACGCCCCGTCTCGTCGCGGTAATAGAGCGCTGGCTTTGAGGGGGCGAAGGGTCGCCTGCAAGAGTCGGGCCCCTCGAGGTCGCCTGCTGTAGCTTCATCGCCTTCTAGCAGCCAGCCTCTTGGACTGGTCGGCCCAAGGAGGTGGCCGTGCCGTTGGGGGCATGAGGGGCGCTGCTTGGCCTGATGTTTTGAAACATTATAGGGTGCTGTTGAGAGTACCCGTGGTCATTTACTCCGACAAATGTATATATGTTTGACTGAGTTCTGTCAAGTTTGCATGAATTGTGTCTGAATTTGCTTATATTACGGGCGGACGTTTGGGTGAAGCTCGTATCATTGTGCACCCAAACAAATATTGTGTCCATTTTGACGGCGGACGTTTACGATGACTTAAACCTCATATGAGTGCAAACGTTGGAAAATGTTGCTTCAGCCTTCATGTCGACGAGAACTAGCTAGTGATCTGGACAACTAGTGATCTTAATTTGTACAACCTAGAAGAAGAACGTTCCATCCGACACAAAAAATATATGTGAAGTGCCTGTCACGGGCAAGATGATATAGAATAACAAAACTTATAATTTGCTTGGCTCCAAAGTTTTGGACTCCCACGTATTTCTATTTTGGTTTCGCTCCAATTTTCACTTTCCCTCGACGTTCTCTTCCTCCAATAGCGACTAATCTGGTCAAAAAAATTTAAATACGCACGCTACATTACCATGGCCCCACTTGTCATACAAATCCCGGACGAAGACTAATACTCCCTCCGTCCGGAAATGCTTGTCCTCAAAATGAATAAAATGAGATGTATCTAGATGTATTTTAGTTCTAGATACATCTTTTTTTGTCCATTTTGATGACAAGTATTTTCGGATGGAGGGAGTATCAAACAGATCACGACGAGGTTTGTCTCAAAAAAAAGATCACGACGAGGTAATTGCGCAAACAATATTGGAAAAGCTCTCCCCCCTATCAACACGGTTCCCTTCCATATCTCATCCCCAATCTCCACCGAATCCACCCGCCATCGCCGCCGCCTATCTCCCATAGCTGGTGCCGCCATGGTTCCGTGCCCGCAGACCTCTTTCACTGCCTAGGTCGAGGGCACACCCCGTGCTCTGCCTCTACACAGCGAACCACACCAGTGTCAACTACACGGAGAATGTTTCAGGTTGTTCTTTCTCCCGATCTCCTCCCGTCGTAGAACTTCCAGAAATCCCAGCATCGTCCATCGGGTGTGGCGGTTGACCAGCTCGCCGCGCGGTGCCGCCGACGAGGAGTCGTAGTCCACGATCTCGCCCTCCTCCCTCTCCTCCGGGCCCGCCGATGTGGGCCGCATCTCCGTGTCCTCGGCCATGCTGCCGGCGGCAGCGATGCGGTCCGGCGTCGGCGCCGACGAAGTTCCTGTCTTCTCCCCTACATCGCAAGCGCAGTGCCGGTCTGCCTACGTCGGGGTTGCTTGCCACATGGCCGACCCGGAGATGGAGCGCCGCGACCAGGTTCATCACCAAGCCCCATCCCTGATCCTCCATAGCGAGGGTTGTAGATCACTTGTTTTTCTATATTCCTACTCCTGCTTCAATTAGCAGCCAATTAGGCTACAACTTGTATTACCCTCCAAGTTCCTGGCACCTGGACCGTCATCTCTATGTAGTTTTTGTTAGATTGCCTAGGCTGAATTGAAGTCCGCGTCGGGAGGATTCAGATATAGTTCCAACTACTCCTAGATGTGTTTTCTGTTAATAAGTGTCTGTATGATTCTTCTCCATATTCGTCTTAATGGATAATTTTAAATTGAAACAAAAGGTATTAATTATTGGCCCGGTGTTTATAGAAACAAGCTGTGTAATGTGGAGGTTAACTGAAAAATTGTTCACCCAAAACAAGTAGACTCAAAGAAGCAGAGGAGAGATGTGAGAAACTTGAGAGAAAAGTGAGAAGGAATTGACCCAGTGTGGTACAATCAGGACCTTTGGTAGTGCGATTGGATCATGGGGAGATAAATGGATCTTCTCTAGAAGAGAATGAGAAGAGAGAGAAGAGAGGAGGAGACGTGTGTGAGGGGCTCGGCGGCGAAGCTGCATGTGATAGGCCTTATGGCCCGGGCGCGCAGGAGTGCCGTGGCGGCTGCGCGGCGAAGGGTGTCATGTGTGAAAGAGGCATGTTCCTCCCACTTCTGGCGTCATGTGGCATGGGCCTCCGTGTCATACTAGCCTATATGTTTTGATTCTTGGGATTCTTATGAACATTGACGGATTTTCCTGAATTTTCCCGTCCATTGAAGTCCTATAGAACTCTCTAATTTGGTCCTAATTTTTGGTTTGCAGGTCATGCAATTGTTGGGCTATTCTTCCTCTGCTCCACGTTGTGGTCGCTGTTGTTGCAACACATATTACAGGTTCTCAGCGAGTTGCTTCTGACAAGAACATATGAAGTGCATACTTTCAGAATCAAGAAACCCCATTCGCGGTTACAGTTATATCCTAAAACACACCCTATCTACTGTTCTTCTACTAATTTTCTGTCCATTGACTGCCTTAAAAGGGTGTGGATATACTCTCAGCCTAGAAAAAAGCTAGATAAATCTAACATATAGATTCAGAACATTCAATGTTCAAAACTTTATCAAAGGTTGGATATACTCTCAGCCTACAAAGAAGAGAAAGACAGAGGGGTGTCAGCTGAACCTGTAGCTATTTGCTCAACAGTTAAACTAATCATTGAGTAAAATTCGTTTTTCTAGCATGCTTTTCGTTCTTACTTAAATTTGTCCACAAGAAGAAAATAAACATAAAAATGTGAATAGAAAATGTTGTTGTAGACCTCTAATTGATAAGTATACACACTACAAGAAATATGTCAACTTGTGACCACCACTATTGGTCACTGAATGGTCACAAATTTCCATTTGTGACCTTTTTGTGACCAAAAACATAAGGTCAAAAGCTGGCCGTCATAAACTCACTATAGCGACCTTCTCTGTGAGAAGGTCGTAGACGTTTACGACCAAAACAAAAGGTCATTGATTCTATGACCTTCTGTTTTGGTCGCTAGCTGTTTCCCCAGGCCACGTTGGATCCGGCGTGGCAAGCTGACGTGGCAAAATTACGACCAAATGAAAAGGTCATTGACAAGAATCAGCCCGGTCCGATTTGATGTCTATATGGGCCGAGCCCATTAATTCAGCCTTTCCATATTTTTTTCCTATCAATTTTTACTAGGCTTCATGGGCCAAGCCCAACATTGCAGCCTTTTTATTTTTGGACCATGGCCTTTTTGTCTCAGCATTTTCATTTTTCGTTTTTTATTTGCATATTGTGGTCAGTTAGTAAGGTGGGTCCCCGCTGGGTCCCATTTGTCATGTTCTAGTAAGTGGGTCCCATCTATCACACTCATAGTCTTCATATTTCAACTACTATTTAAATTGACAGAGATAGAAAACACACATGATCCTCCAAATCACATAAACGACAACAACGACCATTCAGGAACATAAGCAACCAGATCATTTAATACAATGGCAATCACAGCAACGACTACAAGTGTAATACTATATTTTACAAGCTCTACAAGCTCCTTCATAGCAATCACAAACTAGGCACAACATATGTAAGCTGGACGACCATAGTCAGATGAACAACATGTCGGACTCGCTGGACACCCATAGTCAGGGCTGGGAACAAACAAAATAGCAACATGCCTTCCTCGGTCGCCCTGTTACATGAATCAGTAGAGAATAATCAGGAAAACTGGGGCAAATATATTATGAACAAACCATTTAAGCTAGAATTGACAAGTGCACGGAGGGTAGTAGTGGTCGTCCACGGACATGAACTTAGAAAAGAAAACCTGATTTCAGCCAAATTAAAATTGTCGGTGTAAGTTGAATAACAGTGCAGCAGATTAGCTCTTAGCATGGAGGAACATCACCAAATTAAACAAGATGGTTGTCCAAGTTTCTATATGAGTATTCATGGCTACAGTTTGTTATTGTTGTCTAAATTCTCCATCATGTACAATATTAATTAGTACAGCTGAATATTCTACCAATGAAGTAAACTCTAAAAGATACAGGCAGGGCATAATTAACCAAACTTGTCATTCTATAAACACACACCAAATTCAATGATAAGGTGTACAACTATTACCATATAACCTGGGAAACATACCTACTGACCACACATTTCATAATGTAAACAGTTAAATACTACAAGGCCCTTACCTAGCCACACATTTATGCTGACGCGGACGCCGCTATACTTTTTGCTGCAATGCGGGCACTCGAAGGCCATCAGAACAACCTGCAGATTTTTACAGAGGCAAATTTCAACACATATCCCAAAATCAAAATAGGCAGATTTTTACGAGCATTCCCAAGGTGATGGCGTTCATGCCAAAGGTGATTTTCTCCCTGGATTCGGTGCATGCAATAGCTCCCTTCTGTTCCCAACAGCAGCAAGGTACTGGTGCTGCTGTCGTGCAAAGAAAAATCTTGTAATCATGATAGAAGGCTGCGATGGCAGGAAGTGAAAATCCTATCTTACAACATGAGTAGAGCACTAGTTTCAAGCATGATAGAAGGCTGGGGTGAAGAATATACAAAACTGAACCGATCAGTTCAATTCAAAGGGTGTATCTTCTATAAATGATGCTAGCAATCTCAGTTTGATGCATATATATATAGCAGAAATTTTATTAGATAATCCTATCTCCATACTTAACAAATCTTCTATTCCTTGCCACAAGTAGTAGTAGTAGCACAGCAGTATATATATTAATCTGACTAAACTATACCAACACCACAAGTCAACATATAATGAAGTTACTAGGTAGGGATCATATAACATGAGGCAGATGTATGATTAGCAAACATGCTGGGTGGCCAAGAAATGAACAACATATAAAATACTCCTACTACTGTAGTAGTTAAGATGATGAGACAAAGGACAGCAGCATGCAGAGTTCCTAATGCACTATCACAGATAGGAGTATTAACCAACCAGCATGTCCATCATGCATTCTCCCATATCCATGATTAAAACCAGCAGCATGATTAAAACAAACCATTAATTGGGTGGGATTAGATAGTCTCGCGTGTAGACACACCGTATGTACATCATCCATGCTAAACATTAGTACACAACACTGACGCTACTATGCCACCACAAATTGTATGTCTCGACACAGAGGTGGGGATGGCACCTAGATCCAGGCACCTCATCAGATGGCACTGGAGCAGATGAAACAGCCAAACTGGGACACACTCATATTGCTTTCTACTAATAGGAAGTTGAACAAAGACTCGGGCTAACCATGGTCTAGCACCTTGATGTTCTAGCTTCATACAAGGTACCAAGTGTAGATGAACCAAAGATAATTATACCGTCAAACACACATGATTTTCAGAGTAGAACCGATGCTCAAGTCCTACAAGCAACTACTTAGCCTAACGACCTCAATAGAAAATTTCAAGTGCAACATAAAAGATATCCTCAGTGTTGCAAAGTTCGAAACCCACAAAGAGGACCTAGCACTAGCAGCAACATACTTTGCATCATATATCTAGGCTAAAGCATCGTATTCTCACAAGCATTTGGGTGTCAAAATCATTCCTGAAGATAAAAAGAATGGCATGTAGCAATAGTAACAGGCTGCTGTAGTAGTATATATTCATGGAAAATCAATGAAACAACTTGAAGGTTCCATCAGGTTGATGTAGTACTACTACGAAGGTACAACTTGTCGACCTAGTGCCATCGATAGCAAATCTGCATGCCAAAAAAACAAATTTGTTTCACCAATAATGCTGCAACAAGATGATGTGTAGTAATTAACAAGATGATGCATAGTTGGTATTTGCAATAGCTGAGGTACATGTACGTATATATTTATCTAGTTCTAATTCCCTTACATGAGTTCCATATATACATATAATATATAAGCCTAGCTATAACATCCTACAATCATGAAACTGTCCATTCCTATATGAACACCAGAAGATTTGCAAAAAAGACCATGCTGTTGTGTATCAACATACTGGTGCACTAGATCAGTTAAGTAAAACATGATTGTCAGGTAACGCATATATAAGATTGTGTTTCACAACATATAACACGCAAAGCTAAGACGACAACGACGTGTGGAAACCCTATTTGTTGTGGAAGAAATCAACATCTACCAGCACCATCTATCTACTGAAATGTGCATCTACTACAGCTTCCAAATGTGCATCTACTACAACTTCCAATTGAACAACTCATCCACAAAAGGAATAGCCAATGCCATTTAGGCTGGTGGAAATGCGGAATCGCGTAAGCCGACATGCAGATTAAGTTAATGTGTCAACACCCAAGACTATATTAATCCTGAAACCTAGTAGTTAAACTGAACCCTCAACTTTTACCTGATCTGGTATTGTGTTAATTTCCAACAATTGTATTAGACACCACCACCACAATTAAAGGAGCGTGAGGTCAAGCAGAGAGGGCAATGGCACCTTGGGCATGAAGAGCGGCTCGGTGAAGAGGATCTGGCCCTCGTCCCCCATCTCCCAGCCGATGTTCCTGTAGAGGACGTAGGTGAGCAGGTCCTCCATGGCGTCCCAGTCCTTGACGAAGCCGCGCACCACCGGCTGCACCACCTCCTCCACCACCGGCGGCGCGCCGTCAGCCACCTCGCTCTCCTCCACCTCCGTCTTCATCTTCGAGGGCATCACCTGACCACACACGCGCACGCATCGAACAGGGGGGGTCCCGCGAAATCTCGAGCGAATCGACGGGGAGCAGAGGAGATCTGGCGACTCACCAGCCCGGGGGCCTGGTCGGGTAGCGCGATGCCGGCCTTCAACAGCTTGGACCCCGTGTCGATGACCACCGCCTCCATGGCCGGCGGCGGGTGCAGGGGGGAGCTCCAGCTCCGCGGCGGGGATGCGGGGAGGGGCGGGCCCTCGCGGGAAGAGGGGGCAGGAGGAAGAAGGTCACGCGGCAGAGGAGGGTGGGGATGGCGGAGACGATGTGGCCTGGCACGCCGCTCGCACGGCCTCGGTGGCCCGGGCGCGCGCTCCCGCGTCGTCGGCGTCCTCCACGGCGAAGAACGGCGCCAGATCCACCACGGGAAGCGCGCCGCCGTTGCTGGCCGCCTTGAGCGCCGTCTGCACGCAGCTCCGCACCGCCGCGCGCCCCGCCATGGTGACCGGAGGAAAGGGACGGTCGATTGGGTCTGGGGGATCGAGGTAGGGAGCAGAGGGTGGAGGGTAGGGAGATACGGTGAGGGGAAGGAGGGATGGCGTGGGTGGGAGGTCACGGCGGGATCGGCCACCGTAGATGGCGGCGGTGGCGGCGGCGATGGAGGCGAGGAGGAGGTCGTGGAGGGAGAGGGGAGAGGGGTTAGGGTTTGGGCTGCGGGTCGTGGGGGGAGCAGT
>LR738711.1:791479893-791631588 GCA_902687465.1 Secale cereale | reverse complement strand
TTTTGCTGTAGATAGATGGATGGATGGATGGATGGATGGATGGATGTGGGATGGTGAGATGGATGGATGGATGGATGGGCGCCATGTCATCGATCCGGGGGAAGAGTCCTGATTGGTTCGGAAAACCAGTGATGTAAAAAAGTATCTAAGTACTAAAAATATCTAAGGGATTTTGTGAAGTAGCTACCAAAAATATTTTGCAAAAGGGCACCATACAAATTTTCACTAGAGTTAGACCACATATTATGGATAAGTACCAATTTGTATGCATTTCTGATCTTTCTAGCTATTTTTAATCATTTTCCAAATGCCCAAAATGAGTTCTTTTGTGAAGGACCTACCATATATTTGCTGCAAAATTGTACCAAATCAATTTTCTAAAATACTAGGCCATATTTAATGCACGATTGATAAACTGGTTGTGTGAAAAAAGTTTTGATCCACCTCTCGTGAAAAAGACAAATTTCGGCCGATTCAGCTGGAAGTGGCTCAAATTTGAACTGTAGCTTCCTTGTAGTTTGCTCTTTATTTTTTACAAAAATCATTTCTAGGTACATAAGTATCTATTTAATTAGAGAAACACCAAAAAAATACCAAGATTCAACCACTAGCTAGGAACGGTCATTCCCGCCGTTTTGACCGCATTTTGAAACGGGCATAAAAAATTCAAACAAATTCAAAAAGTTGGAAAACCTTCGCATTGTGTCATTATATATGACAAAGTAACCAGGAAAATAACAAACTTGTAATACGGTAATTATTTTTAAAAAGTGTTCTCAGAAACGAGCGATCAAGCGTGAAGATTCATGGCTTTCAAGCCAAATGATCAATCTTATGGCCACATTCATGGCATAGTTTGTTCAAATGATCTCATATTGTGCACAAAGGTGCATATTGGAATGGCAAACAATGTTGCCTAAGGAAGTTTTCATTTTATTTGGACGAAAAATTCATTTTCCATTTTTCGAGTGCCCAAAAGGAGGTTTTTTTGTAAAGGACCTCCCAAATAATTGTTGCAAAATTTGACCAAATCATTTTTATAAAATACTAGGCCATATTTAATGCAAAATTGACCAAATGGTTGGGTGTAAAAAGTTTTGATCCACCTCTCGTGAAAAAGACAAATTTCGGCCGATTCAGCTGGAAGCGGGTCAAATTTGAACTGCGGATGCCTCATAGTTTGCTACATATTTTTTCCAAAAATCATTTCTAGGTACATAAGTACCTATTTAATCAGAGAAACACCAAAAAAATTCCAAGATTCAACCACTAGGTAGGAACGGTCATTCCCGCCGTTTTGACCGCAATTTGAAACGGGCATAAAAAATTCAAAAAAATTCCAAAAGTTGGAAAACATTCGCATTGTGTCATTATATATGACCAAGTTACCAGGAAAAATAATAAACTTGTAATACGGCAATTCTATTAAAAAAGTGTTCTCAGAAATGAGCTATCATGCGTGAAGATTCATGGCTTTCAAGCCAAATGATCAATCCTATGGCCACATTCATGGCATAGTTTGTTCAAATGATCTCATATTGTGCACAAGGGTGTATCTTGGAATGGCAAACAATGTTGCCTAAGGAAGTTTTCATTTTCTTTGGACGAAAAATTCATTTTCCATTTTTCGAGTGCCCAAAAGGAGGTTTTTTTGTGAAGGACCTCCCAAATAATTGTTGCAAAATTTGACCAAATCAATTTTCTAAAATACTAGGACATATTTAATGCACAATTGACAAAATGGTTGGGTGTAAAAAGTTTTGATCCACCTCTCGTGAAAAAGACAAATTTCCGCCGATTCAGTTGGAAGCGGGTCAAATTTGAACTGCGGCTGCCTCATAGTTTGCTATTTATTTTTTCCAAAAATCATTTCTAGGTACATAAGTACCTATTTAATCATAAATACATGGTTTGGTGGCGATACGTCGAGGTTTGGGCGGTGGTCGAGGGCCCTAACTCTAGAGCGCGTAAACTCGCATGCCCGCTGCGTGGTCACCGCGTGACTGTGGCGTTGCCATGTGTTCTAGGCGGCCTAGGCATGTCTAGTGGGTTGGCCACTCCCCAGGTAGGTGCTAGGAAGAAAATTACAACATAAGATTCTCCCGAGGAGACCGATCGATGCTCAAACATGAATTAGCAGCCAAGTGTTTGATTAGCGGTACGGAAAATGCACATGGCTAATGGACGTGAGTTTTGGTTGAGGATGATCAGCTACTAAGAAGACCGTCTTCACAAATTTTCAGCTCAAAAGGAGGAGTCTAGGTGGTACTTGCTTTGCAAAGTACCACACTGGACATAAATACGAATGTTGAAGATGGGCTCAAAATAATGAATGGATTGAGCTGGAATTTGGTGTAGGATAGTTATTTGGGCATAGGAAAGCACTGTAGAAAATGGATACCATTTGGACATGCCAAAGTGGTACTTCCTTCACAAAGTGTTTTTTTGAACAGAATAGGAAAATGAATATTTTTGAATTATTTTTGACCTAGGCAATGAAGGTTTTTTACATATTTGACGAAGATATGACCCAAAGAATTTATGAGATTTTTCGGGGAATTTTGGGAATGACAGAAATATAGGTTGCTTCACAACCTAGGGCAAAAACTGCCACCTGGACATGACACATAGGCAAAACTGATGAGGTGGCGCCTAGTCGTAGCAACCCACCACAATTTTCAAGGTTATGACCATCTATATTTGTCATGAACAGCTAGAAATAAGGCAGCGAACCAGTGCTATCTGCTTTGTGACCATTTCGTGTAAGGAAATTATGACCTTTCTGACCAAAATGGTCGTTATAGTTTAGGGTTTGGAGCCCCCCAAACAGCTTTTGACCAATTGGTCTGAAATGGTCATAGATGTATGACCAATTCTTCCAGGGTCACTAACAAAAGGTCATAAGTTGACATATTTCTTGTAGTGACATATTATTATTTTGGACACTACAAAAAATTTGATGAACATGTTCAACCTTCTTGCTCCCAGGTTTATTGAGCACGATTACCAGCAAGGCGAAGCCGGTGGAGCTCATGACCACCGGCATGCATAAGTATCGCCACAAAAACTGTATTTTTATCTACCATATGCACTCAAATGTTTTGCATTCCCTTGGGATTTTGGTGGATTTGACCATAATATCTGTTTAATTAAATTTCTCTCAAACTGTTTCATACCAAAAAATGTCCCGCGGGAAGAAAATAAATTTTCAAATATTGAAGTTAATAGAAAGTGTTGTTGTGGGCCTCTAATTGACAAGCATACATATTACTATTTTCCACATAACAAAATAATGCTGAACATGGTCAACCTTCTTAGGTTTATTGAGCATGATGACCAGCAAGGTGAAGAAGGTGGCGCCCATCACCACCACCCCGCACAAGGACACATCAAGCATGCAAAGGTAGTTTCATTGACGAAATTGCATTTTTTGTCTACCCTATGCACTCAAATGTTTTTCATTTCTCTTGGGATTTTGGTGGATTTGAACTAAACGCCCGTTTTAACTGAATCGTGTTGCAGAGCCAATATGAGAAAATCAGCGAGCAGCTTCAGGCCCTTGGTTAGTGTTGATGATTTATTCGGATGCATGATGTTTTGAAAAGGCCCTTGGTCATTACTCATTAGTTGTTGTCTCCCATTGCTATTTTACTGTAGGATGAAATAATCATGGATCTTGTAAAATACTTGGTAATTAGGTGTCTTAGTTCTTAATTTAGTGTTTGGAAGTAACCAGGGATACAAAATTATCATTACATGTTTTTCCGTTCTTTATTTATCATATGAGGAAATCCACCTGCCTTTTCCGATTTATGACAGTTTAAGTTGATTTTGGACATATCAAGCTTAAAGAATATATCTTCCAAGTAAGTTTGATATCTCTCGATACATCTTGATATTTTTTATTTTGGACTTGGGCTTTGTCGCTTGAAAAAATAGTTGATCCAGACCAACACCATGTAGTCTTATGGACGTATGAGCCATCTCAATGTATGTGGAGCTTTTCACTTGCGCCCAACTACTTTATTTTACTCTCTGTCAATGTAATCTCCAATTTCGTTCCCAGGTATACGATTAGTATGGTTACGGTCTTGCAAATGCTTCATTTGTAGCTTTTCAGCCTTGCAAATTAGATATTTTGATTGCTACATGCATATTGTTGAAATATTGGTCCGTTGAAAAGATATGGGTGGAATTAACAAACTGACTGGACATATGGAACAAATTCATGATGCATTGTCAGATCCTCTTGCTTTTGCTAATTTGAACAAGGTAATATGTAAGATTTATTACAATCTTCTGTTTCCTTGTTTTAGCTGAGTCACTTTTCATTAATACTATTGCACAAAATGTGGAGGATTAACAAGAGGAGGAACTTGAAGAATTGGAGGTAGCAGTGTGTCTTGTAAATAAGCAAGCAATTCTCCTTGATCCACAGAAAGCTACAGCTGGAGATGAAGAGCTTGCTACACTACAAGATGAAATTTCACTATGACCGGGGTAATGTTTGATCTTCTGTTCAATCGATTTGTAAATTTTACTGTATATTGCTGATTTCACATGATTAATTCAATGGTGCACGTTGAATACATACACAAGTAAATTTTCACATAAGATTATAATATTAGTCAAGAAGTGTGTTGCACGTGCACATTTACTAGTACATTGCTAAAATTGCACTTCTATTTGCAGGTGACTACAAAGAGGATTCAGAAAGAAAATAGTAGTCCAAATTTGCAAAATACTCTTTTACAGAGATCTAGTCCTAATAAGACTCAAGGTGGAAGTCTAATTGTTATTTCTTCAAATCCGCTCATACAAGCTGCAACAAGGAATTCTCAAATGTTTAAAGCAATGGTAAGTCACAACAGTGCTTTCTCTTCATGTTCACATGCATTTTATACGTACGTCATTGGCCTTCCTAATTAGCTAGCTGCTTCTTCTCTTTCACCATGTGTTGTTGCTGCATTGAGTCACATCTAAAACAAAACGAATATGTGCTAGCTAGGGACATGAATTTAACTGAAACTATAGATTGAGTCATAACTTAAATCAATAGAGGAAGCTTTTAGTACATGTACTTGTGCTTATGCTTTAGACATTTACACTTGTAAAACTGTTATCTCTCAGTTACATGCTTGCAGACATAGTATTACTCTAGTTAGTCTAGTGGTAGTTCTTTTTAACAACGAGGCTAGAATAATTGTATGGCGTATGTTATGTTGGACTCATTAAATAGAACTAATTTTTTTATTTCTTGATTGCAGGATCCAAAGAACTAGCTCGACTGGCCTCTAGATCATGGACAGTTTAGTCCTGGCACTTAATTAGGATGGCTAAATTACATTTGAATTTCATTTGATGGATATTTTCTATGAGTATTATGAATTTTATGAATCTACATATTATACGTATGGTTTTGAATATTTGTAATTGAACGGCTCTATTTTTTTTAGGTTGCAATAGGCTATTACCACAACCCACTTTTGGTTGCCACAAGTTAGCACCACAAAAAGTTTATATTGTCGCAATAGTTTCTCGCTACAAACATTTCACCCGTTCTGATATCTATTTATCACCACCAAAACTAATATGTTGCCATTTCCTGTTACGATGACTGAAATATTTGTTGCCATAAATTAATGCCACAAGTGTAACGGTTCGTAGCAAAATGCCTAATGCCACGAAAGCAAGGATTGTTGCCATAGTTTATTGCAACAATTCACTATTGCCACGGAAGAGTATGCGCCACGAAACGAACTTCGTTGGCATAGGTTGTTGCCACAAATGTCTATCGCCACGAGCTACTAGTCGCCATGAGTCGTTACATGTTGCATTAAAACTATCTCCACAAAGCAAATTGTGGCATCATGTGAGTGTTGCCACGGGAAAACATGTGGCAACTTCCCACATGGTTGTTGCAATAGCACACTTTATTGCCACAATTGCTTTTTTGTGGCAATAACCTATTACCGTGCGTCCAGTCGCAACGGCTACCAACGAATGTTGTTTCGTGGCAATAGGTACTTATCGCCACAAATCGGCATGTATTGCGACGAACTATTTTGTTGCAATAGACCCAAATCCTTGTAGTGAGACTGGGGACACGATGTTTACCCATGTTCGGGCCCTCTCAATCGAGGTAATACCCTAGTTCCTGCTTGATTGATCTTGATGAATATGAGTTACAAGAGTTGATTTACCTCGAGATTGTAATGGCTAAACACTAAAAGTCTAGCCTCTTTGATTTCTATGATTCTGTTGTCTCTACAGACTAAACCCTCTGGTTAATATATGCACCGGAGGGACCTAGGGTTTGTATATGATCACCTTGCAAAGGAAGGAAAATATTACACCCAGACTCTAAACTTGTTATATTACACATATGGGAGTCCTATCCGGATATGGGAGATGGTCTTCATTGATAATCTTCGCGGCCCACCAGTCCGGCCCATAATGAATGATTCGGCCACCTGAGGACCCTTTAATCCAGGACTCCCTCAGTAGCCCCTGAACCAGTCTTCGATGACGATGAGTTTGGCTTGCGTACTTTCTTCGGCATTGCAAGACGGGTTCTTCCTCCCGAACATATTGAAGCAATATTCCCTACAAAAAGGTACTGTGTCCGGCTCTGCATGGTTAGTACAACCCTTTGCCTGAAAGGCAAGGTATCGAAAAAATGGATATTGTGTCTTTACTCACAAGTTTTCAGCGAAGAGTCACGTCTGTCCCTTTAATATATCGAACCATTTTATTCAGTCCTAGTTTTGCATTTCGAGGTATAGCCTCATTGGCACGTCTTGTCAAAACATAGATCGTGCCTGCTTATTACGGGATCCTTATCAATGTGACGTGATCATCTTAACCGCCCCTTACACATGACCTTCTTGGGAACTGGCGAGGTTTACGGCTGGAGTGGAGGGCGTTTAGCATTCACCGCTTATAAAAGGACTGCAATCTTACCCTTTAACCCCACGCTTTCCTCAAGTCCTAGTTCTCCAATCTCTCCAGCCCAAGCGCCCACATCTCTTGCGCCCTCGATTCTCAACTCCTCCACCACCGCCACCCATTCCAGCAATGGCTAGCTCTGGCTCGAAAGGCAAGTGGGAGGCATCCACGGTCACGAAGAAGACCATGAAGAGCCTCCAGAGCGCGGGCTATCTCGGCAACGATGTGGCGCACCGGGTCCCCGAGAAGGACCAAGTGATTCACGTCCCTAAAGCGGCTGAGATGGTCGTATTCCTCTCGCACTTTATTCGGGGGCTGGGATTTCCTCTACACCCCTTTGTTCGGGGCCTCCTGTTTTTCTATGGGCTATATTTCCAGGATCTAGCCCCGAATTCAATTCTCCACATATCTGCATTTATAATGGTATATTAGGCGTTCCTCTACGTCCCCCCACACTTTGGCCTATGGCTCAAAACCTTCAATTTGAAGCCGAAGGTGGTCGATGGGCATCACGTGGAATTAGGAGGCGCCATGGTGAGCAAACTCCCCAACGCCACCTCGCCAAAGGGGCGTTCGTGAAGACGAACAAGGTT
This sequence comes from Secale cereale, assembly GCA_902687465.1. Taxonomy (NCBI): domain Eukaryota; kingdom Viridiplantae; phylum Streptophyta; class Magnoliopsida; order Poales; family Poaceae; genus Secale; species Secale cereale. The sequence goes on along the minus strand of LR738711.1, from coordinate 791,624,047 downwards.
TGGCAACTGGAGTGGTTTTACATCACTGAGCCCCGCGACACCAAGTGGGCAGCTGCGCCCACATTTAGATCTGGACCCCCGGAGAGGCTAACCTCTTGGACCGGTAAGAGTACGGATTGGGGGTCTTAAGCGGAGGTTGTGGCGCTCCAAAGTCGCATCTCTGGCATGATCTCCAAGGGCACCGAACTCACAGATGTGGTTCAGGTAATACTCATCCGTCTCGTCCTTCCCTGCCAACATCGGGATTCCTATCTATGGGAGTTCAAGACTGAAGGGTCCCGGCCCTTGAAGCATCTCTTCGGTGCTACGCACAAAGATATATGGAAGCATCTCTTCAAGCCCCAGAAGCGGTGGCCGGCGGAGACAGGGGACTGCTACCTCTTGAGCTTGCGTTGTATTCCATCGAAGAGCAAAGGGAGATGCAGCACAATAGCGTAAGTATTTCCCTCAGTTTTTGAGAACCAAGGTATCAATCGAGTAGGAGACCACGCGTGAGTCCCTTGCACCTGCACAAACAAATAAGAACTTCGCAGCCAACACGATAAGGGGTTGTCAATCCCTTTACGGTCACTTACGAGAGTGAGATCTGATAGAGATGATAGTTTATATTTTTGGTATTTTTGGTTTAATAAAACAACAAATAAAAGTGGTAAAAGTAAAGTAGATGAACATTGATATGTTGAGAATAGACCCGGGGGCCATAGTTTTCTCTAGTGGCTTCTCTCATGATAGCGATATTCTACGGCGGGTAAACAAATTACTATCGAGCAATTGATAGAAAAACGAATAATTATGAGACTATCTAGGCATGATCATTGTATATAGGCATCACGTCCGAGACAAGTAGACTGACTCCTGCCTGCATCTACTACTATTACTTCACACATCAACCACTATCCAGCATGCATCTAGTGTATTGAGTTCATACGAACAGAGTAACGCCTTAAGCAAGATGACATGATGTCGAGGGATAAACTCAAGCAATAGGATGTGAACCCCATCTTTCTATCCTCGATGGAAACAATACAATACGTGCCTTGCTGCCCCTATTGTCACTGGGAAAGGACACCGCAGTATTGAACCCAAAGCCAAGCACTTCTCCCATTGCAAGGACTATAGATCTGGTAGGCCAAACCAAACCAATAATTCGAAGAGACTTGCAAGGATATTATGAGAACACATAAAAAGTTCAAAGAAGAACCAAATATCTTTCATAGATAACCTTTATCATAAACTCACAATTCATGGGATCTTGACAAACACACCACAAAAAGAGATTACATCGAATAGATCTCCTCGCAGACCGAGGAGAACTTTGTATTGAGATCCAGAGAGAGAGAAGAAGCCATCTAGATACTAGCTATGCACCCGAAGGTCTGTGATAAACTACTCACAGCTCATGGTGAGGGCGATGATGATGATGATGAAGGCCTCTATGACGGATCCCCCTCCGGTGGAGCTCCGGAACAGGCTCCAAGATGGGATCTCCACGGGAACAGAAGCTACGGCGGTGGAATTAGGGTTTTCTCTCTGCGTATGGAGTTTCTGGGGTACGTGGACTTATATAGGAAGAAGGAGGGCACCGGGGGCCACACAAGGAGGCCTCGAGGCAGGGGGCGCGCCCTGGGAAGGGGGCGCGCCCCCCACCCTCGAGGGCGGCTCCTCGACCCTCTAACGTGTTTCTCAAGCTTCCTGGGCGTGATTTTCTCCAAAAATATCTCTCGCGAAGGTTTCATTCCGTTTGGACTCCATTTGATATTATTTTTCTCCAAAACCCTGAAATAGGCAAAAAAAGCAATCTGGACTGGGCCTTTGGGTTAGTAGGTTAGTGCCAAAAATGATATAAAAGTGAATGATAAAGCCCATTAAACATCCAAGACTTCATAAATAATAGCATGGAACAATCAAAAATTATAGATATGTTGGAGACGTATCAAGCATCCCCAAGCTTAATTCCTGCTCGTCCTCGAGTAGGTAAATGATAAAGAAAGAATTTTTGATGTGGAATGCTAACCAATATAGTTTTTCAATGTAAATCTCTTAATTGAGGAATGAATGTTCCCATCTGAAAGATTCAAGATAAAAGTCTATACTGACATAAGAAATAACAATACTTCAAGCAATACTAACAAAGCAATCATGTCTTCTTAAAATACCATGGCTAAAGAAAGTTATCCCTACAAAATCATATAGTCTGGCTATGCTCCCTCTTCATCACACAAAATAGTCATATAATGCACAACCACGATTTCAGCCAAGCATTTGTTTTCATACTCTATCTTTTCAAACCTTTCAACTTTCACGCAATACATGAGCGTGAGCCATGGATATAGCACTATGGGTGGAATAGAGGTGGTTGTGGAGAAGACAAAAAGGAGGGAGATAGTCTCACATCGACTAGGCGTATCAACGGGCTATGGAGATGCCCATCAATAGATATTAATGTGAGTGAGTAGGGATTCCCATGCAACATATGCACTAGAGCGAAATATGAATGAAAGCTCAACAAAAGAAACTAGTGGGTGTGCATCCAACTTGCTTGCTCACGAATACCTAGGGCATTTGAGGCAGCCCATCGTTGGAATATACAAGCCAAGTTCTATAATGAAAATGCCCACTAGTATATGAAAGTGACTAAACATGAGACTCTCAACAATGAAGAACATGGTGCTACTTTGAAGCACAAGTGTGGAAAAAGATAGTAGCAATTGTCCCTTTTTTCTTTTTTTTTTCCGCTTTTTTTTGGGCCTTTCTTTTTTTTTCTTTGGCCTTTCTTTATTTTTTCTTTTTTTCCTTTTTTTGCGGAGGGGCTTTATAGATTTAGCCTTTCCTCCCATGGGACAATGCTCTAGTAATGATGATCATCCCACTTTCATTGCAACACGAAATTACAACTCGATACTACAACAACAAAGTATGACTCTATATGAATGCCTCTAGCTGTGTACCGGTATGTGTAATGAAACAAGAGTGACATGTATAAAAATAATGCATGGTGGCCTTGCCACAAATACGATGTCAACTACAAGATCATGCATGGCAATATGACAATATGATGCGTGTCATATGAACGAAACGGTGGAAAGTTGCATGGAAATATATCTCTTAATGGCTATGGAAATGCCATGACAGGTAGGTATGGTGGCTGTTTTGGGTAACAATATGGTGGCTATTTGTCGGGACCCCGATCCTAAGTCACACCGGTCTAGCATGTAACACACCATATCACTTTGCGGCCTCACGCACGGTATCCCCACGCGTGCCACCTTACCTGGCTCGGGACCGTTTGCACATTTTGGCTCACGTATATGATAGTGTCGCTAGCATCCATATGATAGAGAACCCGGGCCGACATGACCAGTTATAAACCAAAAGTGGCACTAAATTACAGAGACAGGCATTCATGACCCAGCAACGAACGTGTCGGTCAGCAACGTATGAACCCAAGTCGTAGCAAGCTACAAGGACTTAAAGGAACAACGCGTGACATTTCCCCTAAGGGACAGACACAGGAACGAAGAAGGACACATGCCGGTCAGCCTAAGTGTTCCGGAGCAGTAGCAAGCTACCAAGGCTCAGTGGAAAACATTAGGAGACATTTCCCTGTAAGATAGGCTACCAAGGGTAAACAACTAGGTGTCAGATCCCACACATACCAAGCATTTCAATAACATACACGCAATATGCTCAATATGTGCAAATACAACATGGCATCACAACAAGACTCTAATAAACAAAGTATTTATTCATTAGGCTCTGAGGAGCCAAGTATTACAAACATGGGTCTCATGACCCAACATTCAGAGCATACAAGCAACAAGCGGAAGCACTACATGTCTGAGTACAGACATCTACAAATGAAAAAGGCTGAAGAGCCTGACTATCTACAACACTCGTCCAAGATCGTAGCTGAGGTATCAAGCTACTTGTCGAAGTCCAAGCGGAACTACTAGTGAGACATCTATCCTATCAGCAAAACATAAATTAAGCAAACATGAGTACAAAGGTACTCAGCAAGACTTACATCAGATCCTATCATACATGCACATGTATCAAGATGGCAAAGTGGGGTTTAGTTGCAGCAAGCCAGCTTTGACTCAGTGGCTATCCTATTCTACGATTGCTGGTAACTCTTTTGAGGTGGCGCACACGAGTCCACTAAGCCCACACAATACACCACTATGGATTCATCCCCGTCTCCCTACGAGAAGGCCATCCATAGCACTCACACTTGTCTTGAGTATTTTAGAGTATCCACTTCAAGTTGTCTATGTACCACGTAAGCATCCAAGAGGTCCATATCCACGGACCCGGCTATTCGAATAGATTATGATAACCCTGCAGGGGTGTACTTCTTCACACACGCTCTCGCCACTTACCGCCAGGTACACGTCGTGTATCTCGGAAACCTTCAAGCGGAAGCCTGGCGAGGGTGTCGGCCACGACCTGACTAACCACACAAGTCTCTCGTCCAGGTTTATCGCCTATTCGGGTTCCATCCGCAAGGGAGTCCGGCCGAGGTTTCCATCACGGACCCAAACGATGTGTACAGGGTTCCCGAGCCCACCATCCGGGTGCCACTCGGTACACCTGGCCACGTGTGCCTAGTCTGTCCCAAGCCCACCCTGCCGGGTGCCACCTGGTAGAGAAATAACACTACCTACAAACACCAGAAACTATTTGCAACTCCTGGATAGAGATCATGTTGATTAATAAGTCGAGAGGGGCACTTAAGCATTCCAATGCGTGCTAGTAGCTGATCATTGGACAACATACACAGAACTCAGTTCTTAGGGACGGTTCCAGTGAGACAACCCACCATGTACTCCTACATGGCCTCTCACCACTACCTTTACCAAATCGTGTTCACACACTTAACCCTCAGCATCAGAACATATCATTTCACTCTAATTCATTCCCGATGAATCAGACCTGACACACTCTAAGCAATAGCAAGCAAGGCATGGTAAGATCACATCATGGCTTCAATCAACTCCTACACATGCTAGTGGGTTTCAACTATTTACTGTGGAAAGACAGGTCATGCAGAGGAATGGGTTCAACTACCGCACCATAAAGTAGCAGGTGAAGTCGTTGTTGTCCTAATGCAATAACAGGGAGCAGGAGCGAGAGAGGGATTGTATCGGAATGAACAAGGGGGTTTGCTTTCCTGGTAAAACAACGTGCAGAACATTGCTCCTCTGGCAGGTACTCTGGATCGGTCTCCGGAGCTGGACCTATCGAGAAGAACGGTGCCGACAATCAAACACAAGCATATGCAACAATATGATGCATGAATATGGCATGAAGTTATGATGTTGTTTGAGCTAGTGCAACTAGCATTCAATTTGAAAGAAGTCCATTTGAACCAAGGGTTCAAGTGCAATTTTAAAATAAGCATTTTAAATGCCAAATATGTGTTTTCAAATAAACAATAGGTTTAACTTCATTTGTCATGCATGAAAATGGTAGAGATGGATAGATTGAATTTTTCTGATAATTTTTCATATATAAATTATTTCATTCTGAGCTACGGTTGAATTTCTATGAATTTTTGAAGTTTTGAATATTTTCTGGAATTTCCTGTTTAAAAATAATTCCAGAAAATAATTAATTGCGTCAGCACAGCGTCATGCTTGCGTCAGCAAGTCAACAACGCTGACTGGGTCAAACCTGACGTGTGGGGCCACACGTCAGTGACACCGGGGCTAAACCCGAGTCAAACCTAGCTGACCAGGGTTTGACCAAGCCCTGGGGCCCAAAGTCAGTGGCTTAGGGGGTGGTTTAGGTGGCAGGGTTAGCAGCTAAGTACGCGCCACGTCAGTCGCCGGAGTTTCGCCGGCGACGACCTCGAGCCACGGCGGAAGTTCGCCGGAACGAGCTGGAGGCCACGGTTGGGCAAACGGAGGCCACCGGCGGGTAGCCCGTGCACGGGCGCATCCAGCCGCGCACAGGGAGGGTCGTGGGAACCGCGGAGCTCGCCGGAGCAGGGCTTGCGGCGGCGGTGGCTTCGGCCGGAATGAAAACCACGGCTACGACGCGGGAGAAGGGGGAGAAGAGAGGGAAAGCATGGGGGAAACGGAGAGGAGCTCACGACGGGGCTGCTGAGCAGGCTAGTGGGCTCGGGGAGGCGCTGAAGATGGCGAATCGGAGTCGGCGGTCGGCGGCGTCCGAGGAGGAAGATGATGTCGACGGCGGCTCCACAGGGCGTCCGGCGTCTGGTGGCTTGACGGAGAGGAAGAGGGAGTCGTGGCGGAGCTCGTGGGCTCTACGGAGGGGCGAGGGAACGGCTCTGGCTACGACTACGGCGAGCGGCGGCGACGGTGGCGTTCCGAGCTGAGCGGGAGAGGGAGATAGAGGAGAAGGGAGGGTCCAGAGAGAGTGAAAAAGAGGGCGCGCTCGATCCAGACGGCAGTGGCGACGTCGGCCGTCTCGTTGCGCTGGCAGGAGAGGGCAGGCAGGCAGCTCGCGTGCGCCGGGCACGCGCCTCGCCTACTGGCGCGAGGTGGGTGACGGTGCGATGGCCGGTGGTCTGGGCCGACTGCTGGGCCAGGCAGTTGGGCCACCAGGGTGGCACAGGTAAGTTGCCTTCTTTTATTTTCTTTTCTATTTTTTTTTCTCACATTTGTTTTGATTTAATTTCCAAATTAAATCATTTGTTTTCCTTCTGACATTTTATTTTGCAGGGACCTAGGAATTAATCCAAGCCCCTAAAAATAAAGAACCAGAATTTTGGACATATATAAAATATATAATATATATATATATATATATATATATATATATCCAAGCAAATAGCAATTGCATTAATTCCAAATGCCCAAAATAAATACTTATGAGCTCCTAACAATATTGGCTTGATTTTTATCACTGACCAATAATTTTCGAGGGCCACATGAACATTTTCTTGGACCTTTTTGGAGGAACTTTTATTTGGGTCATTTTCAATAGGGTTTCTGAGGGTTTCACAAGTCCTCATTTCAATTTCATTTGAAAATTAACCATGATGCAAAACACAAGACTAACCTAGTGCATACCCGAACTAGGGTTGTGACACTATTTTGAGGAAGGATATATAGCGGGTTTATGGTACCGGCGAAAGTTGCGCAGTACAAGAGAGGCTAGCAATGATGGAAGGGTGAGAGTGCTTATAATCCATGGACTCAACATTAGTCATAAGAACTCATATACTTATTGCAAAAATCTACGAGTCATCAAAACAAAGCAATCAACGCATGCTTCTAGGGTGGAGGTTGGTAGGAGTTAACCATCGCGCGCCCCCGACCTCCACACAAAGGTTGGCACTCTACAAATACCTCATGCTCTAACTTCGTCACATAACGGTTCACCATACGTGCATGATACGGGAATCACTAACCTTAACACAAGTATTTCTCAATTTCATAATAACTCCACTAGAATGACTCTAACATCACTATCCTCATGTCTCAAAACAATTATCAAGCATCCAACATCTCTTTCTATTCAATGCACTTGGTGTGAATTTTTTTACTACATTGACATTGGATGTCTATCATGTGAAGACTAGTTTCTTTAGCCTAAACACATTACCATGCTGTTTTAATAGACTCTCAAATAGATATAACTGAAGCATGAGAGTTCAACAATTTCTACAAAATATTACCACCATCGTGCTCTAAAAGATATAAGTGAAGCGCTAGAGCAAAAACAATTCAACTCAAAACATATAAGTGAAGCACATAGAGTGTTCTAACAATTTCTAGGCCATATTTAACTCTATAAAATAGGTGTGTCCATCAAGGATGATTGTGGCAAACTAACAAGCAATGACTCAAATTTTACAAGACGCTCCAAGCAAAACACATATCATGTTGCGAAAAAAAATATAGCTCCAAGTATAGTTACCGATGGATGAAGACGAAAGAGGGGATGCCTTCCCGGGGCATCCCCAAGCTTAGGCTTTTGATTATCTTGAATTTACTTGGGGTTCCATGGGAATCCCCAAGCTTAGGCCTTTGCTACTCCTTGTTCCATTGTCCATCAAAGCAATACTCAAAACTTGAAAACTTCACAACACAAAACTTAGACAAAAATTCTCGTGAGCTCCGTTAGTAAAAGAAAGCAAACCACTACTCAAAGGTACATCAATGAACTCATTCTTTGTTTATATTGGTGTTAAACCTACTGTACTCCAACTTCTCTATGGTTCATATCCTCCAATATTACTTATAGATGCATCGGAATAAGCAAACAACACACGAAAAACAGAATCTGTCAAAGACAGAACAGTCTGTAGTAATCTGCAGGGTTCGCCTTCTTATGGAACTCCAAAAACATCAAACTAAACTGTTAAATTTGCGAAATTTGTCTAAAAATCAGCAGCAAAAAGAATGAACTAAAAATCACGCTCCAGTAAAATCCCTCGACTACTTTAGCCAGCGCTAACGATTCCGTTTTTCACAGCAAGATCATATAAACTTCACCCAAGTCTTCCCAAAGGTTCTACTTGGCATCGAACAAAAAAAATGAAACCACGTCTAATCAGAGGCTAGATGAAATATTTATTCCCTAACAGCAACAAAAACAAAAAACATAAAATTGGGTTGCCTCCCAACAAGCGCTATCGTTTTACACCCCTAGCTAGGCACGATACAAGATAGATCTAGGTATTGCCATCTTTGGAAGGCAATCCATAAGTGGCTCTCATGATAGATTCATATAGTAATTTGATTTTATTTCTAGGAAAGTGTTCCATGCCTTTACTTCATGGAAATTGGAATCTAATATTTCCTTCCTTCATATCAATAATTGCACCAATCGTTGTAAGGAAAGGTCTACCAAGCATAATAGGACATGAAGGATTGCAATCTATATCAAGAACAATAAATCTACGGGCACATAATTCCTATTGGCAACAATGAGAACATCATTAAATCTTCCCATAGGTTTCTTAATAGTGGAATCCGCAAGATGGAAATTTAAAGAACAATCATCAAGTTCATGGAACCCTAGCAAATCACACAAAGTTTTTGGGATAGTGGAGACACTAGCACCCAAATCACACAAAGCATAGCATTCATGATCTTTTATTTTTATTTTTATAGTTGGTTCCCACTCATCATAAAGCTTTCTAGGTATAGAAACTTCCAACTCAAGTTTTTCTTCATAAGATTGCATCAAAGCATCAACTATATGTTTAGTGAAAGCTTTATTTTGACTATAAGCATGCGGAGAATTTAGCACGGATTGCAACAAGGAAATACAATCAACCAAAGAGCAATTATCATAATTGAATCCCTTGAAATCCAAGGTAGTGGGTTCATCACTATGCAAAGTTTTAATCTCTTAGTTCCCACTTTTAGCAATTTTAGCATCAAGATATAAAAACTCCAAATCATTGGGACACCTTAAAGCAGAATCATCTCCAATCCTATTCTCATCAATATTAATACTAGAATAAAAGGATCTAATAGGAGAAACATCAATAACTTTCAGATCTTCATCTTTATTTTCATGATAACTAGAAGAACACGATTTAATATAATCTTCTCTTTTAGCACGCATTCTAGCGGTTCTTTCTTTGCATTCATCAATGGAAATTATCATGGCTTCGAGAGACTCATTGATATCATGCTTAGGTGGGATAGATCTAAGTTTCAAAGAATCAAAATCAAGAGTAATTCTATCCACACTTCTAGCCAATTCATCAACCTTAAGCAATTTATCTTCAAGCAAAGCATTGAAATTCTTTTGCGAGACCATAAACTCTTTAACACTAGTTTCAAATTAAGAAGGCATCTTTCCATAACAGTTGTTGTAGGAATTACCATAATTATTAGAGGAATTACTAGGAAAAGGCCTAGGATTAAAATTACCTCTATAAGCATTGTTACCAAAATTATTCCTACCAACAAAATTCATATCCAAAGATTCATTGTTATTCTTAATCAAAGTGGACAAAGGTATATCATTAGGATCGGAAGAAGCACTCTTAGCAAGAAACAATTTCATAAGCTCATCCATCTTTCCACTCAAAACACTAATTTCTTCGATAGCATGCACTTTTTTACTAGTCAATCTTTCGGTGCGCCATTGAGAATAATTAACCATAATATTATCTAGGTGTTTGGTAACTTCTCCTAAGGTGGTTTCCATGAAAGTGCCTCCGACGGCCGAATCTAAAATATTTCTAGAAGCAAAATTCAAGCCAGCATAAAAGTTCTGAATAATCATCCATAGATTCAAACCATGTGTAGGGCAATTACATATCATCAATTTCATTCTCTCCCAAGATTGTGGAACATGCTCATGATCTAGTTGCTTAAAATTCATAATATCGTTTCTAAGAGAGATGATCTTAGCAGGTGGGAAATACTTAGAGATAAAAGCATCTTTGCACTTATTCCATGAATCAATACTATTTCTAGGCAAAGAGGAGAACCAAGTTTTAGCACGATCTCTAAGTGAAAACGGAAATAACTTCAATTTAACAATATCGTTATCCGTATCCCTTTTCTTTTGCATATCACACAAATCAACAAAGTTGTTTAGATGGGTAGCGTCATCTTCACTAGGAAGGCCGGAGAATTGATCTTTCATGACAAGATTCAACAAAGCAGCATTGATCTCACAAGATTCAGCATCGGTAATAGGAGCAATCGGAGTGCTAATAAAGTCATTGTTGTTGGTATTGGAGAAGTGACACAATTTGGTATTGTTCTGGGCCATAGTGACAAGCAAGCAATCCAGCACACACAAGCGAACAAGAAACAAGCGAACGATAAACACACGGCGGAAGAAGGGCGAATAAAAGAGCAAGGGTGAAGTGGGGGAGAGGAAAATGAGTGGCAAATAAATGTAATGCGAAGGATAAGGGTTTGTGATAGGTAATTAGTATATGACTTTTGCGTAAGCCTCCTCGGCAACGGTGCCATAAATTCTTCTTGCTACCTCTTGATCTTGCGTTGTATTCCCTCGAAGAGGAAAAGGAGATGCAGCACAGTAGCGTAAGCATTTCCCTCAGTTTTTGAGAACCAAGGTATCAATTCAGTAGGAGACCACGCGCGAGTCCCTCGCACCTGCACAAACAAATAAGAACTTCGCAGCCAACGCGATAAGGGGTTTTCAATCCCTTTACGGTCACTTACGAGAGTGAGATCTGATAGAGATGATAGTTTATATTTTTGGTATTTTTGGTTTAATAAAACAGCAAATAAAAGCGGTAAAAGTAAAGTAGATGTAGATTGATATGTTGAGAATAGACCCGGGGGCCATAGTTTTCTCTAGTGGCTTCTCTCATGATAGCGATATTCTACGGCGGGTAAACAAATTACTATCGAGAAATTGATAGAAAAGCGAATAATTATGAGACTATCTAGGCATGATCATTCTATATAAGCATCACATCCGAGACAAGTAGACCGACTCCTGCCTGCATCTACTTCTATTACTCCACACATCGGCCGCTATCCAACATGCATCTAGTGTATTGAGTTCATACGAACAGAGTAACGCCTTAAGCAAGATGATATGATGTAGAGGGATAAACTCAAGCAATAGGATGTAAACCCCGTCTTTTTATCCTCGATGGAAACAATACAATACGTGCCTTGCTGCCCCTACTGTCACTGGGAAAGGACTCCGCAAGATTGAACCCAAAGCCAAGCACTTCTCCCATTGCAAGAACTATAGATCTAGTAGGCCAAACCAAACCAATAATTCGAAGAGACATGCAAGGATATTATGAGCACACATAAAAAGTTCAGAGAAGAACCAAATATCTTTCATAGATAACCTTGATCATAAACTCACAATTCATCGGATCTCGACAAACACACCGCAAAAAGAGATTACATCGAATAGATCTCCTCGAAGACCGACAAGAACTTTGTATTGAGATCCAGAGAGAGAGAAGAAGCCATCTAGATACTATCTATGGACCCGAAGGTTTGTGGTAAACTACTCACACCTCATGGTGAGGGCGATGATGATGATGGTGAAGGCCTCCGTGATGGATCCCCCTCCGGTGGAGCTCTGGAACAGACTGCAAGATGGGATCTCCACGGGAACAGAAGCTACGGCGGTGGAACTATGGTTTTCTATCTGCGTATGTAGTTTCTGGGGTACGTGGACTTATATAGGAAGAAGGAGGGCACTGAGGCCACACGCGGAGGCCTTGAGGCAGGCGGCGCGCCCCCCACCTCGAGGGCGGCTCCTCGATCCTCTGACGTGGTTCTCAAGCTTCCTGGGCGTGATTTTCTCCAAAAAAATATCTCTCCCGAAGGTTTCATTCCGTTTGGACTCCGTTTGATATTCTTTTTCTGCAAAACCTTGAAATAGGCAAAAACAGCGATCTGGACTAGGCCTTTGGGTTAGTAGGTTAGTCCCAAAAATGATATAAAAGTGAATGATAAAGCCCACTAAATATCCAAGACTTCATAAATAATAGCATGGAACAATAAAAATTATAGATACATTGGAGACGTATCAGGGACAGAGGCTTCTGTACCGCACTCAATGCATCAGAGGTACTTAAAATTTCTACCGAATATATACTCCGTCCATGCTTCAATTATAACAAGAATTAGAGTTTTTGCATTCTATCCAGTCCTGTATGAGAAAGGCCGGGTGGATCAAGTGTCCGGCTCCCCTATCAGAAGACCGAGAGACGCCTCGGCTGACGGCGATGTTGGTCCTGGTGCCAAACAAGGCACCGGAGAAGAAGGCCAAGAAGAAGGGAAAGGAGGTCAAGAGCGACCCCTGCCCTGTAGGTCCCGCGGACACAAGGTCCGAGGAGACCAGCTCCCACCTCTCTCCAGAAGAAGGGGAGGAGGAAGAAGATGACTCCCCCATCCAAGTAAGAGAGAGGAAGAGAGCGGCCCCTGCTGACGCGGGCAAGGTCATGCCCAGGAAGAAGTTGAACCTTCCTGATAGTTCAGACTCATCGCCTGAACACAACTACCAAATTCAGCCCAAGATCAAGCCCCAGGCCGAATCGTAAGTATTTAAACTGCTTATGTTCAGGTAATTTTCCTTTTTAGCATCTAATGCTTATTTTGCTTTTATATAGCCCTCCGCACGACATCCCCGGGGCTTCATTGTCATCGGAGAATTCTAAGGCGCCAGAGTTGATGGAAATCGATACACCTCTACGGGGTTCTTCACCCACGATAGGGGATACCGAGGTATCCTCTCTACAAACTCCCCCTGCACCAGCAGGTGGGAGTTGAGCAGATGAAAGGGCGCCCGAGGTCAATCCATCGGCCGCTGCCGACCAGGGGGAGAAATACCAATGGAGACCAAAGACGGGGCGCCCAAACAATCCAGTGCCCCGCCGAACACTCTTCCGGAGTCCCGTGTGGCTCCGGAATCAAGATACCAGCCCCTCGTGATGGGGAAGGGAGCAACTGCTCCTATGGAGCCTACCGCCAATCCGGAGGCGCCGAACTCCCTTGAGAGAGCACTGCAAAGTGCTTCAATTGTAGAGGAACACCGCACTCTGATGAGTGAGGTCATGGACAAAATTCAGTCCGTCAAAGGTGGACTGAGCGAAGCTTTCAATAGCCTACTAACAGGCTTTGAGGTATGCGACGTAATGTTTATCCAAAGAGAATTTTTTTATTTTTGTATAAATAAATAAATAAATATATATATATAGACAGTATCCCCTCATGCTTTGTTTGATTCTGAACAGAATCAGACGAAGTATCCATGTTATAGCATATGATGGAGCTGAACTGTTAACTTTTGTATTTGAACATGCTTCTCTAGTAGCGGCGCCTTCCCAAGCTACCGAGGTTTCCGAGTTAAATCAGAAGCTTAGAATAGCTGAAGAAGACCTCGACTGCGTTAACAAGCATTTTGATGAAACACAAGGTATGCGGGTTAGGTATACAGGTTTTTTGAGAACTAGAAATTTTAACACACTATATGTGTGAGCTTAATTGTGTTATATGTTTTTGTGAAACAGCTAACACAACTATGGTCAAGGCCCTAAAGGGCGATCTTGCGACGGCCAAGGAGGAGGCCAGAGCAAGTAAGGCGGCCGCTAATAAAGCGGCAGCCAACCTAGAGGCCGCGAAGGCCTTGCGTCAGTAGCACGAGGCTCGGGTGACCGAAGTCGAGGTTGAGCTGCTAGATGCTATTCGCAAATGCGATGCATTGGAGCAGATTCCTTCGGAGCAAGCATCCGACCTCACTGTTGTAGTTAATGCTGCCAAGGAGACGCGGACTGAGTCACGCAATTCTCAGGATGAGATAAAACAAGCGCGTCAAATAGCAGCTAGTAAGGTTTTTCTCTTCCAGAGCATCTTCGGCGGTTAGAGGTATCTTGGTCTGACATGATTGTAGAGTTCTCCAGGACTTTTTGCGGATCTCCCAAGGAGCATCGCCGACGCCACCCAATACTTCCGAGCCCAGGAGGGGAACAACACAGAGAAGCTGTTTTGGTCGCAGTTCCTTGCGCCAAACCATCCGGTGCCCCTCAATGACCAGATGAAGCAGGTGGTAGAGCTGCACAACATGGCGGGTACGGCCATGAAGGACTTGATAGTCCGGTTGTGGCCCACTAATCCAATCCCAAGTAGTTACTTCGGATTGGTGAAGAAGCTCATCGAAGAGAGTCCGCGGGTCGATGCTATTAAGCGCACGTCCTGCATAGAGGGTGCTCGGATGGCCTTTGCCCGCGTGAAGGTGTATTGGGCAAAGATGAAGGCCATGGAGATAGCAACTGCTGGTCTTCCAGAAGGCAAGGATCACTGCAAGCCGGAAAGTTACTTTGACGACGTCCTAGAAGGAGCCTGCCTTGTAGAGGGCCAGTGCTCAAAGGATATAATTTTGAGTGATTGCATTCGGGTTATAAGGACTAAACCTATATGCTGATGTATATCAATTTTGCACTTCTATATTCACGAGCAACTTTTTCCTCATGTGCAACTATTTAAATTTGAATGTTTCCAGTCGTCGGCTTCAGCCCCCATGTATATATTACAGGGGTGTTCGGTAACACGCATGAACACTCTTTATCCAACATCTTAGTCTGTATAGGAGGCGTATGCGAAGCGAACCAGGCAATTAGACTATGCGGCTTTATTGCTTTCACTTAGCCATAAGAGCTTAACTAGTAGGGCTAAGTACTAGCCCCTGATGCGTACATGGCTTTTTCGAACTAACGTCTGTTTGACGCAGCTGGGCGAAGACCAGCCCCTCGTATAACACGGAGTACATCACTATCGATCATAGTATAACACTAGGTCACCGAATCGCTTGACCGGCCCTCGCCTCATCATGACTGTCAGTTTTCGGCTTTCTCTACTGAGGTACTTGACCGGACGAGCCATAAGTACAATCGCAATAGTTCTCCCTTTATTTCCTTAGCCGAACAATGCGGAACGTAAGGTGGTGAGCACATGAGCCGGGCAACCCAACTGTAGACCAAAGACATAATTCGGAGCCGATGCATATAATACAATATCCGGGATGCCGAACAGTTCCCTATAGGTGTTCGGACTTTTGGAGGTGTGCTAGGCTGAGTACAGCCCTTGGTATTAAGTCCAGGTATAAAGGCATATGTGGCGATCTGAATTGGGGGTGGAGGATACATGTGGTAAATAGAGTAAACTCCAAGTGAATTGGAACCAAACTGCTTATTTTGTACCCCATTTAATACGACAAGCCGTGAGGTTACAGATAACGCCGATACAACCACAGGCATTTGACATATGAAAAAGTAAAAGAAAATAAAATAGAAGAAAAAGGTTTACATAGAGCCTGAATCTAAAAATAATATTCCAACACGTGGCCCTGCTGCACGTCTGCGCCTTTTCCTCCATGGTAATACGTCCTTGAGAATGAGAATTATGATGGTCGCCTGTAAAAAATAAAAAGTAAAAGGCAAGATTCTAGAAAAGAGTATCATGTACGACTGTGAACAATGTAAGTTCCTTTTAAATGAACCTAAAAAGAAGATATACTTTAGAGTCCGAATAGGGTTGAGCCGAACTATGGACTATTTGTATGCTATGTTCCCCTAGCGCCGCCTAATGTATTTTAAGGGCGTAATTGTGTACGCGAGGTACGTATGCTACCACCTTATGGGGCAGTCGACAAGGGCGCAGCTGCTAATCGAGCACAGGTTCTTCTGAGCTGCCGCAATGTAGTGCGGACCGGACACGTTTAGCCGTGTGTGTGGTCTTGACGACTGATGAACTATTCGGCCTAAATAATCCGTTTTGATCCTCGACCGCTAGGGCCGCAATGTCTTCCTCCGTACGAAGGGACATCTCCATGTTTCCATTGACCGTGATGACGCCGCGTGGTGCAGGCATTTTAAGCTTTAAGTAGGCATAATGCGGGACTGCCTTAAAGCGGGCGAAGGTCGTTCTTTCGAGTAGTGCGTGATAGCCACTTCGGAACGGAGCGATGTCGAAGATTAACTCTTCGCTTTGAAAGTTATCAGGAGAGCTGAATATGACTTACAATGTTAATGAACCCGTGCAGCGGGCTTCTACGCCTGGTATCACTCCTTTAAAGGTAGTACTTCTGGGCTTAATTCTTGACGGGTCTATTCCCATCTTGAAGACAGTGTCTTGGTATATCAGATTGACACTGCTGCCGCCGTCCATAAGGACTCGAGTAAGATGGTATCCGTCAATTATGGGGTAGAGCACTAAGGCCGCCGAACCTCCGTGAGGGATATTGGTTGGATGATCCCTACTATAAAAGATGATCGGACAAGCCAACCATGGGTTGAACTTGGGAGCAACAGGCTCGATGGCATATATGTCCTAGAGTGCGCACTTGCGCTCCCTCTTGGGGATATGGGTGACGTAGATCATGTTCACAATTTTCACCTCCGATGGGAATTTCTTCTGTACCCCTGTGTTCGGCTGGCAAGGTTCATCCTCTTCTTCACTTTGAGGTCATTTCCCCTTGTGTTCGGCGTTTAGCTTGCCGGCCTGCTTAAAGACCCAACAGTTACAGTTGGTTTGATTTGCAGGTTTATCAGGGGTGCCATGGATCTGGCAGGGCCTGTCTAGTATTTTGTCCAAGCTAGATGGACTATCTCTGTTGCCTTTAAATGGCTTCTTCTGGTGTCCGGGGCTGGAGCCATTGAATCCGGCCTTTATCGTCGTGTCATCTGTGTTTCCAGTATTGTTTCGGCGCTTGTTCTTATTGCGCCGTGGCTTGCCATTGCCATCCCTGACTTCAGATGTGCCAGGGTCACTGGTGCTGTTGATGCTGCTAGCCAGCGAGCTGTCCTCGCCCACGCAAAAGCGGGTCATGAGTGTAGTTAGGGCTGCCATTGTTCTCGGCTTCTCTTGGCCGAGGTGTGTAGTCAGCCATTCGCCCCAGACACCTTGTTTGAATCTCGCTAAGGCCTCGATGTCTGGACAGTCTATAATTTGGTTCTTTTTAGTTAAGAACCGATTCCAAAGCTTATGGACTGACTCCCCAGGTTGCTGGATTATATGACTTAGATCATCAACATCCGGGTAGCGGACATAAGTACCCTGAAGATTGGCCCGAAAAGCATCCTCAAGTTCTTCCCAGCTTCTGATAGAGTTCTCTGGGAGGCTGTTTAACCAGTGCCGAGTTGGTCCTTTCAGCATGAGAGGTAAGTATTTGATAGCATGGAGATCATCTCCATGAACCATGTGTATGTGAAGAATAAAGTCTTCTATCCATACAACATGGTCCGTTGTTCCATTGTATGCCTCGATGTTTATAGGTTTAAACCGTTCAGGAAATTCATGATCCATCACCTCATCGGTGAAACACAGAGGTTCTGAGGCACCCCGGTATTTCGTGATATCGTTCTGTAGTTCGGATGGTACTAGAGTTCGGTGTTGGCTGATACGTCTTCGTCGTATCTATAATTTTTGATTGTTCCATGCCAATATTATACAACTTTCATATACTTTTGGCAATTTTTTATACTATTTTTGGGACTAACATATTGCTACAGTGCCCAGTGCCAGTTCTTGTTTGTTGCATGTATTTTGTTTTGCAGAATATCCATATAAAACGGAGTCCAAACGGGATAAAACCGGACGGAGATTTTTTGTGGAATATTTATGAATTTTGGGAAGAAGAATCAACGCGAGACGATGCCCGAGGGGGCCACGAAGCAGGGGGCACGCCCCAGGGGGTGGGCGCGCCCCTGATGCTTGTGGCCACCCCGTAAGGCGGTTGGTGCCCTTCTTTCGCCGCAACAAAGCTAATATCCGAATAAAAATCATGTCAAAAATTCAGCCCAATCGGAGTTACGGATCTCCGGGAATATAAGAAACGGTGAAAGGCCAAAATCTGGGAACGCAGAAATAGAGAGATACAGAGAGACGGATCCAATCTCAGAGGGGCTCTCGCCCCTCCAATGCCATGGAGGCCATGGACCTGAGGGGAAACCCTTCTCCCACCTAGGGAGAAGGTCAAGGAAGAAGAAACAGGAGGGGGGATCTCTCCCCCTCGCTTCCGGTGGCGCGCGGAGTGCCACCGGGGCCATCATCATGCGACGGCGATCTACACCAACACCTCCGTCATCTTCACCAACATCTTCAACACCTTCCCCCATCTATCTACAGCGTCCCACTCTCCTGCAGCCCGCTGTACCCTCAACTTGAACATGGTGCTTTATGCTTCATATTATTATCCAATGATGTGTTGCCATCCTATGACTGATTTAATTTTCTTGTGGTTATGTTGTTGTCCTTTGGTTTCCATCATATGAGCGCGCGCGTGGATCACACCATAGGGTTAGTTGTATGTTGAGAGGACTACGTATTGGGGGGTAAGAGTGACACAAGCTTCAACCTAGTATAGAAATTGATGCATACGGGATTGAAGGGGGGCCAATATATCTTAATGCTCTGGTTAGGTTTTACCTTAATGAACGTTAGTAGTTGCGGATGCTTGCTAATAGTTCCAATCATAAGTGCATAGAATTCCAAGACAGGGATGACATGCTACCAGTGGCTTCTCCCACGTTAAATTTTCTATCGGTCTAGTAACGTAGTCAATTGCTTAGGGACAATTTCGCAACTCCTACCACCACTCTTCCACACTCGCTATACTAACGTAAATTGCTTATTTACCTAAAACAGCCCCTAGTTTATATTTATGTGCTCTTTATATTCTTGCAAACCTATTGTAACACTCCAAATTTTTGGATTTGTTTTTATCAAACTTTTTGGTCTTTTGGAAGGGGGATATTTGATCTTTTCTTAAAACCCTTTCTAAAAACTTTTATGACAAAAGTGTGTGTGTCCTTCTCAACCTTGATTCTGGTCTTGAAGGTTTTCTTCTTGTGTTAACTCAACACAAGTTATTTTCAAAAAGGTTTTGTTTGAAAAATTTTCCTTCATGAAAAACCTTCATATAAAAACCATGGACTTGGCTTCCCCATTCAACTTTTTCTCTTGCCATGACACCCAATGAAAGTCTTTCTCTCCAAAACCTCCTTTCCACCTTGAAACAAGTCTCTCATCAATTCCAGTAGGTTTCAACCTCATTGGGATTTTTCTTCTAATTATTTTATACCAAAAACAATTTCTGTCATTCAAATTGAGCCTTGGTGATTTACAAAGGAACCACCAATTCCCTTTTAATTTTTGATTCCAAACCAACTCCCCTTGCTAGTCCTTAGTACCCTCAACCTAGATCCATCTTGTTTCACTAGTCCATAGTTCAACAAATTTAAATTTCACTTGCTGCAAGTTTGGACCAGATTTGCCATTTTTGGTGAAATTCATATTTTTCTCTTCCTAAAAATCTGTGAAAATTCAGGCAGCCTCTGGATGCTTCAAGAGACCACCTCACCAAATATCAGCTCCAGAAAGATTTTCCACATGCCAAAAACATTTCATCGAACACCTGGCGTGCACTGTTTCTGTCAAGATTCAGAAAAGTTAACTAAAGAATGCACTCGACAGTGCAGTTTCGTTAGAACCTTTCGTCAATCTCACCAGCGTCGCCTTGGCTCCTTGCTGCACTGCTCCTCGCGCTTATCCTGAGCACCGCACGCTCGCTTGGCTCGTTGCGAGCGTCGGTGGCGCCGTCGCCTTCCTGCGCTGTCGTCTTCCGCGGTGGCAGAGCCACCCGTGGCGGCCAACAGGGTGCACACCGCAACACAACGCCGTTCGGCACCGCCCAAGCCACCTGGAAGCTCCGCGTGGCCGTCTCCTTGCCTGCGCACGATGCAACACCATCGCCGTGGCCTGAGATGTGTAGAGCGCGCTCTGTGCCGCCGACGTGCCCGCACGGCCGTTCCGTTGGGTAAATGCCGTAAGCGCCCCTGCCTTGCTAAGTTCTGCACCGGAATGGAACCACTACACCGTTTAGTCGATGCTCAAGGGCCTAAGCCACCCGTCCAGCCACAGCATCGCCGTAATCGCTCGCCGGACTTATCCCATTTGTGGCAACCTCCTCGGGCCGGCTATAAATAGCACCCCCATGCTCGCTCTCGACCCCACACAACTCCACCAGCTCACCATACCCGGCCCGCCCAGCCACTGGAAGAGCCTCGAGGGGCCCTTCTTCCCCAACTCCGGCCGCCTCGATCCGCTTCGGGCTCCGACAGCTTTCTCTCTGGTGAGAGCTTCTCCACCGTCCTAGTTTTGCCAGTAGCTTCCTGGAACACCTAGACGACTAACCCCCACTCCAATTTGTCCCCAACAGCCCTCTCCGACGAGACCCACAACCACCCGAGCGGCCGTCCGCCGGAGATAGGGTCGCCGTGGACGTGGTGCTCCCCGACGTCCAACTCCACCACCCACTGACGCGGAAGAGCACCAGGAACACGTAGGTACCACCCACTCCCCCTACCTCGCCGTGGATCGGCGCTGGCGACCACCGCAGCTCTCTGGCGCCGGCTCGACTCTGTTTTTTGTTTTAATTTTCAAACCTAACGAGTGGGACCCCCTCGTTAGTCTCTCGATCTCATTCGAATCGTTTTAATGGAAAATGCCTTCGGGCAAAGTACGTTTTCCCTATTCGGCTAGCGTACTACTTACCGAATCGTTTTCTGTTTTTATATTCTAGCCCCTAGAAACTTTCTGTTTCATTACAGACAAGTCCCTAGACAGAAGCTTTAATAACTTTTTTAAAAAAGATGATTTTGAGTTGATTCTTTTTCTGTCCTCTTTAGTTTTCTGTCTAGTTTTTTATCATATTTATTTGAAAAATATTTGGGACAACTTTTATACACGCGCGGTATTAAGTACCCGTTTTATTTGTACACGTAGATACCGAAGGAAGTGACGGAGCCGCGAACTTCACCGAGTTAGATTCCGACTACTCCGAACCAGGCAAGCATGTTTGAAACTTTGATATGATGAGTGTGTTGCATGTTTGCTTGAGTAGTTCTTCTTCTTAGCATGGTTATATAAGAATTTGTGGATGTTATATTTCATGCAAGAAAGCTTCGGGTGAGGCCCAAAAGATGATGATGAACCAACCTGATCATGTGGTGACATGAGGGGTTGTGAGCTAGTATTGTTGAAGCATGCCAGTCAACTGTTAACTCTAGTATCAACGTGGATCAAGTCATGATCCCGTTCGTCTCCTTTTTGGTACTGTCATATGTCTTCTGCAAATATTACGGTTTAGTGAGCTGCAAACCTCTTCCCATGTACACACCAAATAGAGGGGCCGGGATGAGGGTTCCATGGACCTAGATTAAAGCCCGTCATCCGGTCAGGGGGCATGGGTGTTTCCGGTTGGGACCGAGAGGGGGGCACCCCTTAGAGCGCGTGATATAAATTTGATCCCATGCTATTCGAGGTTGTAGCCTCCCCGTCTTAAAGTTTTTCGTGAGTGTTGTGTCGGGTGATTCCGGGCAGCAGGATGTGAAATGGGTGTGTGCTGGTTAGTTGTGTTTCTACTAAAACACCGTAGACAGAACTAGTCCTTGTGGCTAGTGAAATCCGTTGGCTGTGATTTAAGAGTACAAACTCTGCAGAGTCAAAAACTCTTCCGAGTAGCCATGTCTATGGCCTAGTGTCAATCTCCGTGTCAACCCCAGTGACCGTCTCGGTTAATTTATGATAATGATAAGAATAGTGATCTAGTCAAGAGTCATTTTGGTAGATGAACTATCCAGTTATTTCTCCACTGATTAATCTCTTGAAATAATTCACCGTTATACCAAAGATTTTATAAGCCCTTTATGTGATGTCGCTCAGACGTCCGACTGTGGCATTCTTGTTATTTACTTTCGAATATAAGCCCTTTATGTGATGTCGCTCAGAAGTCCGACTGTGGCATTCTTGTTATTTACTTTCAAATATAAGCCCTTTATGTGATGTCGCTCAGACGTCCGACTATGGTATTCTTGCTATTTACTTTTGAATATTACCCCTTTATGTGATGTCGCTCAGACGTCCGACTGTGGCATTCTTGCTATTTACTTTTGAATATAAGCCCTTTATGTGATGTCGCTCAGACGTCCGACTGTGGCATTCTCATTATTTATTTTTGTTATAAGCCCTTTATGTGATGTCGCACAAACGTCCGACTATGGCATGTTTTTATTCATTTTTCCTCACGAGGCGTCGCTCAGACACTCGATTGGTATTATTTTATTTCTCTTTGGGATTTCGGGAGGACTACCGCCCGACTTCCATTTTTACTTTGCAACGCAAATTATATTATCCGAGTACATATTGCTAGTTTGCTCATATGCATCATGTTTGCATTTGTTATATCTTATGTCCGAACTATCTTGCGAGTACATTCAAAGTACTCACCTGGCTTGTTGATTTGGCCAGATGTTGACGAACGCGATCTCATGGATGAAGAGTTCGATAGCGAGTCCGACGCTTAGTGGAGTCCCAGTCAGTCTCTCGCGGTCCTAGAGTTGATCACTGTATTATAACTACTTCTGCCAACCACCAAATAAATTCATCGGGTCTCACTCCGACACTCGATGAACTGTAAGATATTGGAGTCGTGTCACCCACTACACTGTGACATGTCCACCACCACTTTTTATTATGAGTCAGTATTTATGCCACCCTACCCTTGTGTCATACTCGCCCTTATGTATAATATCGGCATGCTTGTAATAATTTGTTGGGCAACCTCAGCTCAACCTTGTACAATGTTCAATACTCTGGAATTCTGTATCAAGGATTTGTCTACCAGTGAGAAGTATTCTTCTATACTGATCCGATAAAAGGTCGGTTTCCCAGTAAATATTTTACTGGAAAATCGGTCTTGGCAACCTTGGTACCAGAGCCAGGCTGACTGTACGAAGCCCCTAGGTGTGATCGCTAATCGGTTATTAGTGTGGAGTGCTATTTCGGCATTTTTACATTTGTAGAAATTTTCTGTTAGTCGTCATAAATTTATGATCTGACTATTCGGAAGTTTTGTCTACTTTTGTAGATGGCCAGCAACGACTGTGATTCACAAGTGTTCGCCAACATACCAGAGGGGTTTATCAAGATCCTCGTCGCCATCACCAAGGTCGCGATCAGGCCATCGACTCGTCCAGAGTTCACAGTCTACCGGCACAAGATCAGCGACAGCGGGTTGATGCACCAGGCCGCGGTGCAATTCAAGGGAGGGCGTTCTGAAGCACGCCGCTTCCGATTTGTGGGCAGGGCCATGCCTACAGAGAGGCATGCCATGCAGA
Source organism: Secale cereale (assembly GCA_902687465.1). Classification (NCBI taxonomy): domain Eukaryota; kingdom Viridiplantae; phylum Streptophyta; class Magnoliopsida; order Poales; family Poaceae; genus Secale; species Secale cereale. Next base: position 791,600,433 of record LR738711.1, on the reverse strand, counting down.
TGGCCGCTCGTGAGGCGATAGCTCGTCTTCGGGATGCTCTTCCTTCGATGAAAACTCGTTGCTACTGTTACCTCCCCTGCCACGTACCTTACATGTGCCACTATACGTTTGCTTGCGCAAGAGGAGAACGTGATGAAGCCATCGAATCCTTGGTTGAGTACCTCAAGGCTCTTGAGGCAGCCTTTGATAACCTTGTGGACGACTTGGTGGCTGCTCATATGGACTTAGTTCAGAGCGGTTTCGCCAACAGGAGGGAGCTTCTCCATACTTCACCACCACTGACATATGTCTCGTCCTCAGCATCATATGCACCTGCCATCTTAGCCACTGGTCGCCGCCTACCTACCACTGAGGAGTTTGACCAGGTCATTGCTCCTACTCCAGTCAGAGCTGCACCACCTGCCGCGCCTGCACCAACGCCTCGAACCAGTATTCCACACCTGGAGCCTATTAGTGAGGAGGAGGTTGAGTCTCCATCGACACTGGGTCTTACCCTCGGCAGGCCGAAGGAAGTCTTCAACATCGCCGACTAAGTACGCCTGTCCGCGACGCGATGTGTCAGCTTGTATGATATGTTTTATAAGTAAAATAGGTTGATGAGAAGTAGTCTGTTTGCGCATCATGTAGGAACTCGGAGAAGTGCACTAGCATAAATAACATGTCGGGTATGTGTACGCGTATCCTGAGTGACGTATTGTATAATTACGACTCGCGTGTAAGATATGTACTAAGCAGTCCTTCTCCATGCGCAATCAAGTATTTTCTTCGATAACCTTTGGAGTTTATGTATTTGCTGCATTTGAAAAATCATTGGTTTATTTTTGCCGCTCAGTTCTTCTCATGAGTTCTGCAATAATACCCTACATTGGAAAATGACTCGTCCCTGGACTCGTTCCTTGCCAAGTCCGCCAGAGGAAAATTATGGCACATAAACAAGCAACAATTTCACGCAAGGGCAGCAAGTCTGCAGGGCAGTGAAACAACATTTTCTCAAGTATGCCGCCTTTACGAGCAAAGCCAGCAGCAGCACCAAGAAATGATGAACCATGTTATCAATATGGGAAATCACCATGAGCCACACCAGCAGCATTCTAAGTTGTCTAAATTACAGAAGGCACGTCCGCCAACATTTTCTCACACTGACAGACCTCTTGAGGCCGATGGTTGGCTTCGAGACATTGAATGGAAATTGATTATTGCACAATGTTCAGATCGTGAAAAGGTACTTTATGCACCACACTATCTTACTAGAGTAGCTGCATCATGGTGGGAGAATTTTCTGCATATGCACCCCAATGAAAATGATATCACTTGGGAGGATTTTAAAGAAGGTTTTCGTGGGGCGCACATCCCTAAAAGCATTATGAAGATCAAGAAAAGGGAGTTTGATGACCTCAAGCAAAGGGGCATGAGAGTGACTGAGTACAACAGCCAGTTTACTCAATTATCTCATTATGCCAACGAAGAGCGTTTGACTAAAAATAAGAAGATGGAAAAAATCCTAGACGGTCTGGCACCAACACTTAAATGCCAGCTAGTCGTACACACATTCCCAGATTTCAAGATACTTGTGGACAAGGCTACTACTTTGGAAAATGAGCACCGCAGTCTGGAAGACATTCACAAGCGAAAAAGGGATAAGACTACCCACACTCGCAACAACAGGAACAAGATTAATTTTTAGAAAAATGGGGCGAACAAATCCATGACCAATGACATGCGTCCGAACAAAAAATTTCATACAAGGGACAAGAATTTCACGTATCGCCCAGATGTTACTTTCTACACTTGTGGAGAAGAAGGACACTATGCCAAACAATGCCCAAAACCAAGGAACTAGACCCCGAAGCCGATCAACAATGGAAACAATTTAGCGCCCAAGCGTAACAACTTCAACCCCAATAACAACCACAAGAAAGGCCACCTGAACCATGTGACCAAGGAGCAAGCACAGGATGCCCCGGACATCGTACTCGGTACGTTCCCTGTCAACACAATACCTTCCATGGTTTTGTTTGATTCTGGAGCTTCTCATTCGTTCATTTCGAAGAACTTTGCTTTGCAACATGATTTTTCGATGCCTCCCTTGGGAAAATCAATGACCATCAAGTCCCCAGAAAGTAAGCAGATAACTCAGAATTACTGCCAAGGTGTGACTATTGAGATTGAAGGATTAAAGTTTCACGCAAACCTCATCGTGTTGGAAAATAAGGGACTGGATGTTATCCTAGGTATGGATTGGCTGACCACTAACAAGGGATTTATTGACTGCTTGAACCGAACTGTGATTCTTACTCATCATCATGGAAAGACGATAAGAGTCGCAGCTCAAGAAAGACCAGTATCACGGCAACCAAAATAGAACAAGGTAGACACTTCTTAGTTAAGCAAGGTTCCAGTAGTATGTGAATTTCCGGACGTATTTCCCGAAGAACTGCCAGGCATGCCACCAGACCGAGAAATAGAATTCATTATTGAGCTAGCACCTGGAACCACCCCCATTTACAAGAAACCATACATAATGGCACCGTCCGAATTGGTTGAACTAAAGAAGCAAATAAAGGAATTACTGGACAAAGGATTTATACGGGCTAGCTCCTCACCTTGGGGTTCGCCGGTATTATTTGCCAAGAAGAACGACGGGACTACGAGATTGTGTATAGACTACCGAGCGCTCAACATGGTCACTATCAAGAACAAATATCCGATGCCACGGATAAATGATTTATTTGACCAGCTCGCCCAAGCCAAGGTTTTCTCAAAAATTGATTTAAGGTCGGGTTACCATCAATTAAATGTACGGACAGAAGATATCCCGAAAACAGCATTCACCTCCAGATACGGACTATATGAATTTACAGTAATGCTGTTTGGACTGACCAACGCCCCCGCATATTTTGTCCACCTCATGAACAAAGTGTTTATGAAATTTATGGACAAATTTGTTGTGGTATTTATTGATGATATCCTAGTATATTCAAAACACCAGAACAACATGTTGAACATCTCCGAATTGTACTAGGAGAATTAAGGAAACATCAACTATACGCCAAATTCAGCAAATGCAAATTTTGGCTGAGACAGGTTGGTTTTCTAGGCCACGTATTGACACAAGGAGTTGTTGTGGACCCGGAAAAAGTCAAGGCCGTACTCGGTTGGAATCCACCAGCCAATGTATCGGATGTACGAAGTTTCCTCGGAATGGCTGGATATTATCGAAGATTTATTGAGGGATTTTCCACCATAGCCAAACCAATGACACAGTTACTCAAGAAAGATAAGAAATTCGTATGGACTGCAGCTTGTGAGAAAAGCTTCCAGGAACTCAAAAGGAAATTAACAACAGCCCCAGTATTGGTCGTACCGGACTTACACAGAAGTTTTGAGGTATATTGCGACTCATCCCGGAAAGGCCTCGGATGCGTACTGATGCAAGAAGGCAAGGTAGTTGCATACGCTTCCGGGCAACTACGGAAACATGAAGAAATTTATCCTACTCACGACTTGGAATTGGCAGCAGTCATTCATGCACTCAAGGAGTGGAGGCACTTTTTGCTTGGGAATCGTTGTGAAATATATACGGACCATAAGAGTCTCAGATATATTTTCACATAACCAGAACTCAATTTACGACAACGACGCTGGTTGGAAATGGTGAAAGATTATGACGTTGGCATTCACTATCACCCAGGAAAGGCGAACGTAGTAGCAGATGCTCTCAGCCGTAACCCCAGCTCGGACAACGGCAGCCTACAAAACTTGAGACCTGAGTTTCAGTAGGAATTCGCCAAGCTCAACTTGATGATGGTCACCGAAGGCGAAGTGTCGAATATGGAAATACGGCCTACACTAATAGAACAAATTAAGAAGGCTCAGCATGGACACCCCAGCATTGAAGGCATAAAAAGAAAAGTGAGTCAGGGAAAGGCCTCAGAATTTGTCATAGACAGTGAAGGAATATTATGGTTCGGAGACAGGCTTTGCGTACCCAATAACGAAGACCTCAAACAACAAATTGTAGCAGAGAGCCACACCGCGCCATATTCAATTCACCCAGGAGGGACCAAAATGTACAAGGACATTCAGGAAAGATTTGGGTGGCACGGTATGAAAAGGGATATAGCCACATACATTGCATGTTGTGATTCAGGTCAACGCATTAAAGCCGAGCACCAAAAACCCGCAGGACTATTACAGCCAACCAAGATACCTGAGTGGAAATGGGACGATATTGGGATGGACTTTCTTGTTGGACTACCATGGTCACAACACGGAAATTATGCCATATGGGTCATCATAGATAGACTAACTAAGGTGGCACACTTCATCACTACGAGAATCAGGCATTTTGCCGTCAGGACGCTACAGACGGCAAAGAACGAATTACAGACGACAAAAAATTTTCCGTTAGCCCATGACGGCAAAAGATGTCGGCAACTCAAAATCGGCAAAGAGTCATTTTGCCGTCAGCCCAAGGGCGAGATGACGGCAAAAGTTTTGCCGTCAGTGAGCATGTTTTGCCGTCAGCGGGAATATGTACACGGCAAAAAAAAGCAAACAGACGGAACGCTCGCCTAACGGACCATGTGAGTTCTTTTTGCCGTCTGCCGAACTACAACACAGACGGCAAAAGATACTATTTTTTTATAAAAAAACATGATCCAACAGTGGATGTGCAGAGGACAGAGATGGTAGGCAGATCCGTCACTTGCGTTTATGCTTTTAGTACTTTGACAACTATTCAATACACTGACAACCGTTTAAAAAAAAATACACTGACAACCATTCATCTATAGAGAAAAAAATACAGATTGCAGGGCTGCCAAATATAGACTACAGACGGCCACGAAAAAAATACAGAGTGCAGGGCTGCCGAACTTTTTTTTTGAGAAGCACAACATGCCATTCATATAGCAAACAGGAGTACAAGACGTGTAGCACCCAGACGAAGGACCCAGAACACACAGGTGTCCAGAACGTAAGCAGAAAACACCCCAGATAAAAAAACAAGATTACAGTCAGGCCCTTGGGTGTCCCTGCACAACTCATCGTCGACGCCCTGCATCGCCCGTCGCCGCCGCCGAAGCACCGTCGAGGGAGAGGAAGACGAATGCCCAACACGCAATGATCCGACGAAGCACCATCACATGAAAAGCTATGTGAGCCGAATGAGCGATCCACCGCGAACGGCGGGTTCGAGAGCACTGTGGCACATCGGCCGGGACCAATCCCATGCTCACCGGATCTCAAATCTGCCAATTTAGAACAACAGGGTCGAAGGAGAGGGCCGGATCCGCCTCCCGCTAAACTCAATCCCCGCTCCGAAACACCCGCGTACCTAAGATCACCACCGCGAGGGAGGAAAGGGCGGCCGCCTGGGGTCGATGGAGGAAAGGGCCGGCCGCGCCTGGGAACGACAGAGGAAGGGTCGGCCGCGCCTGGGGTCGACGGAGGAAGGGCCGGCCGCGCCTGGGGTCAACGGAGGAAGGGCCGGCACCTGGGGTCGAGGCCGGCACCTGGGGTCGATGGAGGAAGGGTCGGCCGTGCCTGGGGTCGATGGAGGAAGGGTCCGCCGCGCCTGGGGTCGACGAAGGAAGAAGGAACAAGGGCCGGCCGCTGGAGGTGGTGGACAGCGGATGAGGTGGCCGGCGGGTGGGGCTGTGGTCAGCGGGCCAGGTGGTGGCGGGCGACGGGCGACGGGGTCGCAGATGGCGGCGAAGGGGGCGAGGTGGTGGCGGCGCCGGTTAGCGAGATCTGGATCGAGGAAAAGGAACGAGAGGTGGGGCGTGGGTACTGTCGTGTGGGTGGTGTTCGCACACGAACACGTCGCCGTGTACCCTCGACGCCGGGGGTGATGCACCGCAGCTCACGTCGAAGGAGACCCGTCCAGAAGCGCGGTACTCAAGCAATCCGGCGGGCGCTTTTGAAGACCCGAAACCCCACGCGTCCGGGAGGGACCCCGCCTGGACGCGCGGCGGCTATGGGCTGCCCTGGGTCGGCCTGACCGCCCCTAGGGCCTCGAGGTTCGCCGCCCTGCAATAAGAAGAACAGACGAAGAACGAGAAAGAAGAAGAACTAGGGTTAAGGAGAAAAGGTAAAAGATAAAAAGTGGTAGATGAATTGATCGATTGTGTGTTGTTCAATCGGCTGTCACCCCTTAGGTATATAAGAGGCGGCTGGACTTTCCGTGCAAGGAAAAGGCTTGGATTCACGTCCAAAACCATACCCAAATTCGGATTGGTTTTATCCAAACTTTCCAAAACTGTTCGGTTTAAACTGGCTGTACCTTGCGGGTAATTCTTGAGGTGGTAAACGTCCTCGGATGGAAAAGAGCCCAAAATCAATCTTGACTGTTTCGACGATACGAACAACTTTCATGTTGAACGTTTTTCGATTTGAAGCAATCTTCTAGGCCAAAACGGTCACGGAATACAGACTGTTATTCGAACTACCCATCAGACACGTGGCTGGTGGGGCGCGCCACTTATGGCTCTGTGATAGGGCTGTGTTCGGATGGCTGTAACTTTTGCATACGAACTCGGATTGGGACGATTTTTATATCAAAATTGACCGGTTCGACGAGACGCACAACTTTCATGTTGAAACTTTTTCCATTTGAAGTCATCTTAATAGGGTTTCAAGCCATTCTTTAATCTGATGTCATCATGAGCATCTCTGAACTTGTCATAACTTTTGCATCCGGACTCCGTTTTAGACCACTTTCATATCCATCTTGATCTTCTCAAAGAAATCCATCTCATGATGACTTCCAATCATAAGTTTGAACTTATCTTGACATAGATTAAAGCAATTTTTACGATTGTGCCACTTTTGAGCGTCAACACATGCCCCCCCTGTTTTTCGGCAATGCAAGCGTGCCGAAAAATAATTTGTACCATGTTGGTTCGAAGGACGATGACAACACCCCATTGGCCATTTATATGCTTAGGACGATAATTATATATCGGCCATTATTGTTCTTGAACCCATAAATATGTATCTCAAGGTCATCCTCCGAACCATATTGTTCCCCCTTTTGCTAGGATTTTGTAGATAATCAACAATAAACTCTCTCCAATCCTTACTATCACTTGCATCAAAATTCATTAGTGGCCGAAGCTGTGAACTTTGGTTCGGCCTTACCTATGTTGACGAGACGAAGCATCGGCTATTGAGAGAAATGCAATACACCACGATTAACGTAGTAGCCGGATGCTTGCTGTGCCAACTCATTTGAATTGTCATGTCTAAATATAAGAACAATCTTAATGCAACCCAAGGTAAATTTTGCATCTAGACATACCCCAAGATAAACTATAAACGATTCGTCAAAACATTGATAACCCTTGGATATTTGTTGCACTACTCATAACAAATCACTCAAAGCCTCAATATGTATAGCACCTATAGCAAGTAAAAGAGTCAATCCGAATAACAATGCATATTCGGCTTTGATTAATCATGCATAAAAATATTTTAAGCGGCATGAGGCTTCAAAAAATAGTACCATAAGGAGATATATAAACAACAGCAACACTTTGGCCATTGCTACGAATTGAACCATCAAAACATAATCTCCATAGTACTAGAGAGACAAGGCTAACATCAATATTATGCATGTCATTAACGCGATGTTCAATAATAAAATCAGCTATGATTTGGCCTCTTATAGATCTCAAAGATGCATAAGCCAAATCATATCCAAACAAAGTATAAGCCCACTAGCCAATTCTGCACTATGAATTGGTCTATGCAACGTATACTTAATGGCATCGGTCATGATGTTTCAACTCCATTCAATCATAATATAGGCATACATATGAATTTTCATGAGCACATACCTTGTCTCGCTCTCCATTCGAACTAAGGACGATGCTAGAATACTACACCGGCCATGCAATGACATATTCTTAGGACGATAGATAAATATCGACCATTACCATGTAAACTTCATTCAAAGCACATATAGCCGAAACAAACAAATGAAATGACAAACTAAGTATTTCGGCCCTTTGGATCAGCAACAAACTTGTAGCTAATCAAATGTATAGTGACTTGGTAATACCCTTTCATGATGTAAGAAATTATAAGGCATCCATGGATTAAAATAAGCCCATTGAGGGTTACCAATCATACCTGATGACGAATTCCATGACATGGGCGTTAATGGCATGGTTGAAGAATATGGATAATGTGTAGACCAAAGATGCTGAAATCTTCGGCTTCGTCCTTCATAGTTTTCACTCTTTTCCTTCTTCACCTTTGCCGCACTTCTTGTAATGGAAGCTTGCACACAATTCTTATTTTGAGCACTTCCTTTGGGAACCCATGCCATGTTTCTTTCTTCAAGTTCTTGTGCACTAAGTTTTTGTAATTTCTTCTTTTGCCAATATGATAAGCCGAGTGGGCACCCCGGCTGCGATTTTGTCTTGGCCAATGGCAATCCTTTTTTGGCCTTGTGCACTCTCAACTTCTTTTCTTCAGATTTGGCACTTTGGCTCTCAATAATTGGTTGCTTCATCTCATTGCCTTTAGTAGCCAATGTCAACACTTTAATTGGCTCTTTTTCATTTGAGATCAAATCTGAATTTGCACTCTTACCACCATCTCTTTTAACATGGTAAACTTGCTTGACCACCTCTTTCTTCTTCTTGAGCTCCGGATCGATTCCTTATGATTGAAACGGTCTTTAACATGTGATTGTTCAAATGTTGATCTTCTCGAAGCTGCATAATATTGGTGAGATGGTCTAAAATAAGATGGAGAATGCGCCCTTGTATCATACCTGTCCCATGATGGATATGGATCTACTTGAGCATAGGGAGGCATCCACGGCATTGGCGTTGGCGGCCCAAAATAAGGATTTGAATATGTTGCATAAAAATTGTCACTTTGCCAATACCGATCCTCATACTTGCGCCTTGGGGGTGATCTTGGTTTCTTTACATGATTTGGCCGATAAGCATTCTTCTCTTCACTCTTCTTTTGATACTTATCCAATAGTTCAGCGAAAGTGATTTTTGATCTCTTACACTTGCGCTTATTTTGGCATTTGCTTTCTTTTGGTTCGCTCTCATCGATCATTGGGTTTGCTTGTTGCCCCCCAGTCCTTGGTGTCTCCATTGTAGCTTCGATGGAATTCTCGCCCTCAAGATTATGTTCATTATGCTCTTCAACAACTTCTTTACTTGAAAGCTTGATCCCATCACCTACAATTTTTATCTTCTCTTTAAATGGATCGGCTTGAAGCAGCCGATGCAAAAACTTTCTGCCATCGGGACCAATCGGAATAGACTGGTCATCTCTTGGTGTTTCAGCAAATTTCAATCGTCCTTTTTCAATGACCGATTTAACTATTTGACGAAACATATTGCAATCCTCAAAATTATGTTTGAACGAATGATGCAACCTACAATACATTCGTCCTTGAATTGATAGATTGACATGGTGATCAAGACTTCTTATGTAATTATTTTTCAGCAACAAATCAAATATTTGATCACACATGCTTGAATTGAAGGTAAACTTTTTATTCTCTAGCCGATCTTGCTGTTTGAACGGCTTTGGAGATAAGCAAACGAATGGTTCAGATTTGTAGTCTTCCGATTCGGCTATGCATTGTTTTTTCCACTCGATCTCCGATGTCTTTGGATAAGATATTATATTAGCATCAGTTTTCTCAATAGAATTTAACCTTGGCTTTAAATTTCTGAAACGAAGATATTTAGAACATACATGTCTCAGTTGAGACCAAGTGCAAGCCAAGTACGAAATAAGCAAAGCTACCCAACTAGATATAAACTTTACATAAAGCAACGGAGAAAGCTTTGGCTGTAACAATAAGTCAATATCGGTCTTTATAAATGGCGTAATGGGTTGACCGATATGTTCCATAACAAGTTTATTGCTAACAAGTAAATTACCCTTCTTCATTGGTCTTTCAAAATTACTTATGAGAATATTTCTTATAGATGCATCAATAATGAAGTCGCGACCAAATCTGAAAATAGGTAAATTACTCTCTATGCATACCTCTTCAAATATGTTGGGAGAACATGATGGTGGTGTCACTTGAAGAACATCTTGCTCCGTCTTTGGATGGCTCCCCAACACCTTTTCATTATCTTTTTCGTGATTCCGTGCATCATTGCTTTGAAGATCCATGTCAGCCGAACTTTGTTCGGCTACTTGTTCTTGTCCTTGAGGCTTGTCAATTTCTATGGCACGGAACTCATAGGGCAGGAAGTAGGTTCCATTGACTTCGGAAAAATCAAGTATGACTGTTTTGCTATGCTTTCCATGCCCTTTCTCAATAATGCTTGCCTCTTTGGATTTGATGGACTCAGAATATATACTACTTGATTCGGCTCTTCTAATAACCGAATTTTCTTTGTTACCTGAATCAACAACTTTATCCTTTTGAATTTGCAAGGCTTCTCGCTCTCATCTAAGTTTAGTCCACATCTCAGCTTGGCGAGCTTTAAACTTTTTCATCTCAATTTCCATCCACTCGTCATCAGATTGCCCCCCAATACTTTGAGACTCTTTCGGCAATGAGGTGCCGAAACTTTGCGATTGCTTAGGTGGTACACTGGATGGTACAACACTGGGCAACTGCATCATTTGCACAACTCTAGCTTTTACAGCAGCAAAATCATGAGGCTTCCCGCCTTCTATTAGTTCTTGGCGAATAGAGTTGCACAAATCCCAAGAGAATGTAAGCTTGTTCTCAATTACCCAGTCTGGATATGGTTGCCCCCCAATGCTTTTAGACTCTTTCGGCAATGAGATGTTGACGAAATTCTGTAATTGTGTAGGGGGGACATGATATGCCACGGTAGTAGGTGAAGGCATTTGTGCTCCTGCAGAAGTTTCACTTATTCGGCCATGACCATTAAGGTGCGGAGCTGAATTATGGACATCAACAGTTGCGTATGGTGCCAAAAAACTAGTAGCATGAGGTGTAGCATATGATGTTTGAGGGTAATTGGCCGGATAACTAGTAGTAGCATGGCCAATTCCCCTATCCACCAGCATGTTTGGATTAACATGTTGCAAATTAGTTGCCGATGAATAAAAAGATGAAACACTATGTTGCATGCCATTGAAAGATCCTACATGGGGTGTTTCAACTTGATTAACCGAACTCATCATGTTGTTCATCGGCATATGGATTTGTGGGGTTGCCGATGCATGGGAGTTGGGATACATATGTTGCATGTTGCTAAAATTATATGAAGTATAATCATGGAGATTTGGTTGCATCGGCCCTTGCACATAATTAGATGCATGATTGATAAAGCTAGGGCTAGCCGATACATTATGCTCATTAGATGATCTAGAAACAACATATTCATTATTTGCATCTACATATGTGAATTGGGTATTCATATTACCTTTGTAGATTGCAAACCCTAGATGACGATCTCTTCGTAGCAAGAACGGCCCGGAGACCGTTCAAAGCTGCGTCCCCAGCGGAGTCGCCAAAAAGTGTGTTCGCACACGAACACGTCGCCGTGTACCCTTGATGCCGGGGGTGATGCACCGCAGCTCACGTCTAAGGAGACCCGTCCAGAAGCGCGGTACGCAAGCAATCCGGCGGGCGCTTTTGAAGACCCGAAATCCCACGCGTCCGGGAGGGACCCCGTCTGGACGCGCGGCGGCTATGGGCTGCCCTAGGTCGGCCTGACCGCCCCTAGGGTCTCGAGGATCGCCGCCCTGCAATAAGAAGAACAAACGAAGAACGAGAAAGAAGAAGAACTAGGGTTAAGGAGAAAAGGTAAAAGATAAAAAGTGGTAGATGAATTGATCGATTGTGTGTTGTTCAATCGGCCGTCACCCCTTAGGTATATAAGAGGCGGCTGGACTTCCCGTGCAAGGAAAAGGATTGGATTCACGTCCAAAACCCTAGCCAAATTCGGATTGGTTTTATCCAAACTTTCCAAAACTGTTCGGTTTAAACTGGTTGTACCTTGCGGGTAATTCTTGAGGTGGTAAACGACCTCGGATGGAAAAGAGCCCAAAAGCAATCTTGACCGTTTCGACGATACGAACAACTTTCATGTTGAACGTTTTTTCGATTTGAAGCCATCTTCTAGGCCAATACGGTCACGCAATACAGGCTGTTATTCGCGCTACCCATCAGACACGTGGCTAGTGGGGCGCGCCACTTATGGCTCGGTGATAGGGCTGTGTTCGGATGGCTGTAACTTTTGCATACGAACTAGGATTGGGACGATTTATATATCAAAATCGACCGTTTCGACGAGACGCACAACTTTCATGTTGACACGTTTTCCATTTGATGTCCTCATAATTTGGTTTCAAGCCATTCTTTAATCTGATGTCATCATGAGCATCTCTGAACTTGTCATAACTTTTGCATCCGGACTCCGTTTTAGACCACTTTCATATCCATCTTGATCTTCTCAAAGAAAGCCATCTCATGATGACTTCCCATCATAAGTTTGAAGTAATCTTGACATAGATTAAAGCAACTTTTACGATTGTGCCACTTTTGAGCGTCAACAGGTGGATAAGGGAGTGGGCGCGTGGGGGCATGGGCTCTTGTTTTTTTTTTCACTTGGCGGTGGGTTTTGCCATTGTGGGGATGTGTGGACGTGATCCTGCCATGTCATCGATCCAGGTGATCGATCCTCGTCATGTGCTTTCTCTTTGCCGTCTGTTATTAAAACGCAGACGGCAAAGACACTCTTTGCCGTCTGCGTTTTAATAACAGACGGCAAAATGAGTACTTTGTCGTCTGTAATGAAAACGCAGATGGGAAATTATGTCTATGTCGTCTGCATTTTAATAACAGACGGCAAAATGAGCACTTTGCCGTTAGTTTTTCTTCGCCGTCAGCAGTTGACGGTAATAATGGTCTTTGCCGTCAGTCCTGACGAAAAGCTGACGGCAAAAAGCTTCACAGGCGGCAAATTTCCAGATTCCTGTAGTGCATCCCCGTCAAGACAACCCACACCACCCAGAAGCTTGCCAAACTTTACCTCGCCCGTATAGTATGCCTGCATGGAGTTCCAAAGACTATAATATCCAACAGAGGCACTCAATTCGTCTCTAAATTTTGGGATCATTTACATCAAGCTCTGGGGACACAACTAGTATTCAATACAGCATATCACCCCCAGACTGGAGGACAAACTGAAAGGGTAAATCAAATTTTAGAAGACATGATGGGGGCATCTGTTCTCACCTATGGAACCAGTTGGGAAGCAAGCTTGTCGTATGCCGAGTTCGCATACAACAATAGTTACCAAGCCAGTCTAAAAATGGCACCTTTCAAAGCCTTGTACGGACGAAGATGTCGTACCCCATTAAACTGGTCAGAAACAGGGGACAGTCGTATCTTTGGCCCAGACATGCTCAAGGAAGCTGAGGAGAAAGTTAGACTAATACGGGATCGACTCAAGACAGTCCAAAGCCGACAGAAGCGTTATTACGATCAAAAGCATCGTGAAGTCAGTTTTGAACCCGGTGAAAGTGTGTATCTACGAGTATCTCCTATGAGGGGCCTGCAACGATTCAAGGTCAAGGGAAAGCTAGCACCACGGTTTATCGGACCATTTTGTATAGTTGCATGGAGACGCACAGTGGCCTACCAGTTGGACCTTCCCAAAGAACTATCTGATGTCCACGACGTGTTCCACGTCTCACAGCTAAGGAAATGTGTAAGCAACCTGGAGAAGCATGTGTCGCATGAAAACCTTGATGTGCAATCAGACCTCACCTACAGGGAACGCCCAATAAAAATATTGGAGGAGTCTGAAAGAAGAACCCGTCAGAAGACAATTAAATTTCTCAAGGTTCAGTGGAGCAATCACATCGAGGATGATGCAACATGGGAAAGAGAGGATTTTCTTCGGACAGAGTACCCGCACCTATTTGAGGATCAGCTGAAATCTCGGGGACGAGATTTTTCCTAATGGGGTAGGTGTTGTAACACTGCAAATTTTTGGATTTGTTTTCATCAAACTTTTTGGTCTTTTGGAAGGGGGATATTTCATCTTTTCTGCAAACCATTTCTAAAAACTTTGATGACAAAAGTTTGTGTGTCCTTCTCAACCTTGATTCTGGTCTTGAAGGTTTTCTACTAGTGTTAACTCAACACAAGTTATTTTCAAAAAGGTTTTGTTTGACAATTTTCCCTTCATGAAAAACCTTCATATAAAAACCATGGACTTGGCTTCCCCATTCAACTTTTTTTCTTGCCATGACACCCAATGAAAGTCTTTCTCTCCAAAACCTCCTTTCCACATTGAAACAAGTCTCTCATCAATTCCAGTAGGTTTCAACCTCATTGGGATTTTTCTTCTAATTATTTTATACCAAAAACAATTTCTGTCTTTCAAATTGAGCCTTGGTGATTTACAAAGGAACCACCAATTCCCTTTTGATTTTTGATTCCAAACCAACTCCCCTAGCTAGTCCTTAGTACCCTCAACCTAGATCCATCTTGTTTCACTAGTCCACAGTTCAAAATTTTCAAATTTGACTTGCTGCAAGTTTGGATCAGATTTACCATTTTTGATGAAATTCATATTTTTTCTCTTCCTAAAAATCTGTGAAAATTCAGGCAGCCACTGGATGCTTCAAGAGACCACCTCACCAAATATCAGCTCCAGAAAGATTTTTCATATGCCAAAAACATTTCATCAAACACCTGGCGTGCACTGTTTCTGTCAAGATTCAGAAAAGTTAACTGAAGAATGCACTCGACAGTGCAGTTTCGTCAGTTTCGTCAGAACCTCTCGTCAATCTCACCAGTGTCGCCTTGGCTCCTTGCTGCACTGCTCCTCGCGCTTATCATGAGCGCCGCACGCTCGCTTGGCTCGTTGCGAGCGTCCGTGGCACCATGGCCTGCCTGTGCCGTCGTCTTCCGCGGCGGCAAAGCCACCCGTGGCGGCCGACAGGGTGCACACTGAAACGCAACGCCGTTCGGCACCGCCCAAGCCACCTAGAAGATCCGTGTGGCCGTGTCCTTGCCTGCGCATGCTACAGCACCGTCGCCGTGGCCTGAGATGCGCAGAGCGCGCTCTCTGCCGCCAACGTGCCCGCACGGCCGTTCCGTTGGGGAAATGCCGTAAGCGCCCCTGCCTTGTTAAGTTCTGCACTGGAATGGAACCAGTAGACCATCTAGTCGATGCTCAAGCGCCTAAGCCACCCGTCCAGCCATAGCATCGCCGTAATCGCTGGCCGGACTTATCCCGTTTGAGGCAACCGCCTCGGGCCGGCTATAGATAGCACCCCCATGCTCGCTCTCGACCCCGCACAACTCCACCAGCTCACCATACCCCGCCCAGCCAGTGGAAGAGCCTCGAGGGGCCCTTTTTCCCCAGCTCCGTCCGCCTCGATACGCTTCGGGCTCAGGCAGCTTCCTCTCTGGTGAGAGCTTCTCTACCATCCTAGTTTTGCCAGTAGCTTCCTGGCACACCTAGACGACTAACCCCCACTTCAATTTGACCCCAGCAGCCCTCTCCGATGAGACCCACAACCAACCGAGCCGCCGTCCGCCATAGATAAGGTCGCCGTCGACGTGGTGCTCGCTGATGTCCAACTCCACCACCCACCGACGCGGAAGAGCACCAGGAACACGTAGGTACCACCCACTACCCCTACCTCCCCATGGATCGCCGCCGGCGACCATCGCAGCTCTCTGGTCCCGGCGTGACTCTGTTTTATGTTTGAATTTTCAAACCTGACGAGTGGGACCCCCTCGTCAGTCTCTCGATCTCATTCGAATCGTTTTAATGGAAAACGCCTTCGGGCAAAGTACGTTTTCCCTATTCGGCTGGTGTACTGCTTACCGAATCGTTTTATGTTTTTATATTCTAGCCCCTGGAAACTTTCTGTTTCATTAGAGACAAGTCCCTGGACAGAAGCTTTAATAACTTTTAAACAAAAGATGATTTTGAGTTGATTCTTTTTCTGTCCTCTTTAGTTTTCTGTCTAGTTTTTAATCATATTTATTTGAAAAATATTTGGGACAACTTTTATACACGCGCGGTATTTATGTTAGTACCCGTTTTATTTGTACACGTAGATATCGAAGGAAGTGACGGAGCCGCAAACTTCACCGAGTTAGACTCTGACTACTCTGAACCAGGCAAGCATGTTTGTACCTTTGATATGATGAGTGTGTTGCATGTTTTCTTGAGTAGTTCTTCTTCTTACCATGGTTATATAAGCATTTGTGGATGTTATATTTCACGCAATCTAGCTTCGGGTGAGCCCCGAATGACGATGATGAACCAACCTGATCATGTGGTGACATGAGGGGTTGTGAGCTGGTATTGTTGAAGCATGCCAGTCAATTGTTAACTCTATTATCAACGTGGATCAAGTCATGATCCCATTCGTCTCCTTTTTGGTACTGTCACATGTCTTCTCCAAAGATTACGGTTTAGTCAGCTGCAAACCTCTTTCCGTGTACACACCAAATAGAGGGGTCGGGATGAGGGTTCCATGGCCCTGGATTAAAGCCCGTCATCCGGTCAGGGGGGCATGGGTGTTTCCGGTTGGGACCGAGAGGGGGGCACCCCTTAGAGAGCGCGATATAAATTTGATCCCATGCTATTCAAGGTTGTAGCCTCCCCGTCTTAAAGTTTTTCGTGAGTGTTGTCTCGGGTGATTCCGGGCAGCAGGATGTGAAATGGGTGTGTACTAGTTAGTTGTTTTCTGCTAAAACACCGTAGACGGAACTAGTCCTTATGGCTAGTGAAATCCGTTGGCTGTGATTTAAGAGTACAAACTCTGCAGAGTCAAAAATCTTCCGAGTAGCCATGTCTATGGCCTAGTGTCAATCTTCGTGTCAACCCCACTGATCGTCTCGGTTAATTTATGATAATGATAAGAATGGTGATCTAGTCAAGAGTCATTTTGGTAGATGAACTAACCAGTTATTTATACCAAAGATTTTATAAGCCCTTTATGTGATGTCGCTCAGACGTCCGACTGTGGCATTCTTGTTATTTACTTTCGAATATAAGCCCTTCATGTGATGTCACTCAGACGTCCGACTGTGGCATTCTTGTTATTTACTTTCGAATATAAGCCCTTTATGTGATGTTGCTCAGACGTCCGACTGTGGCATTCTTGCTATTTACTTTTGAATATATGCCGTTTATGAGATGTCGCTCAGACGTCCGACTGTGGCATTCTTGCTATTTACTTTTGAATATAAGCCCTTTATGTGATGTCGCTCAGACGTCCGACTGTGGCATTCTCATTATTTATTTTGGTTATAAGCCCTTTATGTGATGTCGCACAAACGTCCGACTGTGGCATGTTTTTATTCATTTTTCCTCACGAGGCGTCGCTCAGACACTCGATTGGTATTCTTTAATTTCTCTTTGGGATTTCGGGAGGACTACCGCCCGACTTCCATTTTTACTTTGCGCAAATTACATTATTCGAGTACATATTGCTAGTTTGCTCATATGTATCATGTTTGCATTTGTTATATCTTATGTCCGAACTGTCTTGCGAGTACATTCAAAGTACTCACCTGGCTTGTTGATTTGGCCAGATGTTGACGAAGGCGATCTCATGGATGAAGAGTTCGATAGCGAGTCCGACGCTTAGTGGAGTCCTAGTCAGTCTCTCACGATCCTGGAGTTGATCACTGTATTATAACCTCTTCCGCCAACCACCAAATAAATTCATCGGGTCTCACTCCGACACTCGCTGAACTGTAAGATATTGGAGTCGTGTCACCCACTACACTATGGCATGTCCACCACCACTTTTTATTACGAGTCAGTAGTTATGCCACCCTACCCTTGTGTCATACTCGCCCTTATGTATAATATCGGCGTGCTTGTAATAATTTGTTGAGGAACCTCAGTTCAACCTTGTATAATGTTCAGTACTCTGGAATTCTGTATCAAGGATTTGTCTACCAGTGAGAAGTATCCTTCTATACTGGTCCGATAAAAAGGTCGGTTTCCCAGTAAATATTTTACTGGAAAATCGGTCCTGACACCTATCCCACAAAAACTACAAAGTACTTCTAGTTTCATACTTGTTCTAGGTAAAGTAAACGTAAAGCGTGCATAGAGTTGTATCGGTGGTCGATAGAACTTGAGGGAATATTTGTTATACCTTTAGCTCCTCGTTGGGTTCGACACTCTTACTTACCGAAAGAGGATACTACTGATCCCCTACACTTGTGGGTTATCAAGACCTTTTTCTGGCGCCGTTGCCCGGGAGCAATAGTGTAGGGTGAATATTCTCATGTGTGCTTGTTTGCTTTATCACTAAGTAGATTTCATTTACTGTTCTAAGTTGTTCTCTATCTTTAGTATGGATATGGAACCCGAAATACCAAAAAAATTTGGTGTACTTGCTACTCATTGTCGGGGAAACTAATCCACGAACACCTATGGGACCGGCGGACCGAGTCCCTTTCGGTTTGACGGGGGCGGAGATTGCACGAAGAGAAGATCGAGGCGAAGCACACGAGCAGTTTACCCAGGTTCGGGCCGCACGGATGCGTAAAACCCTACTCCTGCTTTGTGGTATGTATTGAGTTCTTGCTCGGGAGCGCTGAGAGCTACAGTACACTCTAGCACCTAATGAGACCGAGCGTGAGAGTTCTGAGTGTTCGAACCCTTCCCTACGTAGCGCATGGGCCTCCTTTTATATGCTCAAGGGGTCACCGACAGGTGGCAACGCAGTTGATGGTAAAAAGTGAAAGGTGTTGTAGTTGGTACAACTACCCGTACAGTGTTCCATATCTAACCCTAACGGCAGGGAACAAGGGCATTAAATGCCCGTCAGCGTCGCCCAAACATTACAAAAATGAGTCGTTAGGGGCGCCACCGTTCGCCACGATGGCAACCTTGTCAGCGCCGCTTGCCACCGCGTACCCCTGGCTGCACAGCCTACCGCCACGTGCGCCTGGAAGGGTCCTAGAGCGACACGTTGGTGGATGCGCTGGAGCGCGGGTACAGAGTGGTAGCTTGCCGTGGCAAGCGCCTTGCCGCGGTCGTTGTCTTGTCGCTTCCGGGAGCTTGTCGCTCACCGGGTCTTGCCGGGACGCGTGGCGCATCGCGGCAAGTTCCTTGAGATGCCTTGGTTGGCCTTCCCGGCAAGTGCCTCTTGCCAGGGTCTTGTGCCTTGAGTGGCCTTCCCGGCAAGCTCCTCTTGCTGGGGCCTTGTCTTCTTGGCTTGAATACTTTGTTCTTGAAAGGCTCCAAAGGAACCACGGAGGACCTTGGCGGTCGCCCGGCAAGCCTTGCCGCAGGGTGCTGCGACTGCCCGTGCACAAGTTCGGGATACTAGGGTACCCCTACTCTAGTACACCGATAGGTGCCCCCGGTCCTGGGCCATACACGGTGCCGAGCGTTGTTGTGCCAGGCCCAAAATAGGGCACGGGCACGCGCGGCCTGGGTTACGCCGTATCTTTCTCCGTATCCATCGCGCTCTCCCCTAACGGCACGCGTTGAATGCGGCGTCGTGGGAGAGATCGTGGGCGGTTTCTTTATTCGGAAATGCGGAACGTCCGCCCCCTCCCTCCTTATAAACAGGGGAAACAGGGGCAATTCGTCCACCCGCCTGTTGCTACTTCATCCTCGAAAACCTCCGCCGCTCCCCTTCTTCCCAAAGCTGAAAGAGAGCAGCGCTCCGCCCCCATCCATCACCACCAGCACCACCAACGCCGTCGACCTCCCTCACCACTTCTGCCATGGCTCCGAAAGCCGAGAAGGGGAAGGGCGTGAAGTCGGCCGAGGCGCTGCGGCTCGCGGCGCTGCGAAAGGAGCAGGCTGTCTTCCCCCCCAAGCTTGCCGCGAGGGAGCTGAGGGAGAACTATTACCCCTTCTGGTCGGGGGAGACGCGGGCGCACCCGCGCACGAAGGTACTCCCAGCCGTCGCTTGTAATATGGTTCCGAATGGATACGCGTTCTTCGCCTTGTTCTTCTACTGCGGGCTCTGCCCGCCTTTCTCTGAATTCTTCTGCGACATTATGAACACCTACGGGTTCCACCTCCTTGACTTCACCCCCAACGCCGTTCTGACGATGGCAGTTTTCGCACATCTCTGCGAAAACTTTGTCAGAGTCCACCCCAATGTAGCCCTTTTCCGCCACTTCTTTATGCCTCGAGTTGAGAGAGGAGAACCTTTATCCGGCGGAGTCTCCTTGATCTCGAGAGCCCACAAGAAGGAAGCTTATCTGGAGGGAGAGCTCCGCAGCAAATGGGAGGAGTGGAGAGCCAATTGGTGTTGGATTGTCGAGGAGAACCCGCAGCCATTTACCGCCCGGCGCCAAGCCCCAGTAGTGCGCGGCAACGATTGCAGCGACCTGGCCCCGGAAGATGGTAGGCTGAAGATTGCCACCGCCCGGATCCGACGCCTCAGGCTTGTCGGGCTTACTGTAGGCGCAGTTGGCGTAGATTTCTTTCGCAGCCGCATCGCCCCCCTGCAGGAGAGGAAGAGACCCGCCTGGGAGTTCGAGAATGCGACGGACATCATGAGGCTGCGCCCGGGCCTGAACTTCAACTTCACTGTCCTGGAGCTCAACGCGATGCTCCAGGAGCTGTTCAAGTATGACCCTGATCATCCCGAAGTATTCAGGTTGCCGAGGGGCGTCGTTCCGTTGTGCAACAACTCCGCGCTCAGCCGCATCCGTGCAATGATGCCGCTGTGCGACTCTCATGGGATTGACCCAACTTGGCAAGAGCCTGCAGATGATGCGATGCAGGAGTTCTTCGACAACTTGGAAGAAGTGTCGATTCGCTCCGACGAGAAGAAAGGCCTCACCCATGACACCACAGATAAGGAGATGGCGTACATCGCCACTAGGCTGGAAGAGGCGGCGGCAGCCGCAGCCGCGGGTGAGTTCGGATTCACCGTGGAGGAGGCAGAGGCAGCAAAGGCGGCAAGCCTCGCCGAGCGAGAGGGGTTTGTCGTCGAGGAGGAGCCTGCCGGGCAAGACGTCGAGTCGAGCAAGCCCGCCGAGCAGGGCGTCGGGTCGAGCGAGCCCGCCGAGGATACGAGTGGCTCGCTGGAGATCGACTCCTCTTCCTCCTCATCTTCAGGAAGCTCGCCGCTAGCAGAGCCCCCAGCTCCACCAAGAAGGCGTCTCCGCAAGGCCGGGGACATCGCGGAGTGGCAGACGAGTCAACAGCCGCCTCGCTGCGCGACACGCTCCACCGCGGCAAGCACGGTTGCCGCGGGAGCACCTCGCGCTTATGCGGCAACTGGAAGGGGATCTTCTCGGACCACCGCTTCTGCTCCTGCCGCCCCTCTCGCCGCGGCGACAGCCAGAGTGGGGTCGTCTCAGACCACCGCCACTGCTCCCGTCAAGCGGCCAAGGGAGTCTACTCCTCCGCCTCCTCGCGCCGGGCGTGAGCCGGACTTCGACTTCTCCGCGCTCAGCTCCGACGAGGAAGAAGAAGAGTAAGATTCTTGTTGTTCTTGTATTTCTTAAATTCTTGATGTTTTGTCTTGTATCTCATTTGCCTTACTCTGAACTTATTCCTTTTTAGAACTCTGGCCCAGAGGGCGGCAAAGAGAGCCAAGGTCCCGGTGATTGTCATCGAGGACGAGCCCACCGTGAAAGCAGGGGGTGCGCCTGAGACAAACTTGCCGGACCCGGCAACTGATCTTCAGAGCAGCCCCCAGCGCAGCCCCCAGCGTAAGTGTATGGTTCACTTTCCGCTATTAGGCGCACGTAGGTGTTCTATCTTTGCTGATATCTTAATTGTTGGTTTGTTTAGGAGCAGAGCAGCCACACCAGGAGCGCCCGGAGACCGCCCCCGACGTGCCATCTGCTTCGACTACGCCGCCAAGGGGGAGTTCTCCGGCAAGGGAGAGTCCTCCGGCGAGGGGGAGCTCTCCGGCAAGGGGGAGCTCTCCGGCGAGGGACAGCTCTCCAGCGAGGGACAGCACCAGCGGCCCTCCGCCGGCGGAGACCACGACTACGCCGCCAAGGGAAAGCTCTCCTGCGAGGGAGCCTGCCGAGGAGTCGGCTCGCGCAGGTAATCCTCTCGCTTCAAACTTCCCTTGGGCTTTTCTTCTTTTGATTCTTCTTTCGGATATTTGCTTGACTTATTTTCCTTTTCCGGCTGTCAGATCCATCTGCTGTTGAGCCGATGGAGACTGAGGTTATTGCTGACGACGCCGCTGCCACCGAAGAAGCAGCCGATGCTGATGATCCTGCCGGCGCAGAGGCCGCCAAGGCTGCCGCCGCAGCAGCTGGCGAGGGGTCTGGCGATCGCACTGACAGCCCTGAGGACGCAGGAGCGCCAGGAACTGCACCGACCGCCGAGCCCTCCGCTGCTGCCGCAGCCCCAGGCTCCGAAGAGCCCGAGTCAGGCGCCAACTTGAAGGCCGGCGACGGCGTCTTCATCAAACTCCCCTGGGCCTCAAGCTCCAGGGCGCCGGTCGAGGGAGAAATCTTCGACGGAGAGGTGCTCGCCTTCGCTGGGCTGACGCTGGTCGACGCGCCGAGCAGCAGTGGCGGCGAGCCTGAGGAGGAGCGGCTGCTGCGGAAGCTGTTGTCGCTCTACCGCGCTCGGCAAGCCAAGCTGGAGTCCCGCGAGGCGCTTGCCGCGAAGGCGGGAGCTGACGTTGAGAAGCGCGTGGAGGAGCTCCGGGCCCTCAACCAGGTAGCTCTCCGGTCCCTTCCTCAAGAAGGCTGAGGTCGAAGAACAGCAGCGGCTTGCCGCTGAGAAGTTGGCCACGCGGGAGGGCGAGCTGGCGCAGTGGAAGGTCAACCTTGAAAGCCACGAGGAAGAGCTTGCCGCGCGCGAGCGATCACTTGGCGGAGCCCTCAAGCAAGCAGAGGACGCTGCCGCAGCTGCTGAGGTCGCCAAGAAGGAGTTGGAGACGAAGGTGGCGCAGCTCGAGGCCGATCTCAAGGCGAGAGGTGAGGAGCTTGCCGTGCTCAAGCATGAGTGGGAGAAGGACGCCCACAGCCACTCAGAGCTGTAGGTTCGCCTCGCCGAGAAGGGCAAGGAGCTTGCCGCCGCCAAGGACTCCAACGCGGATCTTGAGTTGAAGCTGACCACTTTGACCAAGACGCTGGACGGCACCAAGGAGCGGGAGGCGGCCTTGAAGGAGGAGATCAAGGCCGAGAAGGCACTCCTGGCGAGTGCTGCTGTCGCCCAGAACACCTTTAGGGAGACTGTGGAGCACTGGACGGAGGGTCTCGTCAATGCTACCGTAGATATCGACAGGGAGCTGGCGCAGGTGGGGGCGGAGTATCTCGGGTATTCCTCCGATGAGAACCTCCACCCCAGCGCCAAGGTCACCTTGTTCTTCAAATGCGTGGCGACGGCCCTCCAGCGACTCCTGGAGAGGATCCCAAAGCAGCTGGCGGATGAGTCGCGCAAGCTCTACGTGGGAGCCCTTCAAAAGGTGTTGGTGAAGGTGGCCTTCCGCAATCCAGGCCTCAACCTCACCAACGTCCTCAAGTCCCTGTCGCCGGATGCCGATCTGGAGGCCCTCAAGGCCCTTGTCGCACCCATTGTGGACAAGGTGAGCGGCATCAAGAGGGTTGAGGGCGATCGCGTAGATTAGGCCGCCCGTTTTCTTCTTTCCTAGTCGCTGCTAATCATGTTATGAGAAAAATCTGTTAGAGCTGCGACAAGCTATCTTGTAATATAACTCTATTTTGGGTAGTGATTGCAACGTTATTTCCTTTACTTGACTCCTTCCTTTGTATGTTCTTCCCTATGCTTTTAGGGAACTTGCCGGCGCAGGCACCCTTGCCGCTAGCGTTGAGTGCGGGACATCAGCAGCCTGCTGGCGGTGCCGTTACCGACAAGAAACCTTGTCGCAACTAGTCGCAGCTCACTTAAGTTATTGTACGAACTCGAAACAAAGTTGTTGAGCGGACTCGAAACAACATTGTTGACTGGGCTCGAAACAAAGTAAGGGCACAACTAGCCACGAGTTGGTTCCTCCGTGCACGGGTTTTCCATACAAAGCACGGTCGTTCAAGGAAGATAACTTAAAAATTTAAAAATCTGATTGCTCAAGCTTCGGCAACTTATCTTTTCTATTGTCTGCTTCCCGGTAAGGCGAAACTTTCTTGAGCGACGCCTGGTCCATACCATCAACTTCTCCTTCCCCCCAGCAAACTTGTGCGCGAGGGAACCTTCTTTGAGAAAAAGAAAGAAGAGAAAATACAGATATGGAGCTTTTCGGCTCGTTATTGCTTACCGGGGTTAGGTGCTGCACAAAGTGACAGAAAACACATGCAAAGAAATAGAAAGCATGAAATTGACAAGATGTGCGGAGCACATGAGCTTTACTACGCACGGGGTCTGCACCCGGCTTTGTACAAAGGATTACATGCAACAGCGGCAAGACTTGTACAAAAGGTGGTTGCCGGAACAGGGTCCGACAACCGCGCCTTACGGGTAAAACTAATGAAGATGCCCAATGTTCCAGGAGTTGCTCACCGGAAAGCCATCTTCGGTCTCAAGGCGGACAGCGCCAGGCCTAGTGACTCGTTTCACCCGGTAAGGGCCTTCCCACTTTGGCGTCAACTTGCTGGAATTCTTGGCGGACTGAACGCGCCAAAGAACAAGGTCGCCTTCCTCGAGACTTCTGGCGTTAACTTTGCGGCTATGGTAGCGGCGCAAAGCTTGCTGGTAGCGAGCAGGTCGTACAGTAGCCTGAAGACGGTCTTCCTCAAGGAGCAGCGCGTCATCTTGTCGCAGCTGCTCTTGCTCAAGCTCATCATAAGCGAGCACTCGAGGTGACCCGTATACGAGTTCCGTGGGGAGAACTGCCTCTGCTCCATAGACTAGAGCGAAAGGTGTCTGTCCAGTGGCTCGATTTGGCGTCGTCCTGATCGACCAAACAACCATTGGCAGCTCCTCGATCCAGTTTCTTCCGCACTTGTGCAGCCTGTCGAAAGTTCTGGTCTTGAGGCCACGCAGCACTTCAGCATTTGCCCTCTCCGCTTGACCGTTGCTTCTCGGGTGAGCAACAGAAGCGAAGCAGACCTTGGCGCCAAGATCTTGGACGTACTGCATGAAGGCGCGGCTCGTGAATTGCGTGTCGTTGTCGGTGATGATCCTATTAGGGATCACGAAACGGCAAACAATCGACCTGAAGAACTTGACTGTTGACTGTGCGGTCACCTTCCTCACTGCTTCCACTTCCGGCCACTTTGTGAACTTGTCGATTGCAATGTACAAGTACTCAAAGCCCCCGATTGCTCGGGGAAAAGGGCCGAGGATGTCGAGCCCCCAGACCGAAAATGGCCAGGATAAAGGGATCGTCTGGAGAGCTTGAGCTGGCTTCTGTATCTTCTTGGAATGGAACTGGCACGTTTCACACTTGGTTACTTGTGCAGTTGCATCCTGGAGGGCTGTCGCCCAAAAGAAACCTTGCCGGAACGCTTTTCCGGCAAGTGCTCTTGCGCCAATGTGGTGACCACATATGCCTCCATGTATCTCTGCCAACAACTTCTGCCCGTCTTCCCGGCAAATACACTTCAATTTCACACCGTTGAGTCTTGTTCTGTACAGTGTGTCGTCGACAAACTTGTACATACTTGACTGCCGGGCTACTCTTTCCGCTTCTTCTTGCTCTTCGGTAAGTTCTCCCGTCTGAAGGAAACGGACAATCTGATGTGCCCATGCTGGAGCTTGTGGCTCGACAACAAGGACTAAAGGCACATCTGCTGCTGCGTGAACATCTGCTTCTATGGCAAGAACCTGCGGCTCAGCCGGAGCTTGATGTTCCCCGGCAAGCTTGTCGGAGCAAAACTTGTCGGGAGCGTCTGCTTCAACGGAACAAGCCCTGGGGCTTGCCGGAGCAGACTGCTCCTAAGCATTCTTGGTGTTGATCTTGGGGACCTTTTTGGCGGCGTCTTCAGGAAGCTCTGCCGGAAAATAGTCACCAGAAATCAACTTCCTCTTCTTCCTCTGTCCAGTTGACGGTGTTACGGATGGTTGAGTCAGCTTGAGCACAAAGATCCCTGGTTCCACAGGTAACTTAAGTGCGGCGTACTTCGACAGGCCATCAGCAATGTCGTTCTGAGCTCTTGGGACATGCTCCATCTGTAGGCCATCAAAGTGCTCTTCTAGCTTTCTCACTTCATCAACGTAGGCTTCCATCAACGGACTCTGATAACTCTTGTTCACTTGGCGGACGACAAGTTGCGAGTCACCCCTGACAATGAGCTTCTTGATCCCAAGGTCTGCCGCGATCCTGAGACCGGCAAGCAAACCTTCATACTCTGCAGTATTGTTTGTTGCTTGCTCCTTGGGAAAGTGCATCTGGACTACGTACTTGAGGTGCACTCCGGTGGGTGCGACAAGCAGCACGCCAGCACCGGCGCCTTGCAGCGAGAAGGCACCATTAATGTACATAAGCCACTCCTTGCTCGCTTCCTTGACGGGGATGCTCGTTTCTGGAATTTCTTCGTGTGGTGTTGGCGTCCACTCTGCTATCAACTCTGCCAATGCTCTGCTTTGGATAGTTGAAGTGCTTTCAAACTTGAGGCCAAAGCTTGACAGTACCAGTGCCCACTCAACAATCCCGCCTGTTGCTTCTGGATTCTGCAGTATCCTCTTCAGCGGAAAGCGAGTGACAACTGTGATCTCATGTGCTTGGAAGTAATGGCGCAGCTTTCTCGAGGCCATGAGAAGGCCGAAAAGCAATTTCTGCACACCAGAGTACCTTGACCTAGCCCCCTACAGAAGGGAGCTGACAAAGTAGACTGGGCGCTGCACCATCTTCTTTTGCATCTCCTGCGCAGATCCATCTTTGTCGGGACCAGAGCTTGTCGGGGAAGCCCCTTGCTTGTCGCTGGATGCGCTTGCCGCGGTTGCTGGCTCATCATCTGCCTCCCTCTCGGCTACTAATGCAACACTAACCACTTGATTGGTTGCCGCTATATACAGCAGCAACTTCTCTTGTGGTTTAGGTGCGACAAGTATAGGAGTGGAGGACAGGTATCTCTTCAAGTCTTGCAGCACAGCCTCCGCTTCCGGAGTCCATTTCATTGGACCTGCCTCTTTCAATATTTTGAAAAACGGCAGGGCGCGCTCAGCAGACTTAGAGATAAACCTGCTAAGAGCAGTCACGCAACCGGCAAGTCTTCGTACATCCTTGACGCGCTTCGGTGCTTCAATCTGCTCAATGGCCTTGATCTTGTCGGGATTGGCTTCAATTCCCCTCTGACACACAAAGAACCCGAGAAGCTTGCCGGAAGGGACTCCAAACACACACTTCTCGGGGTTGAGCTTGAGCTGGATCTTGCGCAGATTTGCAAAGGTCTCGTCTAAATCTTGAATCAGAGTTGCCTTGTCCTTGCTCTTGACCACTATATCATCCATGTAGGCTTCCACATTTCTGTGTATTTGTGGCTCAAAATCATAATGGACTACCCTTGCAAAAGTTGAAGCAGCATTCTTCAAACCGAAAGGCATCCGTATGAAACAGTACGTGCCATATGGAGTGATGAATGTGGTCTTTTCCTCATCCTCTTCTGCCATGAAGATCTGATGGTATCCTGAGTATGCGTCAAGAAATGAAAGCAAGTCACATCCGCCCGTGGAGTCAACAATCTGGTCAATGCGCGGCAAGGGAAATGGGTCTTTGGGACAAGCTTTATTCACATCAGTGAAGTCGATACAAAGCCTCCATTTTTCGTTTGCCTTGCGCACGACTATAGTATTGGCCAACCACGTAGGATGGAGCACTCCTCTGACAAGGCCTACTGCTTCCAACTTCTTGATCTCTTCTGCGATGAATTCTTGGCGCTCCACTGCTTGATTCCTGACTTTCTGCTTGACGGGCCGCGCGTGAGGACAGACGGCAAGATGGTGCTCAATTACTTTCCTGGGAACACCGGGGATATCAGATGGTTGCCACGCAAACACGTCGACATTCGCCCGCAGGAAAGCAATGAGCGCGCTTTCCTATTTAGGGTCAAGAGTGGCACTGATGGTGAAGGTACCACCAGTGCCGTCCTCCTTGGCGAACACCTTCTTGGTCTCTGGCGGAGCTGCCATTGTCTTCTTACACTTGCCGTGGGAGCTCGATGGTGCGTCCTCGACGGTAGCGCAGCACTCCGAAGATGTGCGCTTGCCGGAGTAGGCATCAGAACTCTTGCCGGACTTGGTCTTCTTCTTCCCCCCGGGAGCTTCAGCGGCAAGTGTCTTGCGATCTGTTGCGGCTGCTGCTTCCCGGTAAATCTTGTCGGCGCAGATAAGAGCATCCTTCTTGTCGCCAGGGACAGAGATGAGACTTATCGGGCCTGGCATCTTCAGCATGTTGTATGCATAGTGAGAGGCTGTCATGAAATTGGCGAGTGCTGGACGGCCTAGTATCCCATTGTAAGGCAATGGAAAATCAGCAACGTCAAAAGTGACCCTCTCAGTCCTGATGTTCAGCTCGCTGCCAAATGTCACTGGCAACGTGATCTTCCCCTTCGGCTTGCTCCTTCCCAGGTTGATTCCTTGGAATGTGCCGGTCTCTTCGAGCTCGCTGTCAGGGATCTGGAGTTTCTGGAGCACAGCGGAGGAGATCAGGTTCAAGCCGGCCCCGCCGTCAACTAGCATCTTAGTGACCTTGAGGTTGCGGATAGTTGGTGAAACCAACAACGGCAAGCACCCGACCGCAGTTGTGCGATCAGGGTGGTCCTCAATATCAAAGATGATAGGCGTGCTGGACCATTTTAGAAGCTTGCGCGATTCGACAGGTGGTTCCGCCGCATTGACTTCCCGCACCCACTGCTTGAGTTGGCGGTGGGAAGTAAGCAGAGAAACACCGCCGTCAACGCACAAGACTTCTGTGGCTTTCTGGAACTCCTACTCACTGGTCTCAACATCATCCATGTCTTCATCATCGTCGTCATCTTCATCCTTGTCGTGGCCACGGGGAGGTCTTTCTCCTTGCCGCTGCTTGGCCTTGCCGCGGCGTCCTCCCCGGCCGGTGTTCTTCTTGGCGGATCCCCCAGCACCTCCTTGGGCTTTCTCCTTGTCGCGTCGCTCGTATTCAGCCTTTTGCTGCTCAACAAGCTGCTCGACCCTCTTGCAGTTCTGGAGGTCATGACCCTTGGTGCGGTGGATCTTGCAGTACTGCTTGTCGGTGCCGTCCTGCTTGTCGGCGGCGGCCACAGCCTGGCAGTTGGTGCACGCGGCAACCTCCTTGCCGGAGTTACCTGCCTTGGCTTTCTTGGCGCTACCTTCTTTGCCGGACTGCTCAACGACTAGCACATCTTTGCCTTTCCTCTTCCTATTGTTTCGCCGCCGGTTTTTCTTTGCCGGGGCAGCATCCTCACTGTCAGATCCTCCAGCTCTTGCGTCCTCTCCAGGGAGTTTCCTCCCTTCCTCAGCGCGTGCACACTTGTCGACCAGGGCATACAGCTCGCTGACGTCCCTGATCTTGCACATCGCCATCTCCTCCCTCATCCTGCGGTTACGCACGTTCTGATGGAACGCGTTGATAACCGCGGCAGGGTGGACGTCTGGGATGTTTTGCTGTACACGGCTAAATCTCTGGATATACTTGTGCAGGGGCTCTCCTTCCTTCTGGGCGAGCAGGAGAAGGTCACTCTCTTGGCCATGGGGTTTGTGGCTGCCGGTAAAGGTGCCAACAAACTGATGACATAGGTCTGCCCAGGAGGATATGGAGTTGTCCGGCAAGTGCATGAGCCAGGACCTGACGTTGGGCTTGAGCACCAGCGGGAAGTAGTTGGCAAGGATCTTGTCGTCCCGCCCCCTAGCAGCTTGCACCGCGATGGTGTAGATGCTGAGGAACTCCGACAGATGTGTCTTGCCGTCATACTTCTCTGGTACGTCTGGCTTGAAATTCTTCATGCTGGGCCACTGGACTTGCCGCAGCTCAAGAGTAAACGCAGGGCAACCTACTGTGTACGGCAAGTCGCCTGGTTCCCCTGGCGCATGCATGTCGACAGCGGGCCCAGCGCGCTGGTCAGATTGACGCCGCGCTTCTCTTCGGCGCTCGATGCGAGTGCGAGCGTCTTCTTACTGTCATTCGTGAAGAACTTGGCGCTGATCACGACGAGCTCGCGGATCTGATGACGCGGTGGAGTCGCTGTCGAGGTTGATCCGGCAGCCGGCGATCTTGGCCTCCGGGGCGGAGAGTGCACGGTGGTTGCACCTTTGCCGGTCTTGTCGCCACCGGCTCGTGCCTGGCTGACTTGCCGCGGCTACGATGTATTCGCCTGCCGTGGAGTGTTGCCGTTAGCGAAGCCGATGAGACTCTGAATGGTGGCCCTCCAGTCATCGATCTTATCGGCCGTTGGAGGTTAGTCCAGGAGCAGTTGAGTTCGCGCCAACGCTTCTGCTGCAGTGGTGGGTAGCGGTGGCGAACGGTGCGAGGAGCGGGATATGCTCGGACTTCTAACTACGTTAGAAGGAGCGGCATCCCGTCCAGGCGACCGTGCCGCGCTCGTGCCAGCATGTTGGCGCGCATGCTGGTCTTGAGCATTCCGAGATCCACCAGCTTGATCTTGGTTCAGCAAACGTATGGTACCGTGAGTACCATGACGCTGCCGATCCCGCGCCTCCTGAGTTGGCGCGGTGCATGCACGGACGCCGATGTCTTGGAGTGCGCCCGGTCGTTGTGGGAGTCGACTACGCCGTCGATGGGCAGCGCAGCCTTGTCCTTGGACCTGGCAGCACTGTGAGCTCCCACGTCGACGCGCGTTCTTCCGCCGACGCCTCCCCCACCAGCCGTTTGCTCCGGCGGTGGTGGGTTTAACGCGGACGGAGCAGCTGCCTCCGAAGCCTTCTTCTTCGGCGGCATGTTGATGAAGATGATGAAGATCTAGCTCGTGTGAACGCCGGATCAGGTTCACACAACCTCGACGCAGCCCCTACCTGGCGCGCCAAAGATGTCGAGGAAACTGATCCACGAACACCTATGGGACCGGCGGACCGAGTCCCTTTCCGTTTGGCGGGGGCGTAGATTGCACGAAGAGCAGATCGAGGCGAAGCACACGAGCTGTTTACCCAGGTTCGGGCCGCACGGATGCGTAAAACCCTACTCCTGCTTTGTGGTTTGTATTGAGTTCTTGCTCGGGAGCGCTGAGAGCTACAGTACACTCTAGCAGCTAACGAGACTGAGCGTGAGAGTTCTGAGTGTTCGAACCCTTCCCTACGTTGCGCATGGGCCTCCTTTTATATGCTCAAGGGGTCACCGACAGGTGGCAACGCAATTGAGGGTAAAAAGGGAAAGGTGTTGTAGTTGGTACAACTACCCGTACAGTGTTCCATACCTAACCCTGACGGCAGGGGACAAGGGCATTCAATGCCCGTCGGCGTCGCCCAAACAGTGCAAAATGGAGCCGTCAGGGGCGCCACCGTTCGCCACGATGGCAACCTTGTCAGCGACGCTTGCCACCGCGTTCCCCTGGCTGCACAGCCTCCCGCCACGTGTGCCTGGAAGGGTCCCAGAGCGACACGTTGGTGGATGCGCTGGAGCACGGGTACAGAGTGGTAGCTTGCCGCGGCAAGCGCCTATCCGCGGTCGCTGTCTTGTCGCTTCCGGGACCTTGTCGCTCACCGGGTCTTGCCGGGACGCGTGGCGCGTCGCGGCAAGTTCCTTGAGATGCCTTGGTTGGCCTTCCCGGCAAGCTTCTCTTGCCAGGGTCTTGTGCCTTGAGAGGCCTTCCCGGCAAGCTCCTCTTGCCGGTGCCTTGTCTTCTTGGCTTGAATACTTTGTTCTTGAATGGCTCCAAAGGAACCACGGAGGACCTTGGCGGTCGCCCGGCAAGCCTTGCCGCGGGGTGCTGCGACTGCCCGTGCACATGTTCGGGATACTAGGGTACCCCTACTCTAGTACAACGACACTCATGGAGATGGGGGAACCTCCTAAAACCCTCGATCCTCAGTATGTGAAAAATATAATGTACTACTTTGATAATCCGGAGACAACCCCATTCAACTATGTAATGGGAGTAACGTTGGATCAGCGAGAATACTTTAGGGATTATCACTTGACACAAAAAGGGAAACTATTATGGGATCAAATTTATATGTTGCATTGGTATGCTCGGCAACTATGCTTAAGATATGATTATACTTGTTGCTCTAGGATGAAGGCTCCACACCTTCCCTTTTCATGCGAATTTAATGATAATGAAACCTTAGATTCTTATGCTAATGGTATATATGATTATTATGATGTGGAACAAATAGAAGAATTTGTTGCTTTTAAGGGTGCTTATGAAACTGAATCTCTGTTTAAAAATTATGATGCTTTTGATGATGATGTTTATAGGCATAAAAATCTTGCTATATTGAAATATTGCTATTTGAATTATGAATACAATGCCAATATAGATGCGTTTATTGATAAGGTCTTCGCTGTCCAAGAAGAGGCTAATATTTTTCAGGAGTCTATGGAAGAAGAAATTAATGACATTGTGAGCTCATTGGATGCAAAAGATGAGGAGGAGAGCGAAGAACAAAAGGAGGAAGAGCGGATTGATCACCCGTGTACACCTTCTAATGAGAGTAACTCTTTATCCCATACATTGTTTAATTTCCCTTCGTGCTTACCGAAGGATGAATGCTATGATGATTGTTATGATCCCGTTGGTTCTTTTGAAATATGAATTATTCTTATGGAGATGAACTTGCTGTAGTTCCTTATGTTAAAAATGAGATAGTTGCTATTACACCCACACATGATAGTCCTATTATCTTTTTGAATTCTCCAAACTACACAATATTAGAGAAGTTTGCACTTGTTAAGGATTACAATGATGGGTTGCCTTTTTATATTACACATGATGATTTTGATGAGTGTAATATGCATGTGATTGCTACTCATACTTGCAATTATTATGAGAGAGGAACTATATCTCCGCCTCTCTACATTTCCAACACGACAGAATTGCAAGAAACTGCTAATACTATGCGTTGGCCTTTACTTGATGTGCATGAATTATTCTCGTATGACATGCCGATGCATAGGAAGAGAGTTAGACTTTGTTGTTGCATGATATATGTTACTTTGTGCTCACTACTAAATGCCAAATCATTGTTAATTAAAATTGGCTTTGATATACCTTGGGATCCGGGTGGATCCATTACTTGAGCACCATATGCCTAGTTTAATGGCTTTAATGAAAGCGCTGCCAGGGAGACAATCCGGAAGTTTTAGAGAGTCATTTATTTCTGTTGTGTGATTTTATAAAGTTTAAAAAGAAAAAAAATAAAGAAAGGAACCTAAAACTTTTTTTCAAAAAGAAAAGTGAAAGTAAGAAGGACGAGCACTGTTGAAATGGGGGAGCTCCTTGAACTTTGTTCATGCCCGTGGAAACTTTACAAATCTTGAATTAAAGAAACTTTTCAACAAAAATAATTATCCCCTTTTACAATTCCATTGTATTATAAAAATAACATGCCGAGAGTTTCCTTTAGGATGATTAAACTACTTGTTGGTTTGTGCGTTGCAGAAACAGAAACTTTGGCTGTAGTGCGCGATTTTACATTATTTACTGGAATGTCGAACGGATCTGAAACTTTTTTCAAAGTCTTGCTATAATTTTTTCTGATTTTTCCTAGTTTTGCCAGAATTTTTAGAGTGAGAGAAGTATGGTTAATGTTCAGATTACTATAGACTGTCCTGTTTTCATAGATTGCTGTTATAGCTTCATTATTTGCATATGTTTGAATTCTTGTTGAAGCCTCCTTGACTTGGGGCCATAGAATTTTTCATAATTATACAATATTGTTAGAGCAGTACATGATGTGATTTCATTGATCATATGCACTAACCCCGCCACTAAAAGTTCGGTTAAGTTTTGTGTGGATGAAGTGTTCGAAGATCGAGGAGGTCTCGATGCGAGAAGAAGGAGGAGAGGCAAGAGCTCAAGCTTGGGGAGGCACCCCAAGTAAATATTCAAGGAGACTCAAGCGTCTAAGCTTGGGGATGCCCCTGAAGGCATCCCATCTTTCTTCAACAAGTATCGGTATGTTTTCGGATTCGTTTTGTGCCCATGATATGGCGTAAATTCTTGGAGCGTCGTGTGCTTTATTTTATTTTATTAAATGCACCATGCTGGTATGAGATAGTCCTTGGTTGATCTATAGAATACTCTTTGCACTTCATTTATATCTTTTGAGTATGGCTTTATAGAATGCTTCATGTCCTTCACTTATATGATTTGAAGTTTGGATTGCCTATTTCTCCTCACATAGAAAACCTCCATTTGTAGAATGCTATTTCGCATCACTTATAATTGTTAGAGCGTGGGCATACCTTTTGTAGAAAGAATTAAAACTCTCTTGCTTCACTATATCTATTTAGAGAGTTGACAGGAATTAGTCATTCACATGGTTAGTCATAAAATGCTACATAAAACTTTTAGATCGCTGAATATGATATGTTTGATTCCTTGCAATAGTTTTGCGATATAGAGATGCTAATATGTGGAAGGTACTAGTGAATGATTGTGGTTTAGTAAACATATTGGTGTTAAGTTCTGTGATTTCCGAAGCATGCACGTATGGTCTCCTAACTATGTAACCAAATTGGCGTGCATTGTATTTTGATTGTTTATCTTTGCGTGAAGGTCGGGGGCGCGCGATGGTTAACTCCTACAAACCTTCCCCCTAGGAGCATGCGTCGTAGTATTTTTCCTTCGAGGGCTAATAGATTTTTCACAATAAGTATGTGAGTTCTTTATGACTAATGTTCAGTCCATGGATTATACACACTATCACCCTTCCACCTGGCTAGCCACTCTAGTACCACGCAACTTTCGTTGGTGCATCAAACCACCTTATATCCTTCCTCAAAACTGCCAACATACCTACCTATTATAGCATTTCCATAGCCATTCTGAGATATATTGCCATTAAACTCCATCGTTCCGTCTGTTATGACACACACCATCATTGTCATATTGCCTTGCATGATCGTAAGACAGCTAGCATGATGTTTTCATGGCTTGCCCGTTTTCTGATGTCATTGCTATGCTAGATCATTGCACATCCCGGTACACTGCTGGAGGCATTCATATAGAGTCATATTTTTGTTCTAGTATCGAGTTGTAATATTGAGTTGTAAGTAAATAAAAGTGTGATGATCATCATTATTAGAACATTGTCCCATGTTAGGTTATAAAAATAAAAGAGGCCAATGAAGCCCAAATAAAAAAAGAGGCCAAAGAAGCCCACCAAAAAAAGAGAGACAAATGAGCCCCAAAAAAGGAAATAAAAAATGAGAGAAAAAGAGAGAAGGGGCAATGTTACTATCTTTTTCCACAGTTGTGCTTCATCGTAGCACCATGTTCTTCATGATAGATAGTCTCCTATGTTGTCACTTCCATATACTTGTAGGAATTTTCATTATAGAACTTGGCTTGTATATTCCAATGACGGGCTTCCTCAAATGCCCTAGGTATTCATGAGCAAGAAAGTTGATGCACACATAATAATTTTCTTTTGAGCTTTCATACACTTATAGCTCTAGTGCATCTGTTACATGACAATCCCAACTCACTCAAATTGATATCAATTGATGGACATCTCCATAGTCCATTGATTTGCCTAGTCGATGTGAGACTTTCTCCCTACTTTTTTCTACTACCACCTTCTATTCCACCCATAGTGCTATGTCCATGGCTCACGCTCATGTATTGCATGAAGAGTTGAAAAGGTTCGAAAAAGTAAAGTATGAAAACAATTGCTTGGCTGACACCGGGATGGGCTTGAGGGGTACCTTGTGTTAAGAAAAGGGAGCATAAAAGACTATATGATTTTGTAGGGATAACGTTCTTTAGCATTGGTATTTTGAAAGACTTGATTGTTTGTTGGGATGCCCAAGTATTAAATTCTTGTATGTCAAATGATATACTATTGCTTTGAATCACTCGTGTCTTGATATTCATGCCATGATTAGATTACATGATCAAGATTATGCTAGGTAGCATTCCACATCAAAATTATCTTTTTTATCATTTACCTACTTGAGGACGAGCAGGAATTGAGCGTGGCGATGCTGGTACGTCTCCGTCGTATCTATAATTTTTGATTGTTACATGCCAATATTATACAACTTTCATATACTTTTGGCAACTTTTTATACTATTTTGGGACTAACATAATTATACAGTGCCCAGTGCCAGTTCCTGTTTGTTGCATGTTTTTTGTTTCGCAGAATATCCATATCAAACGGAGTCCAAATGGAATAAAAACGGGCGTATAGTTTTTTGAATATTTATGAATTTTGGGAAGAAGAATCAACGCGAGACGATGCCCGAGGGGGCCACGAGGCAGGGGGCACGCCCAGGGTGGTGGGCACGCCCCTGACACTTGTGGACACCATTTAAGGCGGTTGGTGCCCTTCTTTTGCCGCAATAAATCTAATATCCGGATAAAAATCATGTCAAAAATTCAGCGCAATCGGAGTTACGAATCTCCGGGTATATAAG
Source organism: Secale cereale (assembly GCA_902687465.1). Classification (NCBI taxonomy): domain Eukaryota; kingdom Viridiplantae; phylum Streptophyta; class Magnoliopsida; order Poales; family Poaceae; genus Secale; species Secale cereale. The sequence continues at coordinate 791,564,033 of LR738711.1, read as the reverse complement.
AAACAGTGAAAGGCCAGAATCTGGAAACGCAGAAACAAAGAGAGACAGAGAGACAGATCCAATCTCGGAGGGGCTCTCACCCCTCCTCCAACATGGAGGCCATGGACCATAGGGTAAACCCTTCTCCCACCTAGGGAGAAGGTCAAGGAAGAAGAAGAACCAGGGGGCTCTTTCCCCCTCGCTTCCGGTGGTGCCGGAGTGCCACAGGGGCCATCATCGTGCGACGACGATCTACACCAACACCCCCGTCATCTTCACCAACATCTTCATCACCTTCCCCCATCTATCTACAGTGGTCCACTCTCCCGCAACCCGCTGAACCCTTTACTTGAACATGGTGTTTTATGCTTCATATTATTATCCAACGATGTGTTGCCATCCTATGATGTCTGAGTAGATTTTCGTTATCCTATCGGTGATTAGTGCATTGCTATGATTGATTTAATTTGCTTGAGGTTATGTTGTTATCCTTTGGTGCCCATCATATGAGCGCGCGCATCGATCACACCATAGGGTTAGTTGTATGTCGATAGGACTACGTATTGGAGGGAAAGAGTGACAGAAGCTTCAACCTAGCATAGAAATTGATGCATACGGGAATGAAGGGGGACCAATATATCTTAATACTATGGTTGGGTTTTACCTTAATGAACATTAGTAGTTGCGGATGCTTGCTAATAGTTCCAATCATAAGTGCATAGAATTCCAAGTCAGGGATGACATGCTAGTAGTGGCCTCTCCTACATAAAACTTGCTAGCGGTCTAGTAACGTAGTCAATTGCTTAGGGACAATTTTGCAACTCCTACCACCACTTTTCCACAGTCGCTATACTAACTTGATTGCTTCTTTACCTAAAACAGCCCCTAGTTTATATTTATGTGCTCTTTATATTCTTGCAAACCTATCCCACAAAAACTGCAAAGTACTTCTAGTTTCATACTTGTTCTAGGTAAAGTAAACGTCAAGCGTGTGTAGAGTTGTATCGGTGGTCGACAGAACTTGAAAGAATATTTGTTCTACCTTTAGCTCCTCGTTGGGTTCGACACTCTTACTTATCGAAAGAGGCTACAACTGATCCCCTACACTTGTTTGTTATCATTGGCTCCGAACTGGAATGTGACCGGTCTGTCTGGCTTGATAGCCGCCACTCTGTGTGTGGGTACATTCCCTTGGTCCGTATATTGATCTGGGTTGGCCATACATTTTATTCAGATCCTGACGTAGGTTGTACTTATGGCCCTAAGCCACTGTATCCTTGACTTTATGGTGAGGAGGTGCGAGCTTGTGTACGGCGTTGCTGGCCGCTTTGTCCCATCCACAGGGTGGTCGATCCAGTTGATCGGACTGATCATACTTCGGCGGAATTGGCGTTGGGGCCTCATCATTGAATTGGGGCAGCCACTTACGTGTAGGATAGATTTTTGTTTGCCCCCTATTGCCGCATCGTTCTTCAGTGTCTAGCATATCGTTCCATCTGTCGTTGAGCGTATCATGTCCGGCTCTAAGCCGCTGCTGCTGCCTCTTCAGGATCATTGCGGTGGCAATGAGCTGTTGTTGAAAACATTTCTGCCCGAGTGGTTCTTCTGGGACGATGTATTCTTTGTCTTCCAGACTGATGTCCTCTTCGGAGACAGGTTGATAATTGTTGTCATCCGCGTCATTGTTATCAGCCAGCGGTTCTTCTAGACTATGTTCGCCATCCTCCCGTTTGTCCCGCTCTACCGCTGGCTCCAGGGGTCATCGGCATGTTCCAGATCATCATCATCTTCGGTGACAATGTTACTCTCTTTACCTTTACGGGATTGATATCGACGCTTGTGTCGTTGTTTGAAAGGTTCATCGACAGGCTTGTCCTGTTCTAGATTGATATCGTCGTCGCCCTCCTTCTCATTGGGTGTATCCACCATGTATACATCGTATGTAGAAGTAGTCGTCCATCGCCCAGTTATGGGCGGGTTTGTACTTAGATCGCTTCGGCATCGTGGTCCATCCCATCAATGTCTTCGGGAGCATAATCTAATAGATCAGTTAAGTACTCGACCGTGGCTACCAAGTGGGTGGTGGGTGGGAAGCAAAATTCCCTGTCCTCAGCCCCTAGTTTGAACTGGGAATAATTCGGCAGGGAATTCTCTGCTAGGGAGAGAGATTTGAGTAAGATCAATGCTTCATCTAAGGGAGAGTGCCGGACATGTGTTCTGGCATATGCAAAGCCGTGTTGAATGACCACCGTTCGATCGAGCCCCGAGGATGAACATCTTGAAAGTTTGGAACCTATGATCGGACATGAGTCCGGAGTTCCGACAGAGAGAATCCCGCTCAGGGTATGTGTGTGGCTCATGTGACGCTAAGTCTGCGGTCTCCATGGCGGGGTTGATCTTCCCGTCCTCGGATGAGGCGATCTACTCCGGATCTAAGGACAGAGGTTCCACAAGTGTTGTCCCCTAGATGGGGTCCGATGATAGATCGAGGTCATGTTCATCATGGTGGCAGGGAGCAGCTGGCATGGGTGCGAATCCTTCGAAGATCAGATCTCCGCGGACATAAGCAACATAATTTAGGATTCCAAACCTGATCCGATGACCAAGGGAGTAGCTATCAACCTACTCGAGGTGGCCTTCAGTGTTGGCACGAAGCACGAAGCCGACGAACACAAAAGGCTGGCCGGGGAGAAAAATTCCCTCGGCGGTAGCGCCATCGTTGATGACAGTGCGAGCCGGTGATCCTTTAGTTGACGACACAGTGGAACTCTCAATGAAAGCACCAATGTCGGTGTCAAAACTGGCAGATCTCGGGTGGGGGGTCCCGAACTATGCGTTTGAGGATCGATGGTAACAGAAGACTGGGGACACGATGTTTACCCAGTTCGGGCCCTCTCGATCGAGGTAATACCCAACTTCCTGCTTGATTGATCTTGATGAATATGGGTTACAAGAGTTTTTCTACCTCGAGATCATAATGGCTAAACCCTAAAAGTCTAGCCTCTTTGATTGCTATGATTATGTTGTCTCTACAGACTAAACCCTCCAGTTTATATATGCACTGGAGGGACCTATGGTTTGCACATGATCACGTTGCAGAGGAACGAAAGTATTATACCGGGACTCTAAGCTTGCTATTTTACACATATGCGAGTCCTATTCGGATACGGGAGATGGTCTTCATTGATAACCTTCGCGGCCCACCAGTCCGGCCCATAATGAACGATCCGGCCACCCGTGGACCCCTTAATACAGGACTCCCTCGACCATCCCTTGACACATGAAAACTTGTTGTTCCATTTCTTCGAGTCTTGTCTCCACGCTTCCGGTCTTCTTTGGCCCCTCAACGTCTCGGATGTGCAGCACCCCCTCACGTATCTCAATGGTTTGAGGGTGTTGCAGGCTTGCAGCACCTCCGCAAGGTAGGGGTTGATGAACTTCTCGAAAAACTTGTCCTTGGGGGCGCTTGGAGACATCATGGTGATCTAGACCTGTTAGATAAACAATTCGAAACAAAAACAGAAGATATTGTCGTGGTACTGGGGTCAAAACCTTCGGAAGATTATATAATGAATTTTTACCAACAGAAAGAAGTATCGTGCAAGAAAACGGAGTCCGGGAGGCACACCGGGTGGCCACGAGGTAGGAGGGTGCACCCTCCGCCCTTGTGGCTGCCCTGTGTCTCTTCCGGACAAATTTTAATTTTCCAATTTTTTAAATATTCCAAAACAGAGAAAAATTGTTGTTCGGAACGTTTTGGAGTCGGTTTACTTACCGTACCACATACCTATTCCTTTTCGGAGTCTGAAACATTCTGGAAAGTGTCCCATATGTATTCCTCTGGTGTCACTGTGTCAATTATATTGGTCTCAACGTTTAAGGGGGTACCTGAGTTGTAGTGTTTGATTCTTTGACCGTTTACCACCTTCGGATTTGTGTCTTCGGCCTTGTTGATTATGATGGCACCGGAACGATAAACCTCCTCGATAATGTAAGGGCCTTCCCATTTAGAGAGAAGCTTTCCTACAAAAAATCTTAAACGAGAGTTTAATAACAAAACATGATCACCTACGTTAATCTCCCGTTTTTGTATTCTCTTGTCATGCCATCTTTTAACTTTCTCTTTGTAGCGACCCGACCCGAATGGAATCGAAGTCTTTGTGCTTAAGTGTCATCCTTGGATTGGTATGCTGACACACACAACACTCGAGGATTTATAACAGAGGTAAATCACATGTATAAAGTAACGTAAATACTATTACCTCGATCAACATACCGGAAGTAACAATAAGGTTGTGGAGTGCCACCAATACCAACGGTCAAGTTGAGTGTAGACATCGCAACCCTAACGTATCACTCACTCGTCGGATAATTCCTGCAACATGAGACGTTGCAGCTATGTAGGTCAGTACATTGAATGTACTGGCAAATTCACACCATAGAATAATGATGAACAATATCTATCACTACATCCATATTTGTCTGGTGGAGGCTGTAAGGTTAATTTTGCATAAAGCTAGTTTTTACCTACAACAAAGAAATCCATTTTATTTACTACTCAGTTGAATTAAACAATATTGAGAGTGGTTTCTCCATCTCAATCCCAAAACATCATTATCAGTTCATTAGTAACCCAAAAACTTAATTGTATAGAGTGATGAGATCAACAAATAATCCACTTCTAGATACTCAAAGTTGTCCATAACCGGGGACACGGCTACTCATGAATAGATTGTACACTCTGCAGAGGTTTGTGCACTTTTCCCCACAAGACTCGATCTCCTCCGTTGAATTACTTGCACTGCATGATGTTTGAGAACTGGATGATCGAGACAAGGTCTTTCCGAAGAGGTCCCCTTAACCGATAGATAGGCGGGTACACCTACAATCCCCCTACATCTGCTAGCCCACCATGGAAAGGTTTCCCACAACTTACTCAACTATGCCAGAGCCCACAATGACTTGTGGCTGCACACACTAGTGCAGAACCGGGCAATAGCACCGAATCGTAAGGCCCTTTAGTGCCGGTTCCATAACCGGCACTAAAGTGTGGTCACTAAAGCCCCCCCCCCCTTTAGTACAGGTTCAGCACGAACCAGTGCTAAAGGGCAACCACGTGGCACGAGCCAGCTCCGTGGGCCGGGAGCCCTTTAGTACCGGTTGGTAAAACCAACCGGTACTACAAGGTTTGGGGGGTTTTGTTTTGTGATTTTTTTTCATTTAATTTTGTGTTTTCCATTTAATTTTTTCGTTTGCTGGTATTTTACGATACTACACATTGTACACGTTATGCATATATATATATATATATATATATATATATATATATATATATATATATATCATCAAATGTCTCATACAATCCACCTTATATATTCACACATAGACACATGTATAGCTATTTAAAAGTTCTCCTACATTTTGCCTTCGGAGCCAGTGGCATTAGCCTAATTGGTGCCTTTGGAGCACAATGACAATTGGAAGTGGTTCATGGGGGCGGTAGCGGGTAATGGTATTCTCCCTTCGAATCTGTGATCTGGTCGAGCAAAAATCCCACTCTTTCCTCTTGAAGTGCTTGTACGCGCTCCGTTTCTAGGAGCTTGTCCCGCACCTCTTTGAACTGTTAAGAAGGAGATCAATATGCATGTTTATTAGTTGTGTGACTAGATATCGATAATGGTGTAAAAATTGTGAATAGTGTTCTCACAAACGTACCCATTCCTTTCTTTGAGATCTGCTCCTTTCGGACGTCATCATGCGAATGTTCTCGCAAACGTAGTATGCACACAGATCAGTCCCATGCGCCTACTTCAGGGCCTTTACGAGAATGGAATTTGATCAGATAATAATTAATCAAGCATGATAATTAAAGAGATAATGGCAGCTAGCTAGCTAGCTAGTACTACTTAATTACTTACCTTGGGTCGAAACCATTTCAGGCTTTCTTTCCATTCACCTTGAGTGACGCTGATGAACCTTGCCCAAGCCCTGCCCGCCGACAAAGAAAATGAATAAATGGGTTATTAAATAGTTCATATCAGGAAATGATGAACTAAATAGGCCAAGATATATAGTTAATAATGATTGAAATTACCTGTTGACTATCCCTTTCAAGATGTTGTAGTCACTTTGTTTTTTAAGTAGTGATTCTAGTACTTCAACTGTTCCGGCGTCAACTTTAATGATACACAAGATCTAGTGAAATCTGCATGCACACACGTTTGGATGTTTTAATTAAGCGGACATATGTAAGCAAAAACATGTAGCTCGCTAGAAGGAAAAACAGAGAATTTGTAGTACAAGAGAGTGTGACTCACTGGAAGTTGTAAGGAAGTAGTATATCATCATTGTATTTGAGGCACTTCAAGAACTGTAGCATGCTGTCCTCTACATGCTTTTTATAATATTCACCTAGGTTCCATGTGTATTCATTAACGGTGTTTGGGTCAATGAACCCAATGCCATACCGTCCAGCTTTTTTCATTTCATATATCTTCATCATGCATAATACCACAGAAAAGAATATAGTGAGGATAATTAAAGGTAATGATTGATCAAAAGGATCACTACAGCTAGCTTGAGACTTAAATTACAGAAAGAAATCACTTACAGCCAATAGCAACTGACGATAGATTTGTCGAGTGCGTCATGATTGTATAACTGAAACAGTTCCGTATACTCAACGGACACATCGTTCTCATGGTAGTAATGATCTTCCTTGACTTTCACCATGAGGGGCACTCGATTGGAACTCTTGGTAATGGCCATGTACCATTCATGCAATTCATACATTCTTGTTGGGAGCTTCTTGACCTCGTATGGCTTGACCAAAGGTTCTCCCCGGACATATTTCCGTTTTATTTCCTCCTCTGTAAGCACAGGCATGGGCTCGATCTCGAGGAGTTGTCCAACAGTGATGTTGAGCATTTCAGCCTGCTTTATATGCTCCTCGGTTATTACCACATTGCCGTCCCCGGGAACGTAAACTCTTTGCCCACAATAATATTGGGCACGCGTACTCTCACGTGTTGTTGGCACAACAAGCGAGGGGATTGATTGCGCCGCTTGTTCTCCCAGCTGGTGAATGTTTTTCCCGCATTTTGTGACAGCTGCTTGTTGTTTGCTCGTGCTCGAGCTCGCCTCCTGCTGTAGACGTGCTCGATTTAACTTCCTAATCTGGCGCTCATAGTCGTTGTCAACAGGCTCGGGAGCTGGTGGTTGAGCCATACCCGGTACTAAAGGGTGTGCGCTGCCAGGCGAGTGGCGCAGAAGTTTAGTCCCACCTCGCTAGCCGAGGGGGGATCGCACATGCTTATAAGCCCCGACGCCGCTGCTGTATCGAGCTCCTCTCTACTGCAGGCTTGTGGGCCTAACTTTGCCGTGCTGCCCTGTGAGTCTGTTGGACCTTTATGGGCCTGCAATTACAGGCCCAGGGCCTTGCAGGCCCATAGGGCAGCGCACAACATTTTTTTTATATGGTATTTCATTTTATATCTAACTAAAATTTCTATATCTAGAATTTATCTAACAAACATTTTATCTATGTAACATAGCTGCAAATATATCTAGAATTTCTATCTAACATTTCTATATCTAACCAACATTTCTATATCTAAAATTATCTAACAAACATTTTATATCTCATTTAACTCTCTAAAAACAAATCAGTAAATGAATGAAAAATACCAAATGAATTCAAAAAGGGTTGATAATTGATTCTGTAGATTTGAATGGTGCATTTTGAACACACAACAAGTCTGGGGCTCAAAAAAGTTCAAAAAAATGCAATGCCTTTGTATCATATGAGTTTTCGTCCTAAACCCTGATACTTCGAAAGAGATTGTCCATTTTGTACACGAAGTGCATCCAGTTTTTGCCGTGACCCTGTCTACTTTTTTGCACATGCCATGTGGGTGAAATGATGATACCATGCCATGTTTCAACCTTTCCAGAGTTCAATTTGTACTGCTTTTCAATTTCACAGTCATTTAGCTCTCTCAAAGCAAATCAGTAAATGAATGAAAAATACCAAATGAATTCAGAAAGGGCTGATAATTGATGATGTGGATTTGAATGGTGCATTTTGAACACACAAAAACTCTGGAGTTCAAAAAAATGCAATGCCTTTGTATCATATGAGTTTTCGTCCTAAACCCTGATACCTCGAAAGAGATTGTCCATTTTGTACACGAAGTGCATCCAGTTTTTGCCGTGACCCTCTCTACTTTTTTGCACATGCCATGTGGGTGAAATGATGATACCATGCCAAGTTTCACCCTTTTTAGAGTTCAATTTGTAGTGCTTTTCAATTTCACTGTCATTTAGCTCTCTCAAAACAAATCAGTAAATGAATGAAAAATACCAAATGAATTCATAAAGGGTTGATAATTGATTCTGTGGATTTTAATGGTGCATTTTGAACGCACAACAAGTCTGGGGTTCAAAAAAGTTCAAAAAAATGCAATGCCTTTGTAACATATGAGTTTTCGTCCTAAACCGTGATACCTCGAAAGAGATTGTCCATTTTGTACACGAAGTGCATCCAGTTTTTGCCGTGTCCATCTCTACTTTTTTGCACATGCCATGTGGGTGAAATGATGATACCATGCCAAGTTTCAACCTTTTCAGAGTTCAATTTGTACAGCTTTTCAATTTCACGGTCATTTAGCTCTCTAAATACAAATCATCGGTAAATGAATGAAAAATACCAAATGAATTCAGAAAGGTCTGACAATTGATGATGTGGATTTGAATGGTGCATTTTGAACACACAAAAACTCTGGAGTTCAAAAAATGCAATGCCTTTGTATCATATGAGTTTTCGTCCTAAACCCTGATACCTCGAAAGAGATTGTCCATTTTGTACACGAAGTGCATCCAATTTTTCCTGTGACCGTCTCTACTTTTTTGCACATGCCATGTGGGTGAAATGGTGATACCATGCCAAGTTTCAACCTTTTCAGAGTTCAATTTGTAGTGCTTTTCAATTTCACGGTCATTTAGCTCTCTCAAAACAAATCAGTAAATGAATGAAAAATACCAAATGAATTCAAAAAGGGTTGATAATTGATTCTGTGGATTTGAATGGTGCATTTTGAACACACAACTAGTCTGGGATTCAAAAAAGTTCAAGAAAATGCAATGTCTTTGTAACATATGAGTTTTCATCCTAAACCGTGATACCTCGAAAGAGATTGTCCATTTTGTACACGAAGTGCTTCCAGTTTTTTCCCGTGACCCTCTCTACTTTTTTGCACATGCCATGTGGGTGAAATGATGATACCATGCCAAGTTTCAACCTTTTCAGAGTTCAATTTGTACTACTTTTCAATTTCACGGTCATTTAGCTCTCTAAAACAAATCATCAGTAAATGAATGAAAAATACCAAATGAATTCAGAAAGGGCTGATAATTGTTGATGTGGATTTTAATGGTGCATTTTGAACACACAAAAACTCTGGGGTCCAAAAAAATGCAATGCCTTTGTATCGTATAAGTTTTCGTCCTAAACCTTGATACGTCGAAAGAGATTGTCCATTTTGTACGCGAAGTGCATCCAGTTTTTTCCGTGACCCTCTCTACTTTTTTGCACATGCCATGTGGGTGAAATTATGATACCATGCCAAGTTTCAACCTTTTCAGAGTTCAATTTGTACTGCTTTTCAATTTCACGGTCATTTAGCTCTCTAAAAACAAATCATCAGTAAATGAATGAAAAATACCAAATGAATTTAGAAAGGGCTGATAATTGATGATGTGGATTTGAATGGTGCATTTTTAACACACAAAAAATTCTGAAGTTCAAAAAATGCATTGCCTTTGTCTCATATGAGTTTTCGTCCTAAACCCTGATACATCGAAAGAGATTGTCCATTTTGTACATGAGGTGCATCCAGTTTTTGCCGTGACCCTCTCTACTTTTTTGCACATGCCATGTGGGTGAAATGATGATACCATGCCAAGTTTCGACCTTTTCAGAGTTCAATTTGTACTGCTTTTCAATTTCACGGTCATTTAGCTCTCTCAAAACAAATCAGTAAATGAATGAAAAATACCAAACAAATTCAGAAAGGGCTGATAATTGATGATGTGGATTAGAATGGTGCATTTTGAACACACAAAAAGTCTGGAGTGCAAAAAGAGGCGCAAGGCTCGTTAATTAGCTTCAAGCCTTTCGGAAAAGTGTACAAAGCACTTCACATATATAGCTCCGTGCAGTCTACACTATTCCTCAAGGTTTGAAGCTAAGCAACGTGCAGGTGAACATTGCGCCTCTCCCACATTGTCTGTGCGCTCAAGGCTTATAAACCGCTCCTAGTGCCTCTCTCTTGGCGAGGTGGGACTAAAAATTAGCTTAATAAGATACTTTAGTGCTGGTTCATGCCATGAACCGGTACTAAAGGTGCCTAGCGTAAATGATGTTAAAAATGATGTTACAAATGCATTGACCATCATTGATCTTTTGTGTACAATTTAAATTGTCAATAGGAGTCCTCACCGGTTTAGGAACTGGTGATGACTCCTATTGCAGCCACAAATTCTACACATAGAGTTTAATGAAGACCAAGTGGTTCTGATAGTTTGAGAAATAACATATTTAAGGTGGTAAAATCTCTGTTAGACGAGCGAGGTGGGACTAAAAAGCATTGTAGATCAAAGTGAGTAGAACCCTTTTGTACCGGTTCGTGGCACAAACCGGTACTAAAGGTTCTGGTAGGCCCCCAGCCTAACCACAACCTGCAACAGCCTCTTTAGTACCTGTTCGTGCCAAGAACCGGTACTAAATGTTCACCACGGACCGGTACTAATGATCATCGCCGGCCTAGCCTCTGGAACCGGCACTAATGGTCCCATTAGTGCCGGTTCATTTGCAAACCGGGACTAATTAGCTCTACATTTGACCATTTTTCTACTAGTGACATGGAAGTTTCTAGCCATGAAATATCATATGAACCCTTTGAGCGTGGGTGGCATTCCATAGGGTGATCACACGAGTCCTCCCGGATCCCCTAGGGCAAACACTTGTTTCTCCAGGTGCCCGGGAAAGCCACTAGTTTCTCCTGGGTGCCCTAACCATTCCACCCAGATGTGTGTTAATGTTGGTACCTTAAACTTTCCCTTAATTATTATTACTCTCGCAACTTTCATGAATCTCACATACCAATCCACGTCTACGAGCTTGGCTAACCAATATGTAACAAAGCATATATTCCTGGGTTTGATCACAAGTCATAGGTTCCTACCTCATGAACTACAAAGCAATCCCACATGTATCCAACTCCTACTCATGCAAATCTTTGTGGGTATAACTAATGCAAGTAAAACTGGGTATTGAAGAGTATGATCAAAATGTGAACTTGCCTTGTACTGTTGATGAAGATTCTTCGCACTTATAATTCCTGATAGTTCTACTCGTCACACCTCGATTAATCTATCGTAAGCAAGCAATTTTATCCACACATAAGCAATCACTCAAAGACCCAAAAGAAAATGCAAAGGAAGATTGCGAAAACTCCAAAAGAACCAAATCAAATTATTTTGCAAGATCAGATCCTAATTTCGGTGCCAAAGTGTGGTGATGTCTCAAGATGTTAGATTACGCCTAGTGATCAAGTGAAGCATCGAGTTCAAATTTCAATCGTTCAAATTTGAAAAAATCAAAAGTTGAAACTAATGACGCTACTAGATGTAGAAAGTCAATATGAATATGTAGGAAAAAGAATTGGTGGATTTGGAATAACGAAAAAAAAAGATACAAGTAATTCGATATGGCATTGAATCTGCTTAGAATGTTGTGTAACAACTCTTTGGTGGACTAGTAGAGTAACTAGCTAATATCAAAATTATATGTTGGAAAGATGACACAAATTGTTCGAATGAAAAGATTACTTCAATACAAATCTGACGCAATTGGATTTATCAGAAACGGAGTTTCGGTTAAAAAGATATGATCCAAAGAAGTTTGAATATGAAACTTTCAAATTTCGAAATTTGAAAGTTGGAAAAAGTTTATTTGATAGATTCAATAGATAGGTGAGATCAAAACGAAAATCCAGGCGTTGGTTTCATCTAATTTGGATGAACGAGTAAAAAGTTATGGGTATTTAAAAATTCAGGGCCAAGCTGTTTTATGGAAGAAAAAATAGCTACGGCTAGAAGAATTTTAGGCCTAAAGTGTAAATACAGGGATAGTTTATAAATCTAACTATTCTACCGTACTAGTCTAGTAATAATAAGCTACGGGAGTATAAAAAATACAAAGAAAGATAAATTTATAGGGTGAGAAAAGACGACTTCGAAAAGAGGAGACGACTTCCAGAATTCCCGCCGGAGGGAAGAATTAACATTTTATTTTGTGGGAAGCTAGTCAAACCAAAATATTGATTTAACCCGCCGTGGATGATTTTTGGAGGCTCTATGGGTCTATATTTATCGGTGCAATAGAGGCTTAGGACTCAAGGCCTAGGCAATGTGGGACTAAACGTAAACGAAAATAAACGTAACACAGGAGAAAAGCTATGCACAGGCCTAAAGCCTTCGGCCGGCCATGCACGCGTACGAGCTGTAGTTTTTTTTTCGAAGTATTTTTCTGAAATTTGTTTTAAAAAAACATAAACAATAATGAAATAAAACGGGTCGGCCTCCAGCTACTATGCTACGCTCGGGGGCGATACTTAATTGCTAGCGCACACACAGTTTTTCTATATAGAAGCTGAAAAGGAAAACTAAATATAACGAAATAAAAGAAACTTTTACATAGGCATATTATCTATCAAAATTTCAGAAAACGATTTCCTAAAGGATGAACATTGTTTCAACGGCATATAAATTTCACAAAAAATTAAATAAGGCAAACCGTACTACTAGTTCATTTAAAAACCAAATAAAAATATTTTAAAATATCTAAATGATTTGAAATACATTTTTATCTACTTTTCTACTGTAGGGATCATTTTACCCTATTTTCCATATATTTTATTTTTGTAGAAAAATGATTTGAATAAAAACAAATAACTCCAAATTGAAAGCGGGTTTCAAAATAACTTCGAAGGGACTTTCAATTTTGATTCATTGAAACTTCCAACTCTCTTTCATAGAATTTGAAGAATTCATTTTATCTTCTCTCATGAAAGTCATTGAGTTGCATATGGTTTCCGAATTTGAATTATTTCCAAATGGAATTCAAATCTTTTCAAAACCCTTTTCATCTATTTAAATGGAAGAAGTCATATCATCTTCACTCTAGGGTTTTGTGATGAAATAAATTTGAATTCATGGAGATCATAAATGCAAGGTGAAAGTTTTGGGAAAGTCATTCCATTCCATCTCACTCAACTTTCAAAAGTTTCAAATTCCACTCAATTTCACACCAGCAACCACTCCACAATCAAACAAAAAATCAAAACTTTTTATTTAATACAACATTCCAAAATTTAGAATTTTGGGATGTTACACTCAATAGATAACTTGGCATTCTCATAGGCTTGGGTTCTCCATTCATCAAGTAAGCTAATGTCAAATAACCTCTTCGCATCGGCAAGTTTGAAATCATAATTGAGCTCTTTAATAGCCCAATATGCCTTATGTTCTAGTTCAAGAAGTAAGTGACATGCTTTCCCATAAACTATTTTATACAGAGATATACCCATAGGGTTTTTATAAGCAGTTCTATATGCCCGTAGTGCCTCATCAAGTTTCTTAGACCAATTCTTTCTAGATCTATTAACAATATTTTTCATAATTAATTTAATCTCTCTATTGCTCAATTCTACTTGACCACTAGACTGAGGATGATATGGAGATGCAATTCTATGGTTAACAACATATTTAGCAAGCATCTTACGGAAAGCACCAAGAATAAAATGTGAACCACCATCAGTCATTAAATATCTTGGGACTCCAAACCTCGGAAAAATAACTTCTTTAAGCATCTTAATAGAAGTGTTATGATCAGCACTACTAATTGGAATAGCCTCTACCCACTTAGTAACGTAATCAACAGCAACTAAAATATGTGTATACCCATTAGAGGAAGGAAAAGGTCCCATATAATCAAAGCCCCAAACATCAAATGGTTCAATAACAAATGAATAGTTCATAGGAATTTCCTGCCGTCTAGTAATATTACCAATTCTCTGACATTCATTGTAAGACAAGAAAACCTTACGGGCATCTTTGAAGAGAGTAGGCCAATAAAAACCTGATTGTAATACATTCTGTTCAGTTCTATCTCCAGCATGGTGTCCTCCATAGGCCTCGGAGTGACACTTACGAAGGATCTATTCATGTTCATGCTCAGGTACACAACATCTAATAACACCATCTACTCCTTTATAAAGGTGTGGGTCATCCCAAAATTTAGCAACAATAATTAGCATAATCAGCATAATCAGCATACCAAGGAGCATTACGAGAGGCATTTATGACAGCTAATTGTTCATCAGGAAAGCTATCATGAATAGGTAGTGGGTCATCAAGAACATTTTCTAACCTAGACAAGTTATCTGCAACGGGGTTCTCAGCTCCCTTTCTATCAATGATATGCAAATAAAATTATTGTAGCAAGAGAACCCATCTAATAAGTCTAGGTTTAGCATCTTTCTTTTCCATAAGATATTTAATAGCAGCATGATCGGTGTGAACAGTTACTTTGGAATCAACAATATAAGATATGAACTTATCACAAGCAAAAACAACTACTAAGAATTCTTTTTCAGTAGTAGCATAATTCCTCTGGGCACTGTCAAGAGTTCAACTAGCATAATAACATTCAATTTCTTATCAACTCTTTGTCCTAGAACAACACCAATAGTATAATCACTCGCATCACACATAATTTCAAAGGGTAAATTCCAATCAGGTGGTCGAACAATAGGTGATGAGATCAAGGCTTTCTTTAGTATTTCAAATGCTTCTACACAATCATCATAAAAAACAAAAGGAACTTATTTTTGCAAGAGATTAGTGAGAGGCCTAGAAATTTTAGAGAAGTCTTTAATAAACCTCCTATAGAATCCAGCATGACGACGAAAACTTCTAATACCTTTGATATCTTTAGGACACGACATCTTTTCAATAGCATCTACTTTAGCCTTATTAACTTCAATACCCCTTTCAGAAATCTTGTGCCCCAAGACAATACCTTCATTAACCATAAAGTGGCACTTCTCCCAATTCAAGACAAGATTAGTTTCTTCTCATCTGTACAAAACTCGATCAAGGTTGCTTAAGGAATCATCAAAAGAAGTTTCATAAACAGAAAATCATCCATCAAAACCTCAACAATCTTTTCACAAAAATCAGAGAATACAACAGTCATACATCTTTGAAAGGTAGCAGGTGCATTGCATAAACCAAAAGGCATACATCTATAAGAAAAGGTACCAAAAGGGCAAGTAAAAGTGGTCTTTTCTTGATCCTCTTTTGACACAGGTATTTGACAGAAACCAGAATAACCATCTAGAAAGGAAAAATGTATATGTTTGGATAGTCTGAAGGAAATATGCCCTAGAGGCAATAATAAAGTTGTTATTTATATTTCCTTATATCAGGGTAAAAGTTTATTATTCATGCTAGAATTGTATTAACCGGAAACTTAGTACATGTGTGAATACATAGACAAAACAGAGTGTCCCTAGTATGCCTCTACTAGGCTAGCTCGTTAATCAAAGATGGTTATGTTTCCTGACCATAGACATGTGTTGTCATTTGATGAATGAGATCTCATCATTAGGAGAATTATGTGATGGACAAGACCCATCTGTTAGCTTAGCATAATGATCGTTTAGTTTTATTACTATTGCTTTCTTCATGACTTATACATGTTCCTCTAACTATGCGATTATGCTACTCCTGAATATCGGAGGAACACCTTGTGTGCTATCAAACGTCACAACGTAACTGGGTGATTATAAAGATGCTCTACAGGTGTCTCCGAAGGTGTTTGTGGTGTTGGCATAGATCGAGAATAGGATTTGTCACTCCGAGTGTTGGAGAGGTATCTCTGGGCCCTCTTGGTAATGCATATCATAATAAGCCTTGCAAGAAAATGACTAATGAGTTAGTCACGAGATGATGTATTACGGAACGAGTAAAGAGACTTGCCGGTAATGAGATTGAACTAGGTATGATGATATCGACGATCGGATCATGGGCAAGTAACATACCGATGACAAAGGGAACAACATATGTTGTTATGCTGTTTGACCGATAAAGATCTTCGTAGAATATGTAGGAGCCAATATGAGCATCCAGGTTCCACTATTGGTTATTGATCAGAGATGTGTCTCGGTCATGTCTACATAGTTCTCGAACCCGTATGGTCCGCATGCTAAACGTTCAATGACGATTTCTATTATGAATTATGTGATTTGATGAACGAAGTTTGTTCGGAGTCATGGATAAGATCACGGACATTACAAGGAGCCTAGAAATGGTTGAGAGGTAAATATTCATATATTGGAAGGCTATATTTGGACATGGGAAAGGTTCAGAGTGATTCGGGTATTTTTCAGAGTGCCGGTGAGTTACGGGAATTCACCGGGAAAAGTAATGGGCCTTATTGGGCCATACGGGAATAGAGGAGGTAGGCCAAAGGGTAGGTGGCGTGCGCCCCCTCCCCCCATGGGTCTGAATTGGACTAGGGAAAGGGGGCGGCGCCCCCCTTGCCTTTTCCTACTCCCTCTCTGTCGGGGATATACCCTGCGGCGTAACCCGGCCGGAAGTATAACCCGGTCGGACTTGGCGGTTTACTTGAGACGGTTTACACTTGGCGATTCACTGGTAACCCGGCGGGCGGATCATGGATGACAAGGGCCAAGGCCCAGAAGGCCGGTTCATGTTATGGTGGGCCGGTTTATGAAGAAAGCACGAGGTATATTCTCCTACAAAGGATGAAAGACTAGGACTCCTTGTAATAAAGTAATCCTAATCCTACTAGGACTAGTCATGTAACCCGCCCCTTAAACATATATAAGGGGGGCAGGAATCCCCAAAGAGGGACAAGTTCTGACAGGTTAGAGGCGCCATATTCTTTAGGGCTAGACTCAACTAAAGGAGGGCCGGTTTACCGGCGACCCCATGAGGATCATAATGAGACCTAGCCTCAAACAACATGTAGGGCTATTACCGGATGATGTTTTCCGGGGCCCGAAGCTGTCTAAATCCTTGTCTTGCATTGCGTCTCTCGATTCCGCTCAACCGCTCTCAAGCTACCACATAGATGTGCGGCCTCACGACTAAGTCCTTACCCTAGGACATCTGCCGTGACAATACCACGACAGTTGGCGCCCACCATGGGGCCTGCGCACGCTGGTGATGAGTTCTTGGAGGGATCCCTCCGAGGGATCGAGAAGCTCGCAATTTTCTAAAGGAAGAATAGCCGATTTAAACAGATCGGCGTCAGCTTGAAGATCGTCAGTCCAGATTTACAATCTACAAGATTTAAAGTTTGAGAGGAATTAGGGTTACACAGCGGATTACAAATCGAGCCGCGGACTCGGATTTGCTACACAGACTTTTTCGGCAAAGCCGCCACCGTTACCGTAAGCGGTTTATGTCTCTTCTTTACAAAAATTACCATGGCAAGGAAAATCATGAAGCATCATATGAGGTTCCAACTTGATCCGGACTCGGACTCGCCGGTCGCGCATCCGTCTCCGTCGTCGGCGCCTCGAGCCGCCTTCGCCTCCGTGGTCCCGTCGCCAGTTGTTCAACCCGCCCCTACTTCACCTTGGTACTTCACCTCGCCGTCACCAAGTCGGCCTCGACGACCGGCGCGGTAGAAGGGCCGCTGCTGTACTGTGTCAAAGCGCCCCGTGAAAATCTTGCATCGACCGCCCCGCTGCTGTACTGTGTCAAATCCGTGAAGTCGCCGTGCCTCGCCCAAACTGCTTCTACGCTGGACGTGATAAGGCAAACCGCTGAAACTGCTTCTACGCTGGATGTGATAAGGCAATCCGCCGAAACTGCTTCTACGCTGAATCCGAGCTGGCAAGGGGTTGATCCGCTGCACGTATGCACACAAATCGTTCCAGGTTCGGATGGTCAGATCCACCGAGTTCTCTTGCTACTGGCTTCAAGTCCCCTGATATTACATGGGTCCTTTGCTACAAGTCGCCCCCGCCGCGTGCTTTAGCCGCCTCTGCTTTCAAGACCAAAGCTGTGACAGATTCTTCTTCGTCTTAAAACTGGCCTCGCCTCATCTACAGCGGGTCAATGCCAAGCTGCAAATGCGTGTGACCGTGTACATGCTATTCAAAATCTCAAAGTATCAGTGTACGCGTATTTACTACTACGTCCTGATGCAAAGACGGAAAAGAAAAATACTACTTCAAGTAGTAGTCCAAGGGATCAATATTTACTGCTACTATCTCACACAAGATACTTCAGAAGAAAGATTTACAGAAGGATCCAGACGTGAGTTGCAGCCGTCGTTGTCTGAGCCGCGGTCCTCGCTTGAGTCGCCGAGTGCCACCAAGACATCTCTGGCACTGCGGCCCTGACCCTCACCGCGACCCGGCATCGCTCTCACCCCGTGGCCTCAAGTGGCCCTACCTGTAACTCTGAGCCGCCATGTCTCGGGCTGCAAATCACCGGATTGAGCCGCCGCTGCCGCCTTGGCCTGGACTCGCCTCCGCGCTTGCCTATACCAAGCTTGGCTGTCGTAACGGCCTCAACTCTGAACCGCCGACGCCCCTATGCAATTGCGGTAGCAGTGTCAAGCTGCTACTGCCCCGCGACCTCTGGGCCTCGCCAAGTCGCCGAGCCGCTCGACTGCCTATGTTGTGCCCCTGTCCCTCGGCGCGACCTCAAGCTGCCTCCACTGCCTGAACCGCCGATTGCCTCTGCAATACGAGCGGCCGGCTGTTTCTGAGCCGCTGGGTTTCAAGTCGTCGGCGCCGGCCTGAAGACTCAGTTTCGCCATGCCCCGCCTCACTTCACGGGCTCCCGGCCGACCGCGCCGCCTCATCCGCATGGGTTGTGACCTGTACAGTCGCGGACTCGCCTCGCGCTGAGCCGCCGCCATGGTCTGTCGCATTCACCATGAGTTTTCATACACATAAAGGTGTACATTCAGAAGAATATCTCAAGGGCGCTCCTATCACTACTACCATTGTTCGATGAACAAGGCAAAATAGTCCCGGATCAATGAAACATCCGTTGAGGATCACCAGTACTAGTCGACGTACATCCAAAAATTATCAATACAAGGAAAAATACCAGCCTCCGCCCGCTACTGACCCTTTGTCCACGAATGGATAGCACCAACACGGCGCCTCGTACACGATCAGTCATTTCATGATGAACGTGACATTATAAGATGGAGTTGGAGCTTGTGCTAGTGTTGGCCTCCGTCCATGCCACGCTCACTTCGCGTGCAGGCCAAGCTCGTTGTGGTCCGGCTTATTCAACGCGCCGGGTCGACTGACGGACACCGCCGAGGATTATAAGGTTCAAATACATCAGACCAAGCTCATTGCGGTTCGGCCTATTCAAAGTGCCAGGTCGACTAACGGACGCTGCTAAGGATCATAAGGTCCAAATACATCAGGTGATGTCCATCCAAGTTTACTTTTCTGAACACATATTGTTTTTATCAAAGAACAATTACTTGCTCTATGATATTTCTTCGCAGGACTGTTATTTCTTACAAAAGGTGTTGCAAAAGGGGCACGAGCATATATGCACTAACACTCATCCTAAGCAGGTTGCCAGCCCCGCTACGTCAACACATGCGATCGACTTATTATTCGCCCCCGCGGCCGATTCTCCCGCATCCGCCGGTTTACAACGCAGTGGCCGTCCTTTGCGACCGCGCCGGCTTACAACGAAGAGGATGACTAGCCCGTCAGTGTCGGCTGACCCATCTGTTGTTCGAGCTAATCAGTTTCACCATCGTGATAATCAACTCCGCGGTGGATAATTTTTGGCCTAAAGATGTCAGGTGAAACCCATCCAGTATATTTTTATATTATATATCGTTTTCTTTAAAAGAGCAATTACTCTGGCTTGCAAAGTCATCTAATGCAGGGCCCTAAACCGCCACGGTGCCGTTTTAAACCGCCGGTCCTTCGTCTTCCTTGTGGGTGTTGCATCCAAACCGCCGCTGCGAGCTGCCAGGTATCAACCGTCTTTTTGTTCATAAGAGTATCACATGAGGGCTTCTACATACAAGGGAGTTCCTATGGCCTCTTAAACAGGCGCCCCCGGTACACCGGGGAATCAGCCATCTTTTTCGCAAAAGAGTACCACATGGGGGTTTCGAAAGAAACCTTCCATGGCCTCTTAAACCGGCGCCCTTGACAAATCAAGGAATCAGCCGTGCTTTTCAAAGTAGTATCACATGGGACTTTTTTGCAGAAACTTTCCATGACCTCCTAAACCAGCGCCCTTGATAAATCAAGGAATCAGCCATCTTTGATATACAAACAAGAATCACATGGGGGCTTCCGTGGGCAAGGGAGTTTCCCATGGCCTCTTGAGCCGGCTGCTGTATGAAGCCCATAATAAGAGCACTGCTCTGGTTGCTTCGGCAATTTCCACATGATGATGAGGGGTAAAAGAGAGTGTTGGTGCCTAACCCATCTCAAACATATGCCCCGATGAGCAAAACGGCTCACACACTACCGGGGGGCTCGCAGAGAGTTGAATACCCTTGTAGCGAACATGGCTTGGAAGCCCGGTGCATGCACCTAAAACCCCGGATTAATCTGCATGCATCAAGTAAATCACGCCGTCCAGGTAAACCTGGTATGACACGTCGAACCTACCACAAGTCAATCCTTCGGGACCTTGAACTTGGCCACGTTAAATTGACGATCATCGAGTTGATTACCTAAATACAAGATCTTTACGAGATTTTGAAACATTGGGTAGCTTGTCATCTATGATTTGGTTAAGGATTGCGGAGCATCATGACAGGCTTTGCCAAAATGGTTAATGACAGTAGCCTGGCAGCTCATAAAAAGCCTCGAATTTGGAGACTGGCAGCTCATAAAAAGCCTCGACTACATGGTCTTATTTGCTCAAAAACCTTATTTTCATTTTTTATGTTTTTACAAATCTTTGTCTTCAAGGTCATTGGTTTTTTAACCAAGTCCATTGATGCGAGACTGGACAACTACAATGTTGACCATATGTTTACAGAGCTATAGTCTGGGTCATGAACACCAGTACTGATTCACAGTTAAACCGGAGTTCATTGTAACCCGGATCGACCTTCATGATGAGCCGACAAAGAGCCAAGTAAATCATCAGCACTTACACCCCGGAGTGTTCCTGTCGGATTAAGGTTTATAGATACACTTAATCACAGGTATGATACATGTTCATATTTCATACACGGTTCAAATTATTAAACTCAGATCATGTGTTTGGCCAGTATGATCCGTCCGGCGATAATCCGCCAGGACACTTTAAACATTGTTTTATGCAGAAATAGGTAAGATAATGATCGGTGTTTATTAAACCGGCCTGGCTTTTGACTATAAGTCGCCAGTATGAGATAAGATAATGACCGATGTTTATTAAACCGGCCTGGCTTTTGACTATAAGTCGCCAGTATGAGATAAGATAATGACCGGTGTTTATTAAACCGGCCTGGCTTTTGACTATAAGTCGCCGGTATGAGATAAAATAATGACCGGTGTTTATTAACCCGGCCTGGTTGTGATCAAATATCACTGGAACCGGTTTTCAAGCCGGGTTATATTATTCAAATCTTTAATAGCCAACATGGCTGGATTTTTATCATGGTTATCAAATATCAATATTATGATTGAGGTTTTCAAAGTTGCTTTAGCGCAATGGATATTATTTCATCAATGGGTATGATTTATTCTACAAAGGAATAGTCCCGAGTCGCTGCAGGCTTACGACCCGGCACTTGGGGGCTACATTATTCAAATTGAGATTACATTAAATACACAAGTCTCATGTCGCTGCAAGCATGTACCATGACACATGGGGGCTAATGCAAAGTCATTTTTTGCTCACCTTATTGAAGACCCGACTCATTACATTATAATGAGCCGGTCCTTGGGGGTTACCAATTACTCCTGTCAACAATTCAAGGTACACAAATATTAATCCATTATATTGAAGGATCCATTGCTCAGTTGGTAAACCACAAGGCTCTTAACCTTGTGGACGTGGGTTCAAGCCCCATGATGGGGTTTATATTATATAATGTTATTTTCAATGAAGTATATACAAAGTCCCCGCTCATTATTGCATAATGACCCGGCCCTTGGGGGCTACACTGGTTGAAGTTTTTGAGCATCAGGCAATTACAAGTCCCAGGTTGCTGCAAGCATGACAACCCGGCACTTGGGGGCTATATAATATGGAGTATTCAGTTTTTTACTAGTGACTGGGATGAACAATCTGGATTTCTTCAAGGTTGCAACATTTACAAGTCTTAAGCTATCACTGTATTCTCCTCTTAAGACTTGGGGGCTACAGGTAATATGCATATAAAGGAGGGATATCTTCAAATTTTCAGTTTTGAACAAACCAGGAAGATCAATTGTGTGACCCGGTGTTAGCAACAATTATAACCTGGAGTTTATTAACAGTCATGACCCGGGATCATCAGTTTTTATAACCCGGCTATTTTGGCAATCATAAACCGGCATGTTCTACATCTTCAAGCTGGCTGGATATCAATTGAATATTTGAAGACCAATATTTTTTTTCAAATCAGAGCATTGAAGGCCGATTCAAATGGATTCTTTATTTACAAAATATCTTCTTCAAGCAAATTGATTATGAAGCTGGTCTATTGACCCGGAGTTTTCAGAAGAAGTGCCTGGAATTTTTTGCATTGGTAATGTTTGAAAATATCTACTAAGGAGATATGTTATGAGATCATGGATACATATCAAGGAGGAAACGACAAGGATATAAGGATGATCAAGTGCCGGTTCAGGAAAATATTTTAGCCCGGAGCACAACCTATCAAATTTGCTTCTCGTAGGAAGGATCAAGTTTAACAAGGATAAATCCAAATTAAACTGGGGGCTAATGTCGGGGATATACCCAGCGGCATAACCCGACCTGAAGTATAACCCGGCCGGAAGTATAACCCGGCCGGACTTGGCGGTTTACCTGAGACGGTTTACACTTGGCGATTCACTGGTAACCCGGCGGGCGGATCACGGATGACAAGGCCCAAGGCCCAGAAGGCCGGTTCATGTTATGGTGGGCCGGTTTATGAAGAAAGCACAAGGTATATTCTCCTACAAAGGAAGCAAGACTTGGACTCCTTGTAATAGAGTAATCCTAATCCTACTAGGACTAGTCATGTAACCCGCCCCTTCAACATATATAAGGAGAGGCAGGGCTCCCCAAAGAGGGACAAGTTCTAACAAGTTAGAGGCCCCATATTCTTTAGGGCTAGACACAACTAAAGGAGGGCCGGTTTACCGGCGACCCCATGAGGATCATAATGAGACCTAGCCTCAAACATCATGTAGGGCTATTACCGGATGATGTTTCTCGGGGCCCGAAGCTGTCTAAATCCTTGTCTTGCGTTGCGTCTCTCGATTCCTCTCAACCCCTCTCAAGCTACCACATAGATGCGCGGCCTCACGACTAAGTCCTTACCCTAGGACATCTGCCGTGAAAATACCACGACACTCTCTCTTTCCCTCTTTCCTTCTCTCTTACTCCGAATAGGAAAGGGTTTCCTACTAGGACTTGGAAGTCCTAGTAGGACTCCCAACACTTGGCACGCCCTAGGGGCCACCCTCTCTCCCTCCCTCCTTTATATAAGTGGGCACGGGGCACCCCAAAGGCACAACAGACAATTTCTTAGTGATGTGCGGTGCCCCCATCCACAGTTACACACCTCGGTCATATCATTGAAGTGCTTAGGTGAAGCCTTGCGCCGGTAACTTCATCATCACCGTCACCACGCCGTCATGCTAACAAAACCCTCCCTCGTCCTCAATTGGATCAAGAGCTCGAGGGACGTCATCGTGCTAAACGTGTGCTAAACACAGAGGTGCCATACGTTCGGTACTTGGATCGGTTGGATCATGAAGACGTTTGACTACATCAACCACGTTACTAAACGCTTTCACTTCTGGTCTATGAGGGTACGTGGACACACTCTCCCCGCATGTTGCTATGCTTCTCCTAGATAGATCTTGCGTGATCGTAAGATTTATTTTTTGAAATACTATGTTCCCCAGCAGTGGCATCAAGAGCCAGGTCTATGCATAGATTGTATGCACGATTAGAACACAAAGAGTTGTGGGCGATGATAGTCATACTGCTTACCAGAATGTTATACTTTGATTCGGCGGTATTGTTGATGAAGCGGTCCGGACAGACATTACATGACCGCGTTCATGAGACTGGTTGTACCGACGTGCTTTGCACATAGGTGGCTGGCGGGTGTCAGTTTCTCCAACTTTAGTTCAATCGAGTGTGACTACTCCCGGTCCTTGTTGAAGGTTAAAACAACACACTTGACGAAAAATCGTTGTAGTTTTGATTCGTAAGTAAGAACGGTTCTTTCTAGAAGCCCGTAGTAGCCACGTAAAACTTGCAACAACAAAGTAGAGGATGTCTAACTTGTTTTTGCAGGGCATGTTGTGATGTGATATGGTCAAGACGTGATGAGTTATACGTTATTGTATGAGATGATCATGTTTTGTAAATTATCGGCAACCGACAGGAGCCTTATGGTTGTCTCTTTATTGTATGAATTGCGAAAGCCATGTAATTGCTTTAGTTTATCACTATGAGTTAGCGATAGTAGTAGTAGCAATAGTTGGCGAGACGACCACGATGCTATGATGAAGATCATGGTGGCAAGCCAGTGACGATGGTGGCAAGCCAGTGACGATGGAGATCATGAAGATGCTTTGAAGATGGATATCAAAAGCACAAGATGATGATGGCCATATCATGTCATATACATTGATTGATGTGATCTTTATCTTATTATGCTTCCTATTTTTCTTAGTATGACGGTAGCATTATAATATGATCCCTTACAAAATTTCAAGGTACAAGTGTTCTCCCTGAGTATGCACCATTGCGACAGTTCATCGTGCTGAGACACCACGTGATGATCGGGCGTGATAAGCTCTATGTTCACATACAATGGGTGTAAGACAGTTTTGCAGACGCAGAATACTCGGGTTAAACTTGACGCACCTAGCATGTACAAACATGGCCTCGGAACACCGGAGACCGAAATGTTGAGCGTGAATCATATAGTAGATATGATCAACATAAGATGATCACCGTTAAAAACTACTCCATCTCACGTGATGAACGGACATGGTTTAGTTGATATGGATCACATGATCCTTTAGATGACTTGAGGGATGTCTATCTAAGTGGGAGTTCTTAAGTAATATGATTACTTGAACTTTAATTTATAATGAACTTAGTCATGACAGTATTTGCAAATTACACAACAAAAAAAAGACACATCCGTGACATTATGTGCCGAACGAAAAAGAATCTGTCGTACTTATGACACTTCTATGACAATAATTGTGACAAAACATGGTATCATCATAGATGTGGTGGGGTCCTACTTCTATGACAAAAAATAATGACAGAAAATGGGATTTTTGTCCTGGGCGGGCCGGAGACGCAGCTGCATGATATTCTTTGGGCCGTCCATGACGGGAAAAACTGTGGTAGAAGCGAGGGTGAGGAAAATATCGGGGTGTTCCCGGTTATGGTGGGTGGTCGGGGCCGAGCGATGCACGTTTCTCTCGTACACGCACGCGTGTGGGTGCGAGGCATTGGGCTCTAACTAAACCCGAGCGAGGAATTGGGCTCTAACTGAACCCGAGCGATTGCACTGCAGGCTACGCATTACTGAACAAGAGGAATCAATCGATGGATGTTAACTGAACCCGATCGACCGATTCCTTAGCTACTGCTGCTAACTAAAGCCGATCGATTCGTTGCTGGGGTGGTTTGGATGAATAGTTCTCGGTGGGTGTGGAGGAATAGGACCCCGATCGATCGAGCCAGTTGGGGCTGCATGAACAAGACCCTACAGAGAGCTGGATGAATAGGACCACCCCGTGGAGGGCAGGATGAACAGTAGACGATGGAGGGCTGGATGAACATTAGCCCATGGAGGGGTGGTTGAACAGGAGCCCGTGGAGAGGGCTGGTAGAATAGTAGCCGGTGGAGTGGCGCGCAGTGGAGGCTGAACAGTCGCAGGTGGAGGCAGGAGGAGGTCGACGGTGGATGAACAGTCGCCCGTGGAGGCTGGAGGTGGTCGACGGTGGAAATGAACAGTATCCCATGGAGTCCCGTTTTGCGGTACGCCACACCCCTACTGATGAACAGGAACCCCGTTTTGACCGTAGCGCTCCAACACAAGTTCGTTTCCTCCGTTTTGTGGTACGCCACACCCCTCCCGATCAACAGGAAACCCGTTTCGACCATCAGAGGTCTGTTTCCTCCGTTTTGCGGTACCATAGACCCCTCCCGATGAACAGGATCCCGTTTCGACCGTGGCCGGTCGAACACAAGGCCATTTCCTCCGTTCTGCGGTACGCCAGGTCTCGTTTCCATCGGCTGTTCCGTCCAAGCCCTCTCGATGAACACGACGACGTATTCTGTTCCGACCTAGCCGGTTGGCTCCCCATGAACACGACGACGACGCTATTTCTCCGTTCCGACCCAGCCATGTACACGAGCCCTGGCCGTACGTATGCACGAGTAGGCGTTCGAAACCTTGCCCATATGTACGTAAGTGGCCGTATTTTCTTTCTTGCACACTGGCCACTATACGTATGTGTACATACTACATGTGCGCCTCTACTACGACACGTGCGTGCCTCTACATCGACCAGTATGTATGTACACGTTCGCGACTAGAATGAAAACGCTACGTACACTTCGACCAGGTGGGTCCCGACTGTCAGGCACTTCCTTGCCTGCGAAGAAGTAGCTGGTGAGTCTGAGCAGTCAGGGGGCCGAATCGTTTTTTTGACACACTTCCTTGTGTGTGAAGATGTAGCTGGTGGGTCCCAGCAGTCAGGGGAAACGTTTTTTCGCGAAATACAGAGGCCCTTTCGGTGGGTCCCAGACGTCAGGTGGCGGAATCATTATTTTGCGTGTAAAAAGGAGGCATTTCCTTCTGTGCGGCCGTGGACCCAGCTGTCAGCCTCTCCACGTACAGTCCACTTCAGATGCATGTCGGTCGTTAACCATGTTGACCAGGCTGCGCTGAGAGCACCAGGGCGGTGGATGATGGCGAGGCCTAGGAAGGGAGCGACACGAAGCTAGGGAAGACTCGGCAGTTGTTTCCCACGCAGAGGGGAGTACGACTGTACGAGGGTTTACTGGTTCATCTGTCGTCGCTGGAGAATAACCGCAGGTGTGGGTGAGTAGAGGGATGGCTAGGCCAGCGATGGGAGTACGGTGGGGCGATGAGGCATGTGCGGCAACACAGCCGGACGGGGGGGAGGAGAGAGCAGGCAATCCCGCCGGTGCTTGTTTGAGCGGCTGGAGCAGGAAGAGCAGAGATTGAAGAAGCACGACGGCCGTTGGATGGACATCCAACAGTCACTGCTTGTGCGTCAACCTTTTTTTAGGAAAGCCTCAAATCTATGGAAAACATCATACAGCTCATCTGCCATTATTTCTAATAATTTACAACCCATTTGCTAATTCTTGAGTTTTTTTTGGAGCCAATATTCTTTTTGTTAGCATTACAGCCCTTATTGTGGCCACGGTTAAAAAATTATACAAAAGTTTGCATATTTAGGTGCGGTTCGAACTGTTTTTAATCCCGAAATTTCGAGTCACGTTCAAAGTGATTCTGAAAATAAATATATATCAATACAATATCCATCAAATTGTCCACGCATAAAAATCATTGCAATTTAAAATCTCGGAATGAAAAAAAGAAATTTGAAACTAATTGCCGGTTTGATGTGTTTTAAAAATGTACATCCCATTTCTCATTACTGATAAGCAATTTTCTCGGCCAGCCGACTGAAAGCTCTCCTCGTCTTGAAAGATTTGCAGCCCAACAGGCCTGACAAAGCGACTTACTTGGAAAATCACAAAAAAACTGGGATGTGGCCGTGGACCTAGCTGTCAGCCTCTCCACGTACAGTACTCTTCCAATGGAAGTCGGTCGTTGACCACACGGACTACGCCGCGCCGAGATCACCAAGGCGGTGGACGACAGTGAGGCCTAGGAAGGGGATGACACGGAGCCAGGGAAGACGCGGCAGTGGATGCCCACGCGGAGAGGAGTACGAGGTTTCACTGGTTCGGCTGCGGTGTGAAGCTGCCGTCGCCCTGGCTAGCTGTGGGAGTAGTAGGGGGCGATAAGGCCTCAACAGCAGCATAGCTGGCCATTGGAGGCAGGAGTAGGTGGTCTCGTCGGCACTAGTTTGGGCGGCTGGTGCAAG
This sequence comes from Secale cereale, assembly GCA_902687465.1. NCBI lineage: Eukaryota > Viridiplantae > Streptophyta > Magnoliopsida > Poales > Poaceae > Secale > Secale cereale. Next base: position 791,535,642 of record LR738711.1, on the reverse strand, counting down.
AAGAGCAGCGATTGAAGAAGGAGGAGGACCATTCGATTCAAATCCAATGGTTATTGCTGCTAGAATCGTTTGTTGACTAAGTTGACAAGCCCTATGTACGCGTCAACTTAGTAGGCCCACAGGTCAGCCTCCCAACCGGTGCGCCCCAGATGTCAGTGGGAGGAATCATTTTTTCGCGTAATAAGGAGGCAGTCGATTGCGTGCGGCCAGGCCAGCGGAGGGAGTAGGGTGGGCCGGGGAAGCCGGCGCAGCATCACAGCGGGCCACAAGAGGAGGGAGTAGGCAGTCCCGCCGGAGCTAGTTTAGGCGGCTCGGGCAGGAATATCAGAGATTGAAGAAGCACGTCGGTCGTTGGATGGACATTAAACAGTCACTGCTGCTAGAATCGTGTGTTGGCTGACAAAGCCTTGTGTAAACAAGTCAGCCTCGAAATCTGTGGCGTGTACAAACCATTTTCTATTAATTTTATAATTTTTACACATTTTCAAATTTATATGGAATTTATTGCATCCCTTTTTCCATTTTTAGAATTGCTGCCCATTTTCTGGTCAGTACCAGGGTTTAAAAAATTAACCAAATAGGTGGGAATTTTGAAAATTCGCAATTTTTTGCTAGGGAACAAAATATTCTTAATCCAAAAATTAGTAGCCATACTAGAACAAATTTAGAAATAAATTAGTACTATGTCATGTTAAATCCAATGAAATGTGCATAAGATATCAGTGAAGAACAAAAACAAAAAAAAAGAAACTAATATCCGATTTGCTATATTTTTTTTGGAATTTTCAACCCCTTTCGATATTAATTTTAACACACACTGACCATACTCTTTGGCTAGGCCGGAATGCGTCTCTCTTTTATTGAAAGATTTGCAGCCCAGTAAGTCAAAGAAAACAAATAGGCTTAGCTTGGGCATTCTTCGAAAAGAAATACTGGGCTACCTATTTTCTCAAAGAAAGAACTGCTGGGCTGGTCATGTTGTTAGACGGGCGACAGAGACCGCACAACCTAGTTTATAGCATGCTCCTCTGAATTTCTTATTTATGTTTAGGGGGCCATGAGCATGTACCTGGGCCGGATTCATGCGAGAGCCTCCCTTCTAGTTAATTATGGGCTTCTCTATTGGGCCTTCATCAGTGGGCTGCATGTTATCAACAAGTGGAAAATGTGCTCCGTACGAAAAAATAGTATGCGCTACATATGGTAGGGACACTAAAGAATCGAACCATGCAACGACTTCCAAAACATTGTGTTTGTCGTTCTAACAACACATTTATTCAACCAACAGACGAAATATACTACTGATTGTACATTGAAAACAACAGTAGCAGCAACCAGGGTTGGGGTGCAATAGAAGCAGTAACCAGGCCAGAAGAGTGAAGACGCAGCTCTCTCTTCCAAACCAAACATCAACCATCATTACAAAAGGGCTACCAAAAAATAACAAGTGTATGCATCAAACTAAATAAAGATCCTACTACACAAGTGTACGCATCTAACTATCTGGCTTAGTTAGATGTTACTATTTATTAAGCTGTGGAGATTGGCTGACGGCTTGAACCAGATGGGTGCATGACGGGGAAAACTCCAGCCAACAGGTCGAAGTCTGATACTTGTGACCCTCTCTCCTACTTTGGAGTACAGAGCGTGGCGGCACATATCAGCGTATGGTGCATGCTGAGACGCATGGTACACTGTGTACACACAGTTTTGCCTGATGAACAAAACCGCGCTACCATCATAATCCTTGCTATCGGTTATCTCTTGGTTAATCGGATAATTCAGTCAGACAAACAAAGAGCGTGTACCAAGGCTACTTACCAACCTCCAGTCAAAATTTCCTAAAGGCCCAGAGAAGCTGGGATCCTGCTCAAAGACCTTGCAGTGACTGTGATTGTATTCCGCGAAACAACACGTCTGGTAAGTGCGAACGATCATCAATCATTCTCCGTCGTATGATCGAGTCAGGAACCACCTGCAACTGCCATGCTGCTTTTCTTTGAAAGGTTATGGGATTAGGAAGGGTATGGACACCAGGCGGCCTACAAGTCAAATAACCCGCAAAAAAATTTGGAGTCAAATAAAAAAGGGATCTTGATTTAGTCAATCTTAAGAACAGCGTGTTATGAGCATGAATATTTTTTCTGTAAATGTTGAAAGTAATATAAGCAAGCCATCATGATATCATAGGAAAGTAACATACTGCTGTAACAGCCGTTTGTAGCAATGACTTGAGTAGGCCAGCAATAAGTCCAACCATAGAAGGAGTCGACAGCGTAAATGAAGCTCTTGTGTTCAATGGCATCAGAGAACCATGGGGGATGTATGATCCTGTGATGGACGTGCAGATTTATCCACTTACCGCAGTGACCTACAGATAGGCGAGACCGCGGTTGAAGGACGCAATTAGCCTGAAGTCTTTACAATTCGCAGATCACTACTGGCCCTTGGCGAAGGACATCAAGTATGAGACGTGCTACCCGTTCACCGTGCCGGAGTCACTGGAGGATCAGCGCCGCCTGCTAGTCTCGGAGGAGGACGTCATCGTCTTCTTCTTAATTGTGGGCAATGGCGAGGCCCACGCACGCCGCCGCCACATCTCTGTAGTGTGCGTCAGGGGCGACGTCGACGCTAACACTGACATGAGGCCGATGTATGGGTGCGTGCTCACTATTACTACCACTTGGAGGTACGTGGGTGGCGACATTGGCCACGTCAAGCTGACTTGGAATCTGTCGAGTTGGGACCTTCCCGCTGATGTAGACATAGAAGACACACGGTATTATTTGACCCCCAACAATGTGCACGGGGACTCCAAGGAGGTTCACCTGGACATCTGCATTATCAAGTTAAATGTTGATCATTAGTTAAGCATGTGGAGCCTTCCATGCATGATCTTGCTCTATTGGAGTATCGCGCATGAAAAAAAGTGTATCCAATTATGGTATAGTCTAGAATCTTCCATCTATGAATTTTTACTACAGTACTGGTGAAATACTTATGATCAACCATTTCTTACATATCCTCTACCCCCTTCAAGTCATCCCGATTTAATCACTCCGTCTAGGTGTATAAGGGCATGGTTAATACTTAAATAGTATATCCAACTGTTGACTATAAGAAAGTGCCATGTCATCTGTAGCCAACATGTATAACAATGGATACTCAAAACTAATTCTTGAAGATCATTTCCTGCAAAGCACAATAAGAGTTATTTCTTCACAAGTTTTTGATGCAGGTTGAACAGTTGAACACTTTTGTTTGCAAAAAGATACTTTTTTATTTATTTCACCCGGATGTTTGTGAGCTCTAGAGATGAAATAATATCCGAACAAACCTATCGATACCCTTTACACATGAGATGACCCCCACATCCTTTGTCAAAATAAACAACTCCCTGGTCAATGCATTTCACTCTTCCGTGCAACGCATGGCCACCTTACTATAGATTAATACGACCAAAAATTGAAGTAACATTATATATAGTACGATAAATGATGATGCATGTCACCTAAAATTATATCATTGAAAACTATGTTCAAATACAAATCCAACGATATTCTTTTTGTTGACATGCACTAATATTTTGTTCAAATACAAATTCAGTGGGGGATAAACCACGACTGGTGTAGTAGTACTATTGTAGAGGGCGGCGCTGCACGGGAGTCTCACCCCGCTCATGGCGCGGCAGTAAAGCCGTCATATCACAAAACCCAACCACTCCCAATAATAAGTGGCCTGGTAAAATAAACGGACAAGCAACCATCACATTCCTCCGTATTTTTTGCATATCATCTCTCTGCATTTACTTTCTCCGGTTCATCTCGCATACTCGATCCCTAGCTACTACTCCTAGTATCCCTAGCTACTACTCCTAGGGCTAGTTCTTTTGGCGGCTTCCCCAGCTTTTCCCATAAGACTAGTCACGGTGGAGAGTAACATTAAGGCGCCTCACTCATTTATTTGGGCTTCTAAACTAGTACTACTATTAGTACCTCCGTCCTGGTTTATTCCACACCATTGTAATTTGTGCTAAATTTTGACCAAAGATTTAACTGTTAAAATGTTAGTGCATGTGGCATGCACTAACATTTCATTAGTTAAATTTATGATCAAAATTTGACACATATTACAATGGGGACCAATAAACCAGGATGGAGGTACTTAGTAGTTATGGGATTAGTAATCTAGAAGCCTAAAAGTACTGGCCCCTGGTACTCCTACTAGTAGTACTCCCTCCGTCTAGGTGTGTAAGTCACCTAAGGTGGAGCAGCGCGACTGCTACTTCTCGATCTTGCATTGTATTCCCTCGAAGAGGAAAGGGAGATGCAGCACAGTAGCGCAAGTATTTCCCTTAGTTTTTGAGAACCAAGGTACCAATCCAGTAGGAGACCACGCGCGAGTCCCTCGCACCTACACAAACAAATAAGAACTTCGCAGCCAACGCAATAAGGGGTTGTCAATCCCTTTATGATCACTTACGAAAGTGAGGTCTGATAGATATGATAGTTGGATATTTTTGGTATTTTTGGATATAAGAACAGAAAGTAAAAACAACAAGGTAAAGTAGATTGTAGATTTAATATGTTGAGAATAGACCCGGGGGCCATAGGTTTCACTAGTGGCTTCTCTCATGATAGCAGACTTCTACGGTGGGTGAACAAATTACTGTCGAGTAATAGATAGAAAAGCGGATAATTATGAGAATATCTATGCATGCTCGTTATATATAGGCATCACGTCCGTGACAAGTAGACCGAAACAATTCTGCATCTACTACTATTACTCCACACATCAACCGCTATCCATCATGCATCTAGAGTATTAAGTTCAAAAGAACAGAGTAATGCTTTAAGCTAGATGACATGATGTAGAGGGATAAACTCAAGCAATATGATATAAACCCCATCTTTTTATCCTTGATGGCAACAATACTATACGTGCCTTGTTGCCCCTGTTGTCACTGGGAAAGGACACTGCAAGATTGAACCCAAAGCCACGAACTTCTCCCATTGCAAGAACTATAGATCTAGTTGGCCAAACCAACCCGATAATTCGAAGGTACTTGCAAGGATATTATAATCATACATAAAAGAATTTAAAAAATAACCAAATATTTCTCATAGATAATCTTGATCATAAACCCACAATTAATCGGATCTCGACAAACACACCGCAAAAAGATTACATCGAATAGATCTCCTCGAAGACCGAGGAGAACTTGGTATTAAGATCCAAAAAGAGAGAAGAAGCCATCTAGGTACTAACTATGGACCCGAAGGATTGTGGTAAACTACTCACAACTCATGGTGAGGCAATGGTGTTGATGTAGAAGCACTCCATGGAAGATCCCCCCTCCGGCGGAGCTCCGGAACAGGCCCCAAGATAAGATCTCACGGTAACAGAAAGTTGCGGTGGTGGAATTAGGGTTTTCTCTGTTGCTTCGATGTTTTCAGGGTAGAAGGGTATATATAGGACGAAGGAGGCATCGGGGGAGCAACATGGGGCCCACGAGGCAGGGGCCACGCCCAGGGGGAGGGGCGCGCCCCCCACCCTCGTGGATGCCATGTGTGCCATATGCCTTGGTTCTCAAGTCTCTCGTGAAGATATCGCACCAAAAATATATCTCCCGAAGGTTTCATTCCGTTTGGACTCCGTTTGATATTCCTTTTCTACAAAACCCTGATATAGGCAAAAAAATAGCAATCTGGACTTGGCCTTTGGGTTAATAGATTAGTCCCAAAAATAATATAAAAGTGTATAATAAATCCCATTAAACATCCAAAACATCATATGTAATATCATGGAACAATAAAAAATTATAGATACGTTGGATATGTATCAAGCATCCCCAAGCTTAATTCCTGCTCGTCCTCGAGTAGGTAAATGATAAAAACTGAATTTTTGATGTGGAATGCTAACCAACATAATTTTCAATTTAATTCTCTTTATTGTGGCATGAATGTTCAGATCTGAAAGATTCAAGACAAAAGTCTATATTGACATAAGAAATAATAATACTTCAAGCATACTAACAAAGCAATCATGTCTTCTCAAAATAAGATGGCTAAAGAAAGTTAACCCTACAAAATCATATAGTCTGGCTATGCTCCCTCTTCATCACACAAAATATTCATATCATGCACAACCCTGGTTTCAGACAAGCACTTGTTTTCATACTCAATTTTTTCAAACCTTTCAACTTTGGCGCAATACATGAGCGTGAGCCATGGATATAGCACTATGGGTGGAATAGAGTGGTGGTTGTGGAGATAACAAAAAGGAGTTAGATAGTCTCACATCGACTAGGTGTATCAATGGGCTATGGAGATGCCCATCAATAGATATCAATGTGATTGAGTAGGGATTGCCATGCAACGGTTACACTAGAGCTAAAAATGTATGAAAGCTCAACAAAAGAAACTAAGTGGGTGTGCATCCAACTTGCTTGCTCACGAAGAACTAGGGCATTTGAGGAAGCCCATCGTTGGAATATGCAAGCCAAGTTCTATAATGAAAATTCCCACTAGTATATGAAAGTGACTAAACATGAGACTCTCTATCATGAAGAACATGGTGCTACTTTGAAGCACAAATGTGGAAAAAGATAGTAGCATTGTCCCTTTTCTTTTCTTTTCTTTTTATTTTTTATTTTATTTTTTGGGCCTTTCCTTTTCTTGGCCTTTCCTTCTTATTTTTTCTTTGGGACAATGCTCTAATAATGGTGATCATCACACTTATATTGATTCACAACTCGATATTAGAACAAAGTATGACTCTATATGAATGCCTCCGGCGGTGTACCAGGATGTGCAATGAATTAAGAGTGACATGTATGAAAAATTATGCATGGTGGGTTTGCCACAAATACTATGTCAACTACATGATCATGCATGGCAATATGACAATATGAAGCGTGTCCTATGAACGGAACGGTGGAAAGGTGCATGGCAATATATCTCGGAATGGCTATGGAAATGCCATGATAGGTAGATATGGTGGCTGTTTCGAGGAAGGTATATGGTGGCTGTTTTTGGAAGGTATATAGTGGGTGTATGGTACCCGTGAAAGTTGCGCGGTACAAGAGAGGCTAGCAATGGAGGAAGGGTGAGAGTGCGTATAATCCATGGACTCATCATTAGTTATAAAGAACTCATATACTTATTGCACAAATTTACGAGTCATCAAAACAAAGCAATCAATGCATGCTCCTTGGGGGGAGGTTGGTAGGAGTTAACCATCGCGCGCCCCTAACCTCCACACAAAGGATGACACTCTACAAATACCTCATGCTCTAACTTCGTCACATGGCGGTTCACCATACGTGCATGCTACGGGAATCACAAACTTTAACACAAGTATTTCTCAATTTCATAATAACTCCACTAGCATGACTCTAATATCACTATCCTCAGATCTCCAAACAATCATCAAGTATCAAACTTATCATCATATTCAATGCACTTTGTATGAAAGTTTTTACTACATTTATCTTGGATGCCTATCATATTAGGACTAGTTTTATAACCAAAGCACATTACCATGCTGTTCTAAAAGACTCTCAAAAGGATATAAGTGAAGCATGAGAGATCAACAATTTCTACAAAATAAAATCACCATCGTGCTCTAAAAGATATAAGTGAAGCACTAGAGCAAAACTATTTAGCTCAAAAGATATAAGTGAAGCACATAGTGTGTTCTGACAAATTCTAGGCCATATTTATCTCTCTCAAAAAGGTGTGTCCAGCAAGGATGATTGTGGAAAACTAACAAGCAAAGACTCAAATTATACATGACGCTCCATGTAAAACACACAGCATGTGGTGAGTAAAAATATAGTCCCGAGTATAGTTACCGATAGATGAAGACGAAGGAGGGGATGCCTTCCCTTGGCATCCCCAAGTTTAGGCTTTTGGTTGTCCTTGAATTTTACCTTGGGGTGCCTTGGGCATCCCCAAGCTTAAGCTCTTGCCACTCTTTGTTCCATAGTCCATCAAAGCAATACTCAAAACATGAAAACTTCACAACACAAAACTTAGCCAAAAAATCTCGTGAGCTCCATTAGTATAAGAAAACAAACCACCACTCAAAGGTACTGTTATTAACTCATTATTTATTTTATATGAGTGTTAAACCTACTGTATTCAAACTTCCCTATGATTCATAACCTCCAATACTACTCATAGATTCATCAAAATAAGCAAACGACACCCGAAAAGCAGAATCTGTAAAAAACAGAACAGTCAGTAGTAATTGTAACTTTCGCATACTTCTGTAACTCCAAAAAAATTGAAATAAATTGGTAAACGTGAGGAATTTGTCTATTAATCATCTGCAAAAAGAATCAACCAAATATCACTCTCCAGTAAAATCTGGTGACTATTCTAGTGAGCGCTAACGTTTCTGTTTTTTACAGCAAGATCATATAAACTTCACACAAGTCTTCCCAAAGGTTCTACTTGAAACAAACACTAATTAAAACACAAAACCACATCTAAACAGAAGCTAGATGCAATATTTATTCCTAAAGAGAAGCAAAAACAAAGAAAATAAATTTGGGTTGCCTCCCAACAAGCGCTATCGTTTAACGCCCCTAGCTAGGCATGATACAAGGATAGATCTAGGTATTGTCATCTTTGATCTTTACCCTTTTAACAGTGTCAAGCTCGAATCCGGGATGTTCTTTATGTGTCCCTTCATATTCAAAAATCTTTAAATCTAATGAGTCCAACCGCTTATTACAAAGGGTAATCAACATATTCATGCGGTGGAGATTTCTACTAACACTCTTAAGAGGTTCAAGAGATTTTTGTAATATTTTTGTTACTTCGCAAATTTTCTCAAAAACTTGTGTCTCTTCCTGGGTCTGATGTAACCCTTTTTCTTGAGGTAGTGTTCCCACTATTCCCTCTATAAGGCTCATGCTCAATACTAGGATCAATTTCGATAAAATTTCCTTTGGCAAGACAATCCAAGTGTTGTCTATGGGACATATTTAGTCCAACATAAAAATTGCGAAGTACAATCCTAAAATTCACCTCTAAGGTATAGTTGTGATAAGATTTCATCATCTTGAACCAAGCCTCTTTTAAGTTTTCTCCTTGCTTTTGCTTGAAGTGAAGAACTTGAAACTCAGGGGACAAAGGAGCGGATAAGGGACTAGCCATGACGGCAAGGAAAGGCGAAAGATAAACACACGGCAAAAATAACGGCAAATAAAACGGCAAGGGTGAAGTGGGGGAGCTGAAAACAAGAGGCAAATAAATGTAATGCAAAGGATAAGGGTTTGTGATAGGTACTTGGTATATGAACTTTGCGTAAGCCTCCCCGTCTACGGCGCCATAAATTCTTCTTGCTACTTCTCGAGCTTGCGTTGTATTCCCTCGAAGAGGAAAGGGAGATGCAGCACAATAGCATAAGTATTTCCCTCAGTTTTTGAGAACCAAGGTATCAATCCAGTGGGAGACCACCCGCAAGTCGCTCACACCTGCACAGACAAATAAAAACTTCGGAGCCAATGCGATAAGGGGTTGTCAATCCCTTTACGCTCACTTACAAAAGTGAGATCTGATAGATATGATAGTTGGATATTTTTGGTATCTTTTGATAAAAGAACAGAAAGTAAAAACAGCAAAGTAAAGTAGATTGTAAATTTAATATGTTGAGAATAGACCCGGGGGCCATAGGTTTCACTAGTGGCTTCTCTCATGATAGCATAATTCTACGGTGAATGAACAAATTACTGTCGAGCAATTGATAGAAAAGCGGATAATTATGAGAATATCTAGGCATGATCATTATATATAGGCATCATGTCTTTGACAAGTAGACCGAAACGATTTTGCATCTACTACTATTACTCCACACATCGACCTCTATCCAGCATGCATCTAGAGTATTAACTTCAAAAGAACAGAGTAATGCTTTAAGCAAGATGACATGATGTAGAGGGATAAACTCAAGCAATATGATATAAACCCCATCTTTCTATCCTCGATGGCAACAATACTATACGTGCCTTGCTGCCGCTGCTGTCACTGGGAAAGGACACCGCAAGATTGAACCCAAAGCCAAGCACTTCTCCCATTGCAAGAACTATAGATCTAGTAGGCCAAACCAAACCGATAAGACGAAGAGACTTGCAAGGATATTATAATCATACATAAAAGATTTCAGAAAAGAACCAAATATTTCTCATAGATAATCTTGATCATAAACCCACAATTCATCGGATCTCGACTAACACACAACAAAAAGATTACATCGAATAGGTCTCTTCGAAGACCGAGGAGAACTTGGTATTGAGATCCAAAAAGAGAGAAGAAGCCATCTAGGTACTAACTATGGACCCGAAGGTCTATGGTAAACTACACACAACTCATGGTGAGGCGATGGTGTTGATGTAGAAGTACTCCATGGAAGATCCCCCCTCCGGCGGAGCTCCGGAACAGGCCCCAAGATGAGATCTCACGGGAACAGAAGGTTGCGACGGTGGAATTAGGGTTTTCTCTGTTGCTTCGATGTTTTCAGGGTACATGGGTATATATAGGAGGAAGGAGGGCATCAGGGGAGCAACGTGGGGCCCACTAGGCGGGGGAGGGGGGGCACCCAGGGGGAGGGGGCGCGCCCCCCACCCTCATGGACGCCATGTGTGCCCTATGCCTTGGTTTTCAAATCTCCCGTGAAGATATCGCTCCAAATATATCTCTCCCGAAGGTTTCATTCCGTTTGATATTCCTTTTCTGCAAAACCCTGAAATAGGCAAAAACACAGCAATCTGGACTGGGCCTTTGGGTTAATAGGTTAGTCCCAAAAATAATACAAAAGTGTATAATAAAGCCCATTAAACATCCAAAACATCATATATAATAGCATGGAACAATAAAAAATTATAGATACGTTGGAGACGTATCAGCGACCTAGGTGGCTGCGGATTGGAAGAGGCCAAATACTTAGACCAAAAATTCGTCCAATCATCGTGCCACTTTTTTCCTCCTAAACAAACGAAGATTAGCAATGAATCCCTAATTAACAGGGCTGCCGTTTCAGCCAACCCATACAGGCCCATTTACGGGCATGCAAACTGGGGTCAATCCCTCCCCTAATCAACATGTTCCTTCTCTACATGCATAGGTCGCTCATTCTCTCCCGCATTCACTTCCTCCCCCGCGTGGTTCAGCCAAAAAAATTGCTCGCTGATGAACGAGGCAGTGCGGGGAACGAGGACAGAATTTAATACATTGCGCCTAAGTGTTGTGGGAATATCTGATTTTCGTAAGGTGACTTACACACCTCGACGGAGGGAGTAGTACTCAAGTTGGAATTCCAATTGCACGGCACAACTTGTTAGGCAAAAAATTCGATATAGGGTGTAGGAAGCAGTTTGGGAATTTGCATGCCTTTCCGACCAGTGAGATACTCTGTACAAAGTATGACAGAGAAATAACCACAGAGAAGGAAGCTAAAAGTAAACAATCAAACGAGCATTTTTGCATTTGTTTTTCGTTGAATCGTTTCACAAGCTTGACTAGTGTTGTTTTCTACTTTTACAAAAATCGCATCGTAGTGTTAAAACGTGCCTTTGCACGTACATAAGTAATAGTAGTACTCCCTACGTCTAGGTGTATAATTCATCCCTCTTTCTTGGTCAAGGTGCACAACCAAAGATGACTTATTGACCTGGACGGAGGGAGTAGCACAGTCTGCAAGTATATATATAGAGAGACGTGTAGTGCGATAGTATATAGTAAAGTTTGTGCTATATGCACGTACTTAAAAAAATGTGTATGAATACACAAGGTTTCCAAACTTTCCCTTTTACATACTTAATTAAGGGTGCTAATAATTCCTGAACGTTCGGGATTTATCATTTTCTTCCTAAAACTAATGAGATCGCCTTACGAAACAAAAATTATACTCCTACTAAAAGCCACGGTGCACGCGGGAGTGCTTGCGGCGCGCCAGAAATGCCCTGGTGCGCGGCCGTTTCCCAACGCGCCAACACAACGCCTCTTCCTCAGCCTCGCAACTCGTGAGGTGCTGATTGGCAGCTTGCCACTCGGCGAGCGCGATTTCACCGGTGTGGTGATCTTGTGCCAACAGGTACTCCTCCTGGCTGGAAGCGTGCACCCGGTCCACATACCGCCAAGCATAGATGAGGCGCTGGGGCCCGACTGCACTCTGGGCTTTGGCACAGGCGTCCTCCGCCACCCTCATGGCCCTTGCACGAGCCTTCTCCCAAAGAGCCAATTGCCTGACTCTCTCGGACGTGACATAGGCCTGCCAAGCAACTTGTCCCGCGGCGCGCTTCTCTTCCTCGGCTTCTTCTCCACCTCTATTTTGGCACGCTCTACTGGAGGCAAAGCCTCCCACAAGGCGACATCCATTTCTTTCCAAAGCTCCTCAAGGCTGGGGTGCTCGGCGGACGGCGCGGCGTTCTCCTCATAGCAGGGAGCCGACGCGTCCTCCGACGCGCGTGCTGGCGAGATTGGGAACGCCGATGTGTGCACCTCGACGCGTCACGACGAGGAGCAGAACACCGACGCGTCCTCCTCGACTAGCGGCGGCGAGGAGTGGAACACCAACATGTCCACCTCGGCGAGTCGCGGCGAGGAGCGGAACACCGACGCATCCTCCTCGACTAGTGGCGGCGAGGAACGGAACGGCTACTCGTGATCATCTCCGCGGTGCAGTGATGGGAGCCTAGGGCTTGGGAGGGACGATGCCATGGTGGTCTACGTGAGAGGGAGGGGGAGGAGATAGCGAAGAACGTGGGCGTTCTTCCGAATGTCGTGGGAGGCGCAGTATGTATAGCGAGCAATGGCACAGCTACGTAAGATATGGACTGAGTTGCACTGACTTAACTACAGGTCCAGTTGCGTCACTGACATGTGGGCCAGTCACTTGTTGGGCCCATATGTCAGTGACCCAATGCACCTGAAGTTAAGTAACTGAAGCAGCGTCCAGGGTGGAGTGGTGGGACCGCCGGTGTGAGAAGGAGAGTCTGGCAGGCATATTGTTTCCACACATGGAGACGAAAAGATTTGGAGACGAATGGGTTTCTTGCAGGTATGGGGAACGGTGCATAAAGTCTCATCTTGCATGCCGAGCTAGGTATAGTCTTAAGTCATTAAAAACATACACGCCCCACACATGTTCATATATCAAGGTGCACTAAATTATTGCATGCTATGGTTAAGGCTGGCCATAATGGTGGTATCTTAGCTGGTATTCCCTTCGATATCCTTTATACTTTGCGCATAACTTTTTTTCCCAAATGCTCTGCGCGATCCCCTTGAGTAGCGCACCTTTCCTAGCCCGCCCCTGCCTTTCCGCTTAGCTAGCAATTAATCTCCTTAATTGGCGCAACTTCCTAGTTTGCATGCAGAGACATAAGCGGAGGAGAGAGGGATTACGTGTGACATGCATGGAGAGATTCGAGGCGACTAGTACTCTAATCCACGCAATAGTAGGGGCAAACTTGTCCAGAAAATTTCGAACGGGCCTCTCCTTGGTATGTGAGCTACGAGTTATGTGCAAAGTAAAAAGAAACGGAGGGAGTATCATGCACACGGGAACAGCAAACAAGCCAGCATGACGGTTGACGGAATTAATTGAAGTGACACACAAGCCGGCATTGCGTGCGAACAGGCAGAAGCTATACCGTCAGGCCTACGATATGGGTCTTGTAGACAGGACATCTAGTGGGTCCCGTATAGTTCCCGAGAACTCTTTGTGGGCTTGCAGCCATTTATCCACCGGGCAAGCCAGCAACCCAACGTTGTTCGCACGCCCTACTCGTCCCCGTCTTCTACTAGTACAGTACCTTACAACAGTTTGCTCCTAGTCGTCCTGTCAATCCTAACCCTCCCCCCAAATCCATGGCATCCCAAATCTCCATGATCGGCGGCGAATACAAGGTTAGAACCATCAGCGGTGATGAGTTCGACGTCATCTCCGCCCGTTCTTCTGCAACGGTGAAAGAATTCCTTGCTCGCTTCAAACGCATGTTCGAAAACTCAAATGATGAGTGGGTCGCTGGGCTAGATGTTGAGTACACCACAGTCGTGGGAAGCGAGAAGAAACTAAAGGAGGCAGAGAAGAAGAAGCCCGCCGTGATCCAGGTTTGCGTGCATGACTTATGCTTGGTCTACCACATATGCCATGCCGACGTTGAGTGCGAGGAATTTAAGAAGTTCATCAAGGGCGGCCAAGTCAAATTCATTATTGTAGACTTTAGGAACGACAGGAAAATCCTGGGTCGGATAGGCCTCATTGTAGGCCAGGCCTTCGATCTCCAGAAGGAGAGCCTGGTGTCCTCCTCTCAGCCTTCAGTGCTGACCCTGGCAGTAGCCATGATTGATGGTTCGTACGCTAAACTGAAGAAACCTCACCACGAGTTTCATCATGCATGGGAGTCGAAGACATTAGATGAAGATCCCATCATGTACGCAGCAATGGATGCCTACCTTTGTTTAAATATCTACAAGGGTTCGATGAAGAAGCATAACCCAGTGTCCGGTTCAAGCAAAGAAGCATCGGCGAAGAGGAAGAGGAAGAGGGATGAGGACGAAGTCGAGGACGTGGACTCGGACTACGAGTAGGTGGCAGTGTCGTCGCTCATGCTGGTTCTACTTCAGTGTCAAGCGGACTAGTTGCTTAGTTTATTTTCAAGGGTGTGTTGTGCTGAGGCCCCAGCAGAACTATGTTTATGTTCTTTCTCGTTATTTGAACTCTTTTGTACATATAGTAGTACTAGTACTATGTGTTACTATTGTTCTTCTTGTAGTTGGTACTACTGCTCGTATCTTCGTGTTCCTACTGTAGTTAATACGTTTGTACTAGTAGTATAATTTGGGTCAGTCGATTTGTCATAGAAGTTCGACACAGTGAAGGAAGAAGACGACAAGGTGCCCATGATCTATCTTATGAGTGTTGGGTGTGGAATGCAGTTAGCCGGAAAAAACGGATCGTGCCCGGGGTTAAACGGATGGCGGGGGTGGGGGAGCATGGCGGTGGAAGGCGGTTCAGGGGAGGGCGCGGCGGCGGCGGCAGGCGGTTAGGCGTGTGGCGGGCTGAGAAGATGAACCGTGCATCTATTTCGGGGGTTTAAGAAGCCCTTCTAGCGATCCATGTTGCATCAAACGGCTCACAAGAGTCGACTGACCCAAATTGCTCCTTCAGATTGCAGGATCCACGTGGCATTCAAGGTCTCGAAGGTATATTCCACGGCCGCACCTGGTTTGCAGGCTCAACGCGCACGCGGCCGGCTTCCGCCGTGATAGCCACCATGCGCGCCTCCTCCATGCGGGCAGAGACGACAATGACACTGTAGTTCCTCCTTGCCGGTGTGCTGGACTACGCACTCATCCTCCTCTCCGAATGTTGCGTGCATAGACGTGGCTCCACCAGTTGCTCGCGTGCTTGGCAGCACGACGGCATCGCGAGGAGGGACTGCAGACGACGTGAGCGGGCGAGCCTTCGGCTTGGCGGCGACACGGCGGTGATGGCCGAGAAATTGTTGGCCGGAGCAGGCAGACGCCGGCAAGCGCAACGGCGGCGGCGGCATATTGATGAGTGCGCATATGGGAGCTTAGTTTAGTTTTATATAGGGTTGGTCAAACTTAAAAAAAAACTGTACTAGTACACATAAACATTAGACTTAGGCATCATTTTTATTAGTTACCACATCCACGATACGGAAACCTATGCAAGTGCATGAACCGCGGCCACGCGGTCGATCGAACAGTGCGTCACCGTGTCGCACTCGAAGGACATCCACCGAACCTTTTTCTATGTGTGAAAACAATCCCCGAATATTACTCAACATTTTTTCCGGGAAAAGTTCTTGACACTATAATATTTCCATATATTTGAATTTAGCTCCAGTTCATGTTTTATTTGGATTTGGACGTTTTATGTGCACCCTATTTTTTAATACTGATTTTGTGTGTGTGACTGAGAGAGAACGTGTGTATGTGTCCATATGTGTGTTGTGGTGGAAGGGCAATGTGGAGACGGTGTGCATGTGATAGAGACATAGAGAGGTGTGAATGTGCAAATAACCATGCATGTGTGAGACATAGACAGATGCCGATACGTTGTGTATACATGAGAGAACGGTCTTCCATTTTACTTGTGTGTGTGAGAGAGAGAGAGAGGAGCATCTGTAACACAACAAAAATATCTCTAGATTCGTCCGTCCCTCGCACGATCGCATGTAACACATGCATAAACGCGTACATTTTGACACCCTCACCCGGCCCCTGCCACCTCAAGGCCCACATCGCTTTCTATCTCGCACGCACAATCTCTTCGTGAATACCTTATTTAGCAAGTAGTTTTCCGTCACATACACATAAATTTCCCTCCTTAGGTTTGTTTTCTCTCAATATCTGACACACACACACACACAACACATAGCACACACACACCCCCTCCCCGAGGACACAAATCATCCCCATCCAAGGTTATATGGTGACCACTCTCGCTTGTGCTTCTCGGCACCCCAGCATGCACAACACCTCAATCTTCAAAGAGGGCATCGAGGAGATTGAAGACGGCGACCACACTGTGCTAGAGAATGCGGGGCCATTTGGAAGCAGGATGATGTGACGACGGCTGAGTGACTCCTCCCCCCACACACTCTCTCTCTGGCACAAAATTACCAGTCCCTCTCTCCCCCGCACAAATTTATCAATCCCTCAACCCATGAGATCCTTCCCCTCTCGTCCAAGTTTTTCCAGCTCTCTCATCAAACCTGTTGTCTCTTCTCCTTCCACATGTACAGAATCCGGATGCACACGCATCTCACGTATATTACATGTCTCCATCTTTCTCACAGACCTAACTGCATCCTCTCTCTTTCTCTCTCTAGCTATCTTCCTCTCTCTGTTTCGTTAGGTTTGTCTCCTACTCTCTCGTCCACATACATACAATCTTTCCCGCCCTATCTGCTCCATCTTTGCAAGCTCTCTATCCACGTTTCATTCACACATTGGGATATGTTCAAAATGTTGCTTTTATAATGGCTGATGTAGAGTTATTGTTGGTTTTGTTGCATCCTACAAAGTAATAACTATGAAATGCATTTTGATTGTCATTTGATTGGGATTATGCGAGTTTGAGAATGTTGTGAAGTACTTCCTCCGTTCCCAAATATAAGTCTTTCTAGAAATTCCACCAAGTGACTACATACGAAGCAAAACGAGTGAATCTACACCCTAGAATATGTATACATACATCTGTATGTTGTAGTTCATTTGAAATTTCTAAAAAGACTTATATTTAGGAACGGAGGGAGTACTATAGACCTCGTATACATCTTGGAATTCGACAATGATTGCAACTATTAAATTGTAAAGACCATTACATTCGAAGTCAGTAGCCTAATATATTTATTTCACAATTTCAACAAATGATTAATTCACTACATACTAGGAAAACAAATGTGTACACCCTCCGTTTTTTTTATGTCTGCGTATTAGCATTGGTCAAAGTCAAGTTTTGTAAGCTCTCAGAAAGTTTATAACAAAAAATATTAAAATATACAATAAAAAATAAATACCATTAGATTCATTATTGAATGTACTTTCACATCATACATATCTGTTATGGTAAATGTTTATATTTTTCTATAAACTTGGTCAAACTTTAGGAAGTTAGACTTCGGTCAAACCTAATATGCAGAGTTTACTAGGACTACTCGCTAGTTGCTTAGCCGAATCACCCAACACGCCACACGGGGAGTTGAGTGTCACAAAATTTTGAGGTCAGCGGGAAAATCTCCCGCGACCCTGATTCGAGCAGTGGGAAGTTACCATCATAGCCTTCAGACAGGCCGATAGATGACGGTTGGTAGGGGGCTGTTTTCGTAACTTCAGGTTCACCCTACCCAGCCAACCCCACCCCAGCACCCAGAGTAGTACACCTAAATACTCCCCATTTTCTATCCCCACTGCAAAATAGACTTCTCCACGACACCACAGCCTTCGTGCTCCTCCCCTTCCACATCGGCGCACTAGTCCACCGCAACGCATCTGCCTCATCGACGACCTCGTACGCTGCACTGGAGCCGGTCCACCGTCGTCGTCGTACACGGAGCCTCTTCCCCGGCACCGTCTTCCACCGTCTCAGATCTTCTTCCCGGAAGTCGACGCCAAGCGCAGAAGCACCACCGTCGTGGACAATGAACTGACTCCCGTTGCCGAACATGACCCATAGAGGCCGCCGCAACCATCGTTCTCCTCCTCGATTGGTAATGTGTGTATTGAATCACTTAGAAGCACATGTGTAGTTCCAACTTTGTTCATACCTACCCTTCAAATTTCCTGGGTGCTATTGTTCTCGTAAAAGTAATTGGTTATAGCCTCCATTGTCCAACAGAATATCATCTTGTAATTGTGCGTCGCTCCTGTATCGCGCTGTGCTTGGGTAGGTATTTCATCTGCAACCAGTAGTGTGGCAAATGATGGATAGTTTTTTAGAAGTAGCAAGATGCCCATGCGTTGCACGCATTAAGATGCATTTGTATGAGTAGTTTATCTTGTGGGAGAAAACGATGAACGAGGGAATGCCTTATTTGCAAATGCGAAGAGGGGTGTAGGTATCTTTTTGCAAAATTGCCACAGTTTCCTTCCCATCCGTCGGATATAAATCGGATGGCCTATATTGCAGGACGGCGGGAACACCATCATCACCAACTATGTTTGTGAGAAGATTAGGGAAAAAGTAGAGAAAAACATAGAGAGTAGAGAAGTAGAGATAACTATAAAATATAAAATAAATATAACAGTAGAGAAGAGAGTAGAGATAGCAGAGACGTCGAGAAAGGATTGCGCGCGCGTGGGAAAAAGAGGTCGGGCGTGCTCTAGTTTTGGCACGCGGCGTCCGGCGCACTTTATAAAATCCAACGCCCTCCCACCGCTCTGTGCCTTGCCACCGCTCTCTCCCTGCTATGTGCCTCGCCACCGCTCTCTCCCCGCTCTTTCTCGCCTCACCGCCACCGCGCCACCATGCCGCCGTGTCGCCGGGAACCTTGGGGATACCACAGCATCCGCGCGCACCCCTCCTGCGGCTTCTTCGCCGAGATCCGTTTCCGTGGGATGCGCCTCGGCCTTGGCAATTTCGACACCGCCAACGAGGCCGCCCGCACGTACGATGCGGCGGCGTGGCACCTCTGGTGGCCTCATAGAACATTGAAATTCCCCAACGTGCCGACATGGGAGCGGGTACAGGAGCTCACGCCTCTGCCATGGCTTATCACCGACGAGGATCGTCGCACCACCGAAGGCGGGAGCACCATCTCGGCATCGCCGAGATGGATAAGGAAGCCATGGCGTTTTGGTGCCAACGCTTCCCGCAGGAAATCATCAACGAGCGTGAGTTCTACAAGCAAATGAGAGCGGAGAGGGATAAGAGGAGGGCGGAGCGAGCCGCCTATCGCGAGGACAAGGGTAGGTGAAAAGCGGACGCTCAATTCAACATGAGGCTAGGAGCAGCGTCGCCCTAGGAATCCGACGACGATCGGTATCTTCAGGCCTAAAGTCAGACGTCGGAGGAGGACATCACCGAGGAGGAGTCGGAAGACGAGGAGTAGTTGAATAATCTATTTTTTATCTATCTATGCTGAGAACTATCCTCTACTCTCTATCTCTACTTCTCGATCTGAGCACTGTAAAGGCTTTTTTAAAGCGTCGCGCGTTGTGATTCTGTTGGAGATGCTCTAACATGGCAGACGAGTGCTTTAATGTTGCCCACAAGATGCGCGCGTATTACTAGTAGTATATTTTTCTTGCCATGTTGAGATTTTAAAACCACGGGTGCGAACATGCAGAGGAGCAATGAAGACCAAACACGGGATATTGGGGACATATTCAAGGAGCATGGCAAGTTAAAGAGGAGCTGCACCGAACATGTAAAACGAGCTTTGGTAAGTAACACCCTTTCAATTACTTTCGTTTAGCCTCATGTTCTTCGATGTGTATATGTTGTAGTTTCTATTTCTCTTAAGCCTCGTGTTCATCGATGTGTCATAAGAAGAGTCTTAATCGTCCTAATGCTTTCATTTTTAGCTTTATGTAGGAAGTGGGTGTTCTCACCTTGTAGTCTGTTTTTATATTTCTTTTGAATTCACTTCTCCCAGTTCTGTTTATCTGGCTTCTGCTAAATGGATCTAGGTTGCTCTGACTAATTATCTAAAAAATAAGTAACTTCATGTCAGGATGCAGTTCCTGCGAGGAGGGAAGTATGGTCAACCTCGAGATCATGTTTCCAGAATGAGGCTGGATTACACACATGCTGCAAGTTCCCTAATGATGTTGGATTAGACACAAGGTGCAAATTCCCAGATGATGTTGGATTACACACAAGCTAGGTGGAGTCGTCAACTGTTCGTGTCCTCATGGCTCTAGTAAAGGCTGAAAGAAAGCATGCAGCAGCCCTTGAGAATGTAGCTGAGTTCCTAAAGAAGCGAAAAGAGCAATCAGAGGCTCTCTTCACCCATGCCAAAGAAGAGATGGAAGAAGCCAGAAATAAGCTAGAAGAGGTAGAGCAGGCTAGGCGTCTCCTGCTATCTAAAACTGTTGTCAATACAAAATTTCCTTCATAGTAGATAGGTTCGAATGTTTATCCAGTCAGCATGCCTGTTGTGAAGTCCGTGCATCTACTAATGTGGCATATTTTTTTCGGGTCATGCAATAAGAGCAATTACTTTCCAAACAATAACAGACGAAGCATTGGACATGGTATAGTTCACGCGCAAGCCCGACATTCCAAGTTCAACTTCCACATCAAACTCATGTTCACAGATATCTTCACATTCATACATAATGTCCACAACGATTCACTTCAAAGCCAAAAAGAGAGTTATGAATAAAGAAAAACCTCTAGTTCCCCCTACCAGTGAGAGCACAACAAGTCAAGACCATGCGTAATTAATTATATTTTGGTCATTTTTTGTGTTCTAAAATGCCGGCCGGCTCGCGGAAGGACGTGTTGCCGGCACACATGCGGATTCAATGAAGGCAGGCAGGGTAGTCTGAAGCCGGTAGCATGCGGCCAGGAGGCGTGTTCAGTCGGGCCTGCAATGAGTGGGGCCCTCTTGGTCGGCGTTCCGGTTCACTGCCTGCCGCTATGAAAGGTCACGTCCGTGTCAGAGCAATCACTCCCTCCAGTCCTTTTCTGTTTGCGTATAACAAAATCTCATTTTCCATTCACATTTTACAAGTAAAATTCATGGACAAACTTTAACCCAAAATAGGGTGGGGACTAGTAAACCAGAACGGAGGTAGTAGTTTTTTTTCTAATCAAAGAAGGGTTTCCCCCTTCCGATATTCATTACTGAAAACCAAAATCTAAATCTAAACATAGTATTTGCCCTAGAACTACCAGGTTCAACATCTTGTAACATAAACCCATACAACCATACGCCAAGGATGTACGTAGTACTATGAATTCCATTTTCGCTCCAGACCAATCGTTCTAAAAACTACTTAGTACTTATAATGTGCCATTGAAAATCAGAACTCTTAACCCCGCTAAAAAATGATATTTTAAACGTGGCTACTCGATCTGCGGAAACTGGCAAGCCACCGCCTCCAAGTCGTTCACCTGTGGTCCCGACCATCAACTCCTACGGATCATATTATCACGCGAGCTGACTATTCCTAC
The DNA here is from genome assembly GCA_902687465.1 of Secale cereale. Lineage (NCBI taxonomy): Eukaryota > Viridiplantae > Streptophyta > Magnoliopsida > Poales > Poaceae > Secale > Secale cereale. Next base: position 791,513,973 of record LR738711.1, on the reverse strand, counting down.
AAAGGTGCGCTCCACCACGTACCTGGTACCCATGAATGAAGCAATCGTGCACCTAGTGTTTTAGGGTTTATTTGTTAACGTTGCCTTACGTAACACTCGTGTGTGTGAGACGACGAGATACCGATTGTGTGTGTAAGCCTCTTCTCTTCGTATATGTACTCCACCATTTGTCTAGTGTCCAAAAACTTATACTAATAAGTAATAACTACTAGTAGAAGGCATGTGCTATGCACGTATTTCTTACTCACTCATTTTTTTCTGAAAAAGGTGGCTTATTCTGCCCATGGTTGTTAACATTGTATTGAACATGTAACAAACTTTATTGTTCAATTTGTTGCATTTTGAGAAAGGGTTATCAAATTGTTGCATTAGAAGTTCCCAGAGGTGGGGGGATAATCATACAAACGTTGAGTAGTTTGATTTGTGAAACATTAGTTGTTTAGTGAGTCGTTGTTATTTACTAGATATTACAGGCATCTAGTTGTTAAGCATTAAAGTTCAGAGCCACAGAAGATGGTAAATAGCAGACTTTTACACCATCACGTGTGTCGGCATTTGGCATCGTGAGGGTTCAAGAAAGTTCCTGGAGTCACTTTGGCGGGTGGCTGTACAGAGCGAATCCAAGAAACGTGAGCCATTAAGTCACTTGAGTTGGGTACTGTGTGGAACAAATCAAATGGCCACTAATTGCTCCCCAATCTTGGCGGATAGATAACCTGAATTCAAAAATTTATGTACTATAGTAGTAGAGACTAGCAATGTGCCAATGCGTTGCCACACGATCTGAGTAGATTAATACATATTCAACGATTTGATAGAAAAAATTCTAGTTTTGAAATAGATATATCACTAAAAAAATATGTTTCACTCAAAATATATTCCTTTGGCGGTTTTGATGAGATAAGGGAGGAATGTTGTTGGTTTCAAGATTCGAGAAGTGGTATATGTCTAATTTCTACTCTTACTAGCAAGATGCCCGTGCGTTGCACTGAACATCAAGATCTTGTGGGAGAAAGGGATGAACGAGGGAAGGCCTTATCTGCAAATGTGGAGAGGAGTGCGGGTAAATTGCCATAGTTTCGTTCCTATCCGTCAGATATAAATCGGACGGCCTATATTGCACGATGGCAGGCCCACCATCATCACCAACTCTGTTTATTATCCCTACTCTTATAAAATGCATAGTCGATGATGATCGTGTGCCTGCCATCCTGCAATATAGGCCGTCCGATCTATATCTGACGGATAAGAAGGAAACTATGGCAATTTTGCAAAAAAATACCCACACCCCTCTCCACACTTGCAAATAAGGCCTTCCCTTGTTCATCCTTTTCTCCCACAAGATAAACTACTCATACAAATGCATCTTGATGTTATGTGCAACGCATGGTCATCTTGCTAGTTGTTGCGAAAAGCCCATGTGTGTGAGGGAGATGGAGAGAGGAGGGGGATGGAGTGCATGTGTGACAAAGAAACAAAGAGTGTGTGTGCGAGAGGTATCACCTTAAAATTAGGCGATAGTGTGTGTGTGCATGATCGAGAGGGCGTGTCTCAAGAAGGGAAGAAAAATATACATAGATAGAAGGAGCGGGAGAGAGACATGTATGCGATAGTGGAAGCACGAGTGTGCGTGTGTATAAACCTATCTAGAGGCTACTCGATAAATGTTTGTGAGAGAAATACGAGTCGGGGGTGTGAAAGCGAAAGTTTTGTGTGTGTGAGAGAGAGATGGTAGCCGGGAAGGGGAGTGGAAGCATGAGTTGTGTGTGTGTGTGTGTGTGTGTGAGAGAGAGAGAGAGAGAGAGGGGCAGTTTGTCTGAACGGTAAACAAATGAATAATGTCAGTCTCGGATGGAGACGAAAAGGAGACCACAACAAATGTTGTGTCTACAGGAGAGAGAGAGAGTAATTTTAGTGGTATGATTCATATCTAGAGACATATAGGGTGTGTGAGAGAGTCACATAGAGAGAAAGACAAAGTGAAAGACGAGTGGACACTGTGTGTGTGGCAGTAGAAAAGAAAGCTTAGGTACCTAGTGATACGAGAGAACGGTAGAGACATGAGAGATAATGAAAACCGTATAATGTATAATGATAGGGAGAGTGTGACACTTCTCAAGGAAGACGTCGAGAGACCATGTTTGCGAGGATAGGAGAAACATGAAGTGAGCATGCGGGTGAGCTGGAGAAAAGAGAGTGATAGCTACATGAAGGAGCATGCATGCGATAGAGATGGGCATGAAAGGAGTGAACATAAAAGGGATTCAAATATCTGAATTCGAGATGATGATACATGTAATCCATACTCGAACCAAAATAGATCTATCAAACATGAATAATCATATGAATTCACGCGCATCTATGTTATTTAATATGTAGATATTACTGATCCATACATTTTAGTATAACATAATTTGGTTTAATTTTTTGATTTCAACCTTATGATTTTAAGATCATTGTATTTGTAAATCATATTATACATATAAAGGAGCAGAATTCTTTGTTGTGATTTTCAAAGTATATATAAAAAAATGTTGTATATAGAATTTTATTCCAATCGAAAATGGAGCCCGCCCAAAAAAATAGAATACAAACGGGATTCGATTTGAGTTGGCAGGGTAAATTTGCACTCTGCAAAATTGGAACGAAGCGGGAAAACTCGCAGTAACCGCCCGAAACCAAAATCTGTGAGATGGAAATTACTACTTCCTATCCCTGCCACGCAAAGCCTATCTGCTCGATTTCTATACGTTTCGATAGGGGTAGGTTTGTAATTTCACTAAACGTGAGATAACCACCTCTCACCCGGATTCATACAAGGTGGGCGCCAAAACACAGTGTGTCCTCGGCCAAAATCAATTCCCTCCCCGATTCATACACGATGGGCGCCAAAAACAAACTCTCATCGGCAAATATTCAGTGTATGCGAGATTACCGTCCTATCCCCAATCGGGTAATATTGTTGTGATGTAGGAAATTTGATACGGGGGCTAAGTTTGTAAATTTCCTCACATTTGAGACAAGCACGCCCTGCAGACATGGTTCCCCCCCTTCCTCTCCACCTCCATTTCCCCATTCGTACTCTGTGGGCGCCAAAACACCCTCTCCACCCCAGCCTCCTCCGTCCGCCACCCCATCCACCGTCGTCCTCCTCCACCATGCCAGAGCTGATACCCCGACACTGCCGTCCATTACAAGAGATCGACCTCTCTCATCCACGGCTTTGGACCGGGATCCTTGCATCCCGTCCTCTCTCTTCATCCCTGCCGTCATCCACCTTGTCGGCGCCGCTCCTACGACCGTCTCGTCCACCACGCCCCGCCGCCATCGTCTACCCTCCTAGATCTGATTCCACGCCGCCGACAGCCATCGCTACCGCAGCACCGTCAAATTCTAAGCAGATTCATACACGGCGCCACACCATAGGCGGTACTCTTTCGTATCTGCTCAACTTATTTATCACAGCAAGAAAATAGATCGCCACTGCTTTACTCTGATTTCTTGTCCATCACTTACTTGCTAGTTGAGAGCAAACATTGGTTGTGAAGTTGCCTTTGTCTGGTTTGCACCTTTAGATCCGCCATGGCACGCTCAACACTATACTCCCAATTCTTATGGTTTTCCCCTTTTATATCCCACACTAGTTAAATCACAGTAGACTAAATTTCAAAATTGGGTCAGTCGATTTTTCAGAGCTCGCCGGAGTTTGCCGGTGCGCACGAAGGGGCTCGGGTGGGGACTTTGGTTGTGGGGGGCGGTGGTGGGGCCAAGCCGAACAAAGAAAAGTCGACGCGGGTGGGGGCGGGGTGGGGGTGGGGGTGGTGGAGGAACACAGGCGGTGGGGGCCGGTGGTCCGGCCGTCGGCCCGTTCGGTGTTCTGTATGGAAAGAATCAGAGATGAGGAAGAAGAAGGGTTAGGAGACGTAGGATCTCAATCCAACCGCCTGAAATGGTCGACTTACCCAAATGACAAAAGTCACGCGACTTGCATGCAGACATGCCTTTATATTCAGTACCATCATCGTACCTGCTTAGCACTGCTCCTGAATCCATCACGCTAAACAACGTGCCACTCATAATTAATTCCAAACTTGTTGCTTTAGTACGAATCTGATATTACTAAAACAGATAACATTTAATTGGTCAGCTAATGTTCCTACTTTACATTTGAAAAAGCACGTGCACCACATATAGAGAGACAATAGGGAGTTGCTTTCTTCATGTGCTCTTGTTCATCATGTGTGGGCACTACGCAACGAACATTTTATTATCCAAAATCTGCTTGCTCTTCTTTAGCATGTTCCTCTTCCGTTCCTCTTTAATAAGTACTCTCTCCGTTCCTAAATACAAGTCTTTGTATAGGTTCCACCATGGACTACATATGGAGCAAAATGAGTGAATCTACACTCTAAAATGTATCTGGATACATCTGTATGTGATCCATAGTGGAAATCTCTACCAAGACTTATATTTTGGACCGGAGGGAGTATGATAGTAGTACAGTATGTTCCTTGTAGTGAAGATGAGCAGGGACATTTGAAGTGTAGAGGTCTATAGGATCAGTTGGTATGGACACTTTGAACTCTTCGGGCCTCTTTGATTCGTAGGATTTTGTAAACATGGGAATAGGATTTGTAGTGGCCTGCCCACTTGAATCCTATAAGAATAGCAAGGAAATGCGAGGATTTGTGTCGCCTTTGAGAGTTACACTGATATTAATAGTACTGCACCTTCAGTTGAAGAGAGCTGGTATCTGAAGCCTTTCTAGCCGTACCGACAATACTAGCACATATATTCTAGCAAGTTCCACTTTGCTGATTTTGCTCTGATGCTTACGGTTTTCCCGTTATATCTACACTATGATCTGTGTAGCTGCTTTGTGTCGCACCAGCAGCAGTCCACCCTTGAAGCTAAACACCGCAATGACTGACAAAATTGGCACCAAGGCATTGAGCGCCATTCTGGAGGCAATGAAACTCATACGCTCCCCACATGTTGACTCTTGTTCAGAATATGATCCTAATGACTCTTGTTCAAAATTGCTACATATAGAGAGACAACATGTAATTGCATTACTTTGGGCACTGTGATTCATCATGAGTGAGCAACCAACATTGTATGCAATTAAGCGGAACCTCAAGAATATGCTTCCTCTTCTGTTCTTTAACATGTTCCTCTTTTGTTATTCTGTATTTAGTACATACAATATGTTCCTTGTCAGGAAGGGGATCAGGGACATCTGCAATCAACAGCTGATAGAGCTGGCATGTACTTGATTGATAGGCTTTCAATTACTAGCGGTAATACCACACTGTATTTTCAAGCCAGTTTCACTTTCCTGATTTATATATCGTGGTTATGGTGTACCCCCTTTATGTACACCATGATCTGCCTAGTTGATGTGAGCTCTTGTTATCATGGTTTGGCAATAAACTCTATATACAGTATATTTTGAACCTATCGTCTGCCAACTATCTTTACTTCTGGAGCCTATTTTTTTGTGTACTTGTGCCGGATTATATAAATGCACGCACCATATTACAGCACACATGAGCTCTCTCATCAGAATCCAGTGATAGCACACAAGTGTTTACAGGGGCGCCCCTATATTAGAATATCGTCTGCATTACAAAGATAACCTAACAACTATTTATGTTTTCATGGTTCTTAGATATTATATGTAATTATAGTGAATATCAGAATCCGCGCATCAGAAGAATATTGTGGAACATTGCAATGACTTACAAAATTGGCACCAAGGCACTGAGTGCCATTCTGGATGCAATGAAACTCATACGCTCCCCACCTATAGATTCTTGTTCAGAATATGATCCTAATGACCATTCTAACCTCGAAGAGTCAAAGGCAGATGGCCTGTCATGTTCACCCATCAAGGTTCCTACTCTAATTTGGCAAGGTTTTATTGATTGTGTGTATCTTGCATATGTTGTCTTGCATTTCTTCTACTTTGTTGCACCGCCATCTGCTTAGATTACTCATCATATATGTCGAGATGCCATGCCCATCCATTATCAATATATATTCCATCTGTCATCATACCATGTTTTTCCACTCAAATGTTGTTCTTGTGCATCAGACATCAAAAAGGAAGAGGGTGATTGCCGAACCTGAAGGAGCACCAGCAAAGTCCTTGAAAAACGTGGTTGTGCCGGAGAAATCAGACAACACCCCACTTATATTGGCTGTACAACCAATGACAAAAAACGTAGGACCGACTCCAGCAGACTGTACCCATACTTCACTGGCCACACCACTAGCGCCACCACATAGGACCTACACTCCAGCAAAAGGTATGCCGATTTCTATTGCCATAGCACCAGCCGTAGCACAAAAAAATCCCACTCCAGCAATAAGTACAGCAAGTCCACCGGCCGAAGACCTATCCCAACTGCAGAGGCGGCCAATTCCTGCAGATTGGAACCCCATTCTAGTTATTCCCAGTTTAAAAGACAATGCTTTCAATGTTGTTAGGGACTATGTGCATATATTCCCATCATTGGAAGATTATAGTGAAGACAAACACCATTTTCACATCTTCCCGTCCCACTTACGTGTAAGTGCTATTATTCATGGTGACTATTTTCCTGTTTTCTGCTGATTGAACAAATCAATGATTTACATTACATTGTTGTTAGTAGGCGAGGTTTAATCTGGATAGTCATGACAAGCAAAGCTTGCTTGCGCTTTTCAAGGAAGCAGTATAGCAGTATTGGTGTTACCTGAGGAAATCACACTTTGATGGCAAGTCTATAAACGAATTTCTGGTGAAGTCTCCTGTGCTAAATTTAGAAGACATTGAATGCAAAAACCTTGTTATGCACTGGTATCGTTCCGAGGATGAGGTACTATCTATGATATCGCATGACAATTTGAACTTCTAGTTTTCTGCATGTGCCTTACGGATCTTTTTTGCAGGAAATCTGCTCGAAAAAGAATTCCGGTTTGAAAAGAATGACATGATATCGCAAATATGATGTCCGCTGCTTTGCTCTTGTTAGAAACTGTTGTCCTGTATCACTGTACTTGCATACATACCTGGTTCATTATGTGACAGCAGTATGCATGATAGCTTGCTTATCAATTGTTCGCTCCAAATTATCCGATCTGTATGAATGGTTACATTAGTGTAGAATATATCCAATGCCAATGAAATTTATTAGCTCTGCATTGTTCTTGTAAGTACCTGCTGTCCTTTATCAGTATACTTATATTGACAGGTAGTTGTTCATGTACCATCACTCTGCAGCTTATTTTCCTTTGCCCTCCATTTTCTACACATAAGATCTATATTTACTCTTACCATAAGGTTGGATAACACCAATGGTACTGAAGAAGTTTAGCTCTGCAGTGCTCTTGGCTGTACCTTTTGCCTGTATCGCTGTGCTTACATTTACAGCTACTTGGTTATGTAGCATCATTCTTCATCTTATCTTAAATATTCTCCATTTTTTCTTATATTGTCACATCTATATTTACTCTTAACAAAATGTAGAATAAAGGCAATGCTTATGAAGAAGATTCTGTGGTAAACTTCTTGAATTGCCCCCCCCCATCAGAATGGACAAGGGCTTTATAGAGCCTGCCTTCACCAATAATGTAAGTTTGTCCTTCTCAAGCCTTCAAACTTTGTTGTGTATATTTGGTTAGGCATGACTGCAACAGCTGTTTATTTTTTGCTTTCGCATCAAATTGCATGTTTAAAGTTTATTATGTACTCCAGTTCATAAACAAAAGTTTGTCATTCTCAATTTCAGTTTTCAGTTGTACAACCAAGTTTCTTCTTCATACCATGTAAATTAAACTATACAGAGCAAGTGATATTATTTTGCCAATCTGAAATGGGATAAATTGATAGCACACTAACCATTGATACTTATGAGTTCTTGATCTGTAATCCAGTTGTGTCGTAAAGCTGCCAACTCATTCACAATGTCATTTCCTGCCATGTCTTGACCTGAACAATACCATATTATGTTAATGCTATTTTAAACTGTGTCACTTTATTCATCAGTAAGAAATGTGATGAATTGTCAGCACTAATACTTATATGTGCAAAACATGTCATCTGTCTGCTTGTTTATCTTTCAGAGTGAGGAGGATATAAGTGTCAAACAAGTCCAGTCTCACCAGCTTGCTCAGCTGCTTGCGCTACAGCTCCCGAGCAGGGCTAACCTTTCTTGAACTCTATTAAAGTGATGTCGGTTTTGTATATTATTTTGTCGGCGTGTTTAGTTGCACTGGTGGCGATCTTTGATGCCCAGTATACGTAATCTGCTGTCTGCTTGTGCTTTATGATCATAGTGGCGAACTTTGATGCCAAGTGGATGTAATATGTCGTAATTTCTTTATTCTATAGTCTAGGTTTTTTTCTTATTCATGATGCTGCAGTTATTTTACTATATATATATATATATCATGTATACGCAGTAAACCAGCCAAACCGTAAAATTACGGTACATAATCGGGCCGTCATGCAAATCACCATGTATGATCAGCATCATGGGCCCCGTAATCTTGTTATGTTAACATGCCTAAATTTAAACTGGCCCACTAGTAGATTCGGGCCTTTGATAGGCCGAGTAAACAGCCCTCCCTATTTTCCCAAGAAAACCCAATGGGCCTTTAGGAGGCAGAAAATTAGGTTGGGCCTGAAACTTGCCGAACAGCTCACGGGCCGGCAACAGGCCGAAATAGACCCCGGCCATGAATGTGCCAATCAAATCATGGGCTTATAACATGCCAAAATTTTCTCTGTCCTTGTTTGGCCCAATCAGATTAACGGCTGCGAGCAGGCCGGATGCAAACCGGGCCGTAGTTAGGCCCAACTATATGACGGCTTTTAACATGCCGAAATTAATATAGGGCCGAAATGTTAAACGGGCCCTTAACATGCTGAAACTAATATCAGGCCGAATTACTAAATGGGCCTTTAGCAAGTTGACGGGCCAAATCTCATATGGGCCATAATTTAGCGCAAAGCCTCTTAAAGGGCTGGACCTGATCTGGGCCGTAATTTGGCCAAGAACATGGTAGGCTTTTAACGGGCCAGATCTCATATGGGCCATTATTAGGCCCGGAACGTGACAAGCCATTAATGGACCGGATCAAATATGGGCCGACATTTGGCCTAAAATATGGCAGCCAGTTAATGGGCCGGCCTACTAGGGTCCTCAAAATCTTTAGGGCCTATAGATGGGCCGGCCCATTAATGTCGGCGAAATCTCGTGGGCCTTTAGCTGGGCTGGCCCATTATGGTCCACACAAAAATTGTGGGCCTTCACCTGGGCCGGCCCATTATGGCCCGCAAAAATCTTGTGGGCCTTTACCCGGGTCGGCCCATTATGGCCCACAAAATCTTGTGGGCCTTTAGCTAGGCCGGCCCATTACGGTTCACAAAATCTTGTGGGCCTTTAGTTGGGCCTGCCCATTATGGTCCGCAAAATCTTGCCGGCCTTTTAGTTCAGCCGGTCCATTTAACTTTATGGGGCACTTTTGTGCCGGTCCACGTGTCAACATATCATAGGCGTATCTCGCCCATTGGATGAGTGACACATGTGCCAACGCGGAGCTGACACGTGTTTCCGTCAACCAATCAGAATTTTACACGTGCAAATCCCCATTGGTCCGGGCTGTGAACGGGTTATTGGATCCAAAACCGGACCCGATAGCTTAATGGCATTCTGTTACGATGGATGCCACGTGTCGGTCAACCTTGACGAAAGCACTTCTGTGACGCGCGATTTATCATCATGGAAGTGGACACTTTCGTGATGATGATTTTGGTAATGTCATGGAACACTTCTACGACAGCACAGGTATGACTATCTTGATTCTGTCATAAAATTATCATGGATGTACATGCATGACAGAGAACGTGACCTACTGTGACAAACACGTATCATCACGGAAGTGTATTTTTTTGTAGTGTTATGTTGTAGATCAATAGCTCGCGTTATAGCTCCCCTATGTTTTTGATATGTTTCTAGAGAAAACTAAGTTGAAAGATGTTAGTAGCAATAATGCGGACTAGGTCCGGGATCTGAGGATTATCCTCATTGCCGCACAGAAATATTATGTCCTTGATGCACCACTAGGTGACAAACCTATTGCAGGAGCAGATGTATACGTTATAAACGTTTGACAAGGTCGGTATGATGACTACTTGATAGTTTAGTGCGCCATGCTTTATGGCTTATAACCGGGATTTCAAAAACATTTTGAATGCCATGGAGCATATCAGATGTTCTAAGAGCTGAAATAGTATTTCAAACTCATGCCAGTGTCGAGAGGTATGAGACCTCTGACAAGTACTTTGCCTACAAGATGGAGGAGAATAGCTCAACCAATGAGCATGTGCTCAGAATGTCTGAGTACTACAATCGCTTCAATCAAGTGGGAGTTAATCTTCCAGATAAGATAGTGATTGACATAGTTCTCTAGTCACTATCACCAAGTTACTGGAACTTCGTGATGAACTATAATATGCAAGGGATGACGAAAACGATTCCTGACCTCTTCGTGATGCTGAAATCAACGAAGGTAGAAATCAAGAAAGAGCATCAATTGTTGATGGTTAACAAGACCACTAGTTTCAAGAAAAGGGCAAGGGGAAGAAAGGGAACTTCATGAAAAATGGCAAGCAAGTTGTCACTCCCATGAAGAAGCCCAAAGCTGGACCTAAGCCTGAAACTGAGTGCTTCTACTGCAAATGAAATGGTCACTGGAAATGGAAGTTCCCCAGATATTTAGCGGATAAGGAGTATGGCAAAGTGAACAAAGGTATATTTGATATACATGTCACTGATGTGTACCTTGCTAGTATTCATAGTATCCCTAGGTATTTGATAATAGTTCAGTTGCTAAGATTAGTAATTCGAAAGAGGAGTTGCAGAATGAACAAAGACCAGTTGAGGGTAAGGTGACAATCTGTGTTGGAAGTAGTTCCAATATTGATATGATCATCATCGCACACTCCCTGTACTTTTGGGATTAGTTTTAAACCTAAATAAATGTTATTTGGTGTTTGCATTGAGCATGAACAAGATTGGATCATGTTTATCGCAAATATAATTATTCATTTAAGTTACAGAATAATTCTTATTCTATTTACATGAATAAAACCTTCTGTGGTCATACACCCAAGGTGAATGGTTTATTGAATCTCGATCGTAGTAATACACATATTCATAATATTGAAGCCAAAAGATGCAGAGTTGATAATGATAGTGCAACATACTTGTGGCACAACCGTTTAAGCCATATTGGTGTAAAGCGCATGAAGAAACTCAATGCTGATGGGCTTTTGGAATCACTTGATTATTAATCATTTGATGTTTTCGAACCATGCTTCATGGGCAAGATGATTAAAATCCGTTCTCTAGAAGAAAGGAGCGAGCAAATTACTTGTTGGAAATAATACATACCGATGTATGCAGACCAATGAGTATTGATGCGCGCAGCGGGTATCATTATTTTCAGACCTTCACTGATGATTTGAGCAGATATAGGTATATCTACTTAATGAAGCACAAGTCTGAAACATTTGAAAAGTTCGAAGAATTTCAGAGTGAAGTAGAGAATCATCGTAAAAAGAAAATAAAGTTTCTACAATCTGATCGCGGAGGCGAATATTTGAGTTATGAGTTTGGTCTTCATTTGAAACAAAGTGGAATAGTTTCACAGCTCACACCACCCAGAACACCACAGCGTAATGGTGTTTCCGAATGTCGTAACCGTACTTTATTAGATATGTTGCGATCTATGATTCTCTTACCAATTTTCCACTATCATTTTGGAGTTATGCATTAGAAGACAACTGCATTCACGCTAAATAGGGCACCATCTAAATCCGTTGAGACGACACTGTATGAACCGTGGTTTAGTTAGAAACCAAAGTTGTCGTTTCTTAAAGTTTGGGGTTGCGATGCTTATGTGAAAAAGCTTCAACTTGATAAGCTCGAACGCAAGTCGGAGAAATGTTTCTTCATAGGATACCCAAAGGAAACTGTTGGGTACACCTTCTATCACAGATCTGAAGGTAAGATATTCGTTGCTAAGAATGGATCCTTTCTAGAGAAGTAGTTTCTCTGGAAAGAAGTGAGTGGGAGGAAAGTAGAACTTGATGAGGTAATTGTACCTTCTCCCGAATTGGAAAGTAGTTCATCACAGAAATTAGTTCGATTGATTCCTACACCAATTAGTGAGGAAGCTAATGATGATAATCATGAAACTTCAGATCAAGTACTACTGAACATCGTAGGTCAACCAGAGTATGTTCCGCTCCAGAGTGGTACGGTAACCCTATTCTAGAAGTCATGTAACTAGACCATGACGAACCTACGAACTATGAGGAAGCAATGATGAGCCCAGATTCCGCAAAATGGCTTGAGGCCATGAAATCAGAGATGGGATCCATGTATGAGAACAAAGTGTGGACTTTGGTTGACTTTCCCGATGACCGGCCGGCCATTGAAAATAAATGGATCTTCAAGAGCAAGACAGACACTGATGGTAGTGTTGCTATCTACAAAGCTCGAATTGTCGCAAAAGGATTTCAACAAGTTTAAGGTGTTGACTACGATGAGATTTTCTCACTCGTATTGATGCTTAAGTCTGTCCGAATCATGTTAGCAATTTCCGCATTTTATGAAATCTGGCAAATGGATAACGAAACCGCATTCTTTAATGGATTTATTAAAGAAGAGTTGTATATGATGCAATCAGAAGGTTTTGTCGATCCTAAAGGTGCTAACAAATTGTGCAAGCTCCAACGATCCATCTATGGACTGCTGGAAGCATCTCGGAGCTATAATATACGCTTTGATAAGGTGATCAAAGCATATGGTTTTATATAGACTTACGGTGAAGCCTTTATTTACAAGAAAGTGAGTGGGAGCACTACAACATTTCTGATAAGTATATGTAAAAGCATAAAGGATTGTTTAAAAGGAGTTTCTCAATAAAACACCTCGGTGAAGCTACTTACATATTGGGCACCAAGATCTATAGAGATAGATCATGATGCTTGATAGGACTTTCGATTAGTACATATCTTGATTAGATTTTGAAGTAGTTAAAAATGGATCAGTCAAAGAAGGAGTTCTTACCTAATTTGTAAGGTATGAAATTGAGTAAGACTCAAAGCCCGACCTTGACAGAAACATATAGAGAGAATGAAAGTCATTCCTTATGCCTCAGCCATAGATTCTATTAAGTATGTCATGCTGTGTACCAAACCTGTTTTGTATCTTGCCATGATTTTGGCAATGAGGTGCAATAGTTATCCAGGAATAGATCACTAGACAGCGGTCAAAATTATCCTTAGTAACTAGAGGACTAAGGAAATGTTACTTTATTATGGAGGTGATCAAGAGTTCGTCGTAAAGGGTTACGCCGATGCAAGCTTGGACACTAATCTAGATGACTAATTATCAATCTGGATGCGTATTGAAAGTGGGAGCAATTGGCTACATTAGCTACATGCAGAGCATTGTAGACATAGAAATTTGCGAAATACATACGGATCTGAATGTGACAGACCCGTTGACTAAACTTCTCTCACAAAGCAAAACATGATCACACCTTAGTATTCTTTGGGTGTTAATCACGTGGCCATGTGAACTGGATTATTGACTCTAGTAAACCCTTTGGATGTTGGTCACGTCGCGATGTGAACTATGGGTATTAATCACATGACGATGTGAACTATCGGTATTAAATCACATGGCAATGTGAACTAGATTATTGACTCTGGTGCAAGTGGGAGACTGAGGGAAATATGCCCAAGAGGCAATAATAAAGTTGTTATTTATATTTCCTTATATCGTGATAAATGCTTATTATTCATGCTGGAATTGTATTAACCGGAAACTTAGTACATGTGTGAATACATAGACAAAACAGAGTGTCTCTAGTATGCCTCTACTAGACTAGCTCGTTAATCAAAGATGGTTATGTTATCTGACCATAGACATGTGTTGTCATTTGATGAACGGGAGCACGTCATTAGGAGAATGATGTGATGGACAAGAACCATCCGTTAGCTTAGCATAATGATCGTTTAGTTGTATTGCTATTGCTTTTTTCATGACTTATACATGTTCCTCTGACTATGAGATTATGCAACTACCGAATACCGGATGAACACCTTGTTTGTTATCAAACGTCACAACGTAACTAGGTGATTATAAAGATGCTCTACAGGTGTCTCCGAAGGTGTTTGTGGTGTTGGCATAGATCGAGAATAGGATTTGTCACTGCGAGTGTCGTAGAGGTATCTCTGGGCCCTCTCGGTAATGCACATCATAATAAGCCTTGCAAGCAAATGACTAATGAGTTAGTCATGATATGATGTATTACGGAACGAGTAAAGAGACTTGTCGGTAACGAGATTGAACTAGGTATGATGATACCGACAATCAAATCTCGGGCAAGTAACATAACGATGACAAAGGGAACAACATATGTTGTTATGCGTTTTGACCGTAAAGATCTTCATAGAATATGTAGGAGCCAATATGAGCATCCAGGCTCCGCTATTGGTTATTGCTACCTCTTGAGCATGCATTGTTTTTTCCTTGAAGAGGAACGGGTGATGCAGCAAAGTAGCGTAAGTATTTCCCTCTGTTTTTGAGAACCAAGGTATCAATCCAGTAGGAGACTATACGCAAGTCCCTCGTACCTACACAAACAAATAAGAACCTTGCAACGAACGCGATAAAGGGGTTGTCAATCCCTTCTCGGCCACTTGCAAAAGTGAGATCTGATAGAGATAGTAAGATAAATATTTTTGGTATTTTTGTTGTATAGATTGAAAAGTAAAGATTTTTAAAATAAAAGAACAGTAAAGATAACTAGTTCATGGAAGATTAATTTGATGGAAGATAGACCCGGGAGCCATAGGTTTCACATGTAGCTTCTCTCAAGATAACATATTTTATGGTGGGTGAACAAATTACTATCGAGCAATTGATAGAAAAGCGCATATAGTTATGAGAATATCTATGCATGATCATGTATATAGGCATCACGTCCGTGAGAAGTAGACCGAAACGATTCTGCATCTACTACTATTACTCCACACGTGGACCACTATCTAGCATGCTTCTAGAGTATTAAGTTCATAAGAACGGAGTAACTCTTTAAGCAATATGACATGATGTAGAGGGATAACCTCATGCAATATGACATAAACCCCATATTTTAATCCTCGATGGCCATAATACAATACGTGCCTTGCTGCCCCTGCTGTCACTGGGAAAGGACACCACAAGATTGAACCCAAAGCTAAGAACTTCTCCCATTGCAAGAAATATCAATCTAGTAGGCCAAACCAAACTAATAATTCGAAGAGACTTGCAAAGATATCAAATCATACGTATAAGAATTCAGAGAAGAACCAAATATTGTGCATAGATAATCTTGATCATAAACCCACAATTCATCGAATCTCGACAAACACACCGCAAAAAGAATTACATCGCATAGATCTCCAAGAAGATCAAGGAGAACTTTGTATTGAGATACAAAGAGAGATAAGATGTCCTCTAGCTAATAACTATGGACTCGAAGGTCTATGGTCAACTACTCACAACTCATCGGAGAGGCTATGGTGTTGATGTAGAAGCCCTCCATGATTGATTCCCCCTTCGGCGGAGCTCCGAAAATGGTCCCCAGATAGGATCTCACGGGTACAGAAGGTTGTAGCGGTGGAAATAGGGTCTCATGGTGTTCCTAGATGTTTTTAGGGTATATGAGTATATATAGTAGGAAGAGGTATGTCGGTGGAGCTTCGAGGGGCCCACGAGGTTGGGGGCACGCCTACCACCCTGGGCGCACCCTCCTACCTCGTGGCCGCCTCGTGGCTTCCTTGTCGTGTACTCCAAGTCTTCTTGGTTGCATTTGTTCCAAAAACAATCCTCGCGAAGGTTTCATTCCGTTTGGACTCCGTTTGGTATTCCTTTTCCGCGAACACTAAAATAGGCAAAAAAACAGCCATTTGCACTGGGCCTTGGATTAGTAGGTTAGTCCCAAAAATAATATAAAAGTGCATAATAAAGCCCATTAAACATCCAAAACAGATAATATAATAGCATGGAACAATAAAAAATTATAGATACGTTCGAGACGTATCAAGCATCCCCAAGCTTAATTCCTGCTCGTCCTCGAGTAGGTAAATGATAAAAACAGAATTTTTGATGTGGAATGCTACCCAACATAATTTTCAATGTAATTTTCTTTATTGTGGCATGAATGTTCAGATCCGAAATATTCAAGACAAAAGTTTAATATTGACATAAAAATAATAATACTTCAAGCATACTAACAAAGCCATTATTTCTTCCCAAAATAATATGGCAAAAGAAAGTTCATCCCTACAAAATCATATAGTCTGGCTATGCTCTATCTTCATCACACAAAATATTTAAATCATGCACAACCCCGGTTTCATCCAAGCAATTGTTTCATACTTTAATTTTTTTCATACTGTTTCAACTTTCACGCAATACATGAGTGTGAGCCATGTATATAGCACTATAGGTGGAATAGAGTGCTGGTTGTTGAGAAGACAAAAAGGAGGAAGATAGTCGCACATCAACTAGGCGTATCAATGGGCTATGGAGATGCCCATCAATAGATATCAATGTGAGTGAGTAGGGATTGCCATGCAACGGATACACTAGAGCTATAACTGTATGAAAGCTCAACTAAAGAAACTAAGTGGGCGTGCATCCAACTTGCTTGCTCACGAAGACCTAGGGCATTTTGAGGAAGCCCATCATGGGAATATACAAGCCAAGTTCTATAATGAAATATCCCACTAGCATATGAAAGTGACAAAACAAGAGACTCTCTATCATGAAGATCATGGTGCTATTTTGAAGCACGAGTGTGGAAAAAGGATAGTAGCATTGCCCCTTCCCTCTTTTTGTCTCATTTTTTGGGCTTTCTCTCTTTTTTATGGCCTCTTTTTTTTCATCCGGAATCTCATCCCTACTTGTGGGGGAATCATAGTCTCCATCATCCTTTCCTCACTGGGACATTGCTCTAATAATGTAGATCATCACACTTTTATTTACTTACAACTCAAGAATTACAAAATATGACTCTATGTGAATGCCTTCGGCGGATTACCGAGATGTGCAATGAATCAAGAGTGACAAGTATGAAAAATTATGAATGGTGGCCTAGCCACAAATATGATGTCAACTGCATGATCATGCAAGGCAATATGACAATGATGAAGCGTGCCATAATAGACGGAACGGTGGAAAGTTGCATGGCTATATATCTCGGAATGGCTATGGAAATGCCATAATAGGTAGGTATGGTGGATGTTTTGAGGAAGGTACATGGTGGGTGTTGTCAACGTACTGGGAACCAGGGTACCCAGACTTGCCTGTCTGTGGGCCGCGACACGCTCCTTCAAGCGGCCTGGTACGGCCCAGCTGATCGACCAGCTGCTCAAGACCCTCACGAGGGTCCAAGCCTCGCGAGGAGAACAACGCCAAGACCCCCTCAGGAGCAGTCTCGATAAGGTGCTCCGGAGGGGCAGAGAATGCAAGGTCGAGCCTGCCTCTGGAGGAGGCAGTGATGCCGGCAGTGATGCACCACGCCAGTGGGTGTCAGCGTCCGCCAGCGGTGCAGTTAACATTTCAGTGCAAGGGGGCAGCGCAGCCGCAAGTTCCCAAGGAGCGGGGCAAAGGTTTCCTCATTAGTGCAACAAGACCGAAGACCGCAAGGACGACAAGGAGGATGTCATCGTCGAGCCGACCACCCCTCATCGCCTGATCCTTTTGCAGGCGAAGACTACTTTTGTCAGGGTAGGAACGTCCTTGTGTTCCCGCTCCAAAATGGCCGCTGTGGAATCCCTTCCCGCCTAAACATTTCGGGGGAAGAGGACCGTGGCCTCCTATATAAGTAGCTAGGATTCCCACCGAGCAAGGAATCGACTCACACACACTTGACCACCGCACAAGGAGAAATAACACTAGCCTCTTGACCCTCGTGAGCTCGCCTCCCGAGCTCAGGAACCCTTGTACCAGTTCATACTCTAGCTCCACAGAGCCAATCCACCAAAGCAGGAAATGGGGTCTTACACCTCACGGTGGCCCGAACCTGGATAAACTCTTGTGCGTTTGTTCGTTGTTTGCTTGAATCCTTCCATCAAGACGAGAGCGAGGTGCTAGGTTGAAGTGAGTGGGAGAGATCTTCGTTCACGCCCCTGTGTTCGAACTTAACGGGTTTTGTGAAGCCCTGAATCTGACATTTGGCGCGCTAGGTAGGGGGCGTGTCGAGATCTCGCCTCTCCGACGACCTCGCCCGGACTCGTCCACCAACCTCGCGCCTCCCGGCTCCAACAAACCGCGACCGCGATGGAGGAGGCGCACCAGACGCGTGCGGAAGCCTGTGGCGTCCGCGCCGCTCAGGCATCGGCCTTCGGCCGCGGGACCCGCCGTCACCCATCCTTAATTGGGGCCGACGGCACGATGAGCACCACCAACCTACCGCCAGAGGACCGGTGGTATCCTCCACCCAGTCAACATCAAGGCCGTGCGGCAACACGGGCGGCCGAACACGCGGCGGCAAGCTCGTGGGACCGGCGAAAGAGGGCGAACATGAGGGCTGCTATACTGGTGGCCAGGGAGCTGCTAAGGTGCCGGCTGCTCGACAACGGCCACGACGCACTGCTCCTCAGGGTGGCCGAGCTCCTCGTTGCCTCCAGCACCGGAGCCGAGCCGTTCTGCGTCCACACGACGACGTCGGGGACCGGGTGTCGCCTCAGCCACACCCGGTCGCCTGTATGGTCAAGACCCGCGGCGACCTACGAAGGCGACATGGGGTGTGATCTGCTGAACCCTGCATATGAGGCCGCCCCTCTGTCTCGAAGCCCTTTGTATTCAGAAACCACCCCCGTCGAGGAGCCACCGGAGAACGATCTCGGGGATGCGCCAAACGCCAGATGCAACCAGGCGGCGACGCAAGGGGGCTCAGGAGCGAGAGACCAGGAGGTGGATCCCCCGCTCATGACCCTCGATCCGCCACCATCACCACCGACGGCCATGGAGCGCGGGTGAGACATGCGCTGGTGCATACGAGGGCTGGCTCCGTAGTACCGGCTGTAGGCCTCGGGCCAACAATATCTCAGGCCCAGGCCTCGGTAGGCCAGGTGGCTACTCTGGATGCCACATCAAGACAGAAAGGGGAGGGAAGGCCCGGGTTAGGCCCTCGTCCCCCTGCGCGTGACCTGTCGCGCATGGACCGCCCTGGATTTCACTAGGGGCTCACTGGCGGCGGGTACGATGTGCGCGGGGAGGGGCCTTCTTCCCCCTCTGTTCAACCTCAAGACGCCGTGCCTCCTGGCGCACCATCCCCCGGGCTGCGGAGGGTGCGTTTGGAGGCGGTACGGCAACCCGTCCTACGCGCATTAGGATGGCCCAAGACCGCGCTCCGTCCCCCTGCTCACGAAATACCGTGCCCGCTGAGCCCGGCCCTAATCAGGAAGGGCTCAGGGGCCATTAGGAGCGTGGGTAGGGCGGGGTCCCCCTCGCACCTCAAGACGCCGCGTCTCTCTGCGACGTTAGCCCTCAGGGGCGAAACGCGTTCGGAGATCGCGTAAGCGACGCACCTGGTGCTCGGAGGGGGGCCTATGTCCAAGGTCCCATCCCCCCATCATGCGCAGTGTCCCACTTCATGGATGTCGCCTTCGGGTGAGTTCATGAGGGAATGGAGTGGCGCAGGGCGGGGCCCTCAAAGCGAAGCGGCGGGCACGTCAGAAGATCTCCGCTCGTGACACTCTCACATAATAATGAGTGAGACTGTACATGCCCCGGAGTCTCTGGAGCGTCGGTCTAGGACCTCGGGGGCTCCCTCCCACGCCGAGTGGAAGCACCATGCTCCACGCTAGCCATCGACACTGCCCCCAATGGCTATGCCCACATCCACCAGTGGTAGCCCTACACTCCGCGCTGGGGAGAAGATTGAAGACCTGTTAAGGGGCCGGACGCGGCCCCTCCTTTTACCATTCGCATTTGCTCCTTCTGTATCTGCCTTCTCAGGCCGATCTCGCTGCCGTGCGACTCGTTTCTTGAATAAAGGGAGAGTTTTGTCTGGGTTTCGCGATTTCCGCCGTGTTTTATTTTTGCCAGTTCGTCTTTTTCGTCTCGCTTAGCCAAACCAGGCTACGTCCACAACCCCGCCCTATCACTCCTCGCGAGCAGGGGCCTAGCCGTGGGCACACGTTCTGTCTGTCCGCTACCGGACCGCCAACCACTCTTGCGCTCATAGCAGGTACTCGCGAGGTGCACCCAGACGAGGCCGGCGGACGCTCCGTCCCGACGCGCGACAAGGACTTGAGGCCACGACCTCAGGAGCAAACAAGGGAGTACTTAAAAGCCCATTCATACAGTGTTCAATTACATCATCAAAAGTATAAACCTTGTGACACCCGCCTCACCCGGCTTTGGAGCCACAACCAAAAAGCAAATTTATGACAGGAACTGGATTAAGCATCGACGTCTTCGCCGGAACTGGTGGTGTCACCAACCCCAAGCACCGGCGCGTCCTCGATAGCCGGAACGAGCTCCGTCAACAACGCGTCCACATGATCACTCACCCAATTCTCCAAGGGGCCGGCGACCGCCTCAGGTGCATGCTCCAGCAGGGCCTCGAAGTCCGCACGGGAGTCAAGACGGTGCAAGTTGCCGAAGATGCGGGAAACCAAGCTCCTCAGGACGTCGCGGCTTTGCTCCTAGACGTGTTGCCGAGCCTTCCTAACCCCACCTACAAGACACTCCACCACCCTGGTAAAGAACCCGAGGTACCCGAAGTCATCATTAACCAGGGGGCCAGCGACCCCCGAGCTAAGGAGTTCGTCTAGGGCTCGGCCGACCCGGTACCGCAGGGCCTCAAACATCTCCGAGCGGGTGTGCTGCATTCCACGATCTCGTGCAGCTTCCTCGGAGGTTTGAGCCGCGAGGGTGGAAACGTCCTCCACTTGCTGGTAGAGGTAGGACAATTCCGCCCTAGCGGCGACGCGAGCCTTCTTCGATGCACGCTCGCGGCGCTCCGCCTCGGCACAAGCCTTCTTCGACGACCGTTCGCGACGCTTGGCTGCAACGCGAGCCTTCTCCGACACCTGCAGGCGATGCTCGGCATCCGCCAGGCTACTCTTAAGTATCGTGATCTCCTTCTAGATCCCCTTGCACTTATTAGCAAAGCGAGTCTCATGAAGCCCCAGCTTCTGGCGGTAATCCTTCCGGAGGCGCTCCGCCTCCCCAGCATCCTTCTTCGCCGCGACCTCACGGTCATCAAGATTGCCCTTGGCCTCGGCTAGTTGGTGCTCCATCGTCTCTAGACACTCGCGCTCCATACTCAGCTCCATCGCATCAAGTGCCAGTGCCTCCTCCCGCGCAGAGAGGCCAGCGGGACTATCATCGTCAGCCATAGGTGCAGCAAGGGCAACCCTTCGGGCACAAACCTGGCGCTCAAGCGCGGAGTTTGAAGCTTCGAGCTCGCGCTCACACTCCTCCGCCGCCGCGCAGCAGTGCTCGGCGTCTCGGGCCTCCTTCAGGACACGGTCGCAAGCCTCCTGAGCCGCGGCGGCCTCCGCCTCCGCCTTCCTCAGGGCAGTGTCGTGCTGCATCTGGCTTAGGTTGAGGGCAGCCCTCAGCTGGCGCCAACCACTCACCAGGTGCAGACTCTCAGCCTCGACGCGCTCATCCACTTCAGCAACCTCAACCTCGAGACGCTTCAGGGCGTCCGACGCCTCCCGCACAAGGTCATGACGGACCACACTCCGGCGCACCGCAAGTTCCAGAAGACGGTCGGGCTCGTCCCCAGCACCCGCATCGCTCAGAGGGGGCTCCTCCTCTTCTTCAGGTTCGGTGTGTACTCCGGAGCTAGTTCTGGGGGCGCTCGGCCTCTCCGACGCTGGGAGCAGGTATAATCTTGGCGGACAGACAGCTGCTCGAGCCGCCTCAAGAGTTGGCTGACCCATGGTGAAGACAAGACCCAGGGCACGGAGCGGGCTCCACTACTAGGAAAAGGGCTGCTAGTGGCGCACCTGTTTTCGCAACTAATGGCGCACTACAGGTGCGTCACTAGCACCACACCATTAGATTTTTTTTACTAATGGCGCACACACTAGTGCGCCATTAGTATCTGGTATACTAATGACGCACCCCTAGCCCACTGGTGCGCCATTAGTATCTGGTATACTAAGGGCGCACCACATAGAAGTGCGCCATTAGTATCTGGTATACTAAGGGCGCACCACATAGAAGTGCGCCATTAGTAACAAATTTAAAAAAATTAGAAAAAAATTTAAAATTATTTTTTTCAATTTTTTTTCTTTTTTTCTTAATTTCAGGTCACTATGGCTTAATCACGGGTCAATATGCTTAATCTCAAGTCAAAGCACACTCTGTGGTCAAACTTCGTGGAAGATCACCCATCCTCACACTGCTCCAGCCCGAGCACGCTTAACTTCGCAGTTCTGTCTAACCCCAGCACAAGCTCACTTCACACGCACTTGTTGATATATCTATCATATCAATCCTATTAAACCTTCTTGATGTCTAGGACTTTATTCATGTTAATAAGTATGATGAAATTTTGAAAAAATATTTCAAACTTCCCGGTCATATTACGTATCATATTCTGAAAAAAAATCTAATTTTTTTTGTTTATCCGAAACCAATTTTTTTTGTTACTAGTGGCGCACCTAGCAAACGGTGCGCCACTAGTAAGTTTGATCTTTATTCAATTTTTTTGCCTCTAGATCTTAAAAGCCCCGTAACATTTTCCTTTTAGGTTTTTGGGGATTTTGAAAATGTTTAACGGGGTTCCCTAGTTAAATTCGGATGTAAATTTTCGAGTACATGATTTTTCATATAAAAAACTTTTGAATCCGAGTTCGTATGCAAAAGTTATGCCCATTTTACAAATTCCAGAGATATTTTGCAAATAAAGTCGAAATTCATATTTGTAAATTTTCCCAACAAGTAGACCACATATCACATGAGAAACTTATTTTCTTTTCTTTTTTGGACATTTCCATCATTTTCTTTTATTTTTTTTAAACTGAAAAGGCGGTCCAAGGGGGGTGCATTCGGTGGAATATTTGGGCCAAGTTAGTAATGGCGCACCGTGGGAGTGGTGCACCACGCACACATGGTACGCCATTACTAGTTTTGAAAAAAAATTAAAAAATGGAAACAAAATTTGAAAAAAAAATTACTAGTAGCGCACCGTGGATGTGGTGCGCCATTACTAGTTTTTGAAAAAAAAATTGACATTTTTTTTTAAAAATTACTAGTGGTGCACCGTGGATGTGGTGCGCCATTATTAGTTTAACTACTAATGACGCACTATCCACTTGTGCGCCATTACTAGTTTTGAAAAAAAAATGAAAAAAAAATTTGTTTCTAATGGCGCACCGTGGATGTGGTGCGCCATTAGTATTTGGACACTAATGGCGCACCAACACATGGTGCGCCATTAGTATATAGTAATGGAGCACCACATCTCAGGGCGCTAGTAGTGGCCATCTCATTTGTAACCCTTTTTCTAGTAGTGCTCCCGGTGTACCAGGAGCTGCCTAGCACCAGGGACGCTTGGGGGCTGGGGACACGACCTATGCAGTAGGATCCGGGCGCGATTTCGAGGGCCCGCACGTGGCCTCCTGAAGGCTCGGCTTGGTCCGAAGAACGAAAGCAAGCGGAAGCCCCTGCGGGCCTCGTCGGGTGACTCACGGATGAAGCAGAAGAGACCTTGCAGATCAAGAGGTCAGCGGAACCGCATTAAAGAGAGATGGAAAGAACCGAAGGACACGCACCTGCTTGGTACAGTTAGCTTCGTCCTCTTCAAGGCCCTCGGAGCAGGACCGAAGACGCTCCTCAGCCTCCTCCTCTTGCCTAGCGTCGCGAAGGACGACAGGAGACTGCCTGAGGCAGGTATGCATAGTGCTAGAGCATGGCGAAGCAGGCGCCCGGAGCCGGCGCCTCGCTCCCTGAGATGGCACTTCCCGGACTCGCCTCGGCCAGAGGCCGCCGCACCTCTGCCTAGGCTGTTTCAGGAGCCAGCGGCGCGTCGGCGCTACCCGCCACCTCCACCAACGCCAGCGCCGGGCTTCGTCCACTCGCTCCAAGGATGGGGACTAACCCAGGCCAGGGGCCCCACCAGGCGCATCTGCCCCAAAAAGGAAGGACGGGCTTGCGCGCCCGGATACCATCAAGGAATCGTCGTAGGGATTGGGGGTGCCTCCCGGGACTAGCCCCCACGCATCGAAGCAAGGCATCCTATCAGCAAGGGCCCTTCCGGCTTTTGGAGCCAAGCACAAGGGAACCGCGGAACCAGGGCGAGCCTCAGGCACTCCACCAACAGGCAGCCGCATCAACCCTTGGATCGTGTCAGGAGGGAGCTGCTCCCAATGAAGACGCGCGCGATCATGAAGAACCCACGTCGGGTTGGAATGGCGCTGAAGAGGGGCGACACGGAGGACAAGGAAGTCCCTCACCACCATCGCTAGGGTTAACCCGCTCTTCTTCAAGTTGGCCAGGCGACGCATCACATGCTCTGGCCGAGGATCCGAAAGGGCTTCATGCCTCCAACCAGAGTGCGGCACCACCGATGCATCGGGAAGATGAAAGTGGGGGCCGTATGCGACGGCGTCGATGAACACCCATTGCCGACGAAACCCGTCGGTGGTAGAATGAAGCGAGAAATCAATTCCGGATGCAGCAGTCGCCTCCACCGCGCGCACCAATACGCACCGCGAGCGCTGCCCCCCATCGACCAAGGAAAGGGCGAAGAAGTGGCGGAGCAAGGCCACGGAAGGGGAAACGCCAACGAAAGCCTCACACAGGAACGCGAAGCCGGAGAGAAGGACGATGGACCCAGGTTCCAGGTGTAACGCCCGAATCCGGTAATGCGTGAGCACTACGTAGAAGAAGGCAGAGAAAGGGGGTACGAGACCCCCGAAGATGGCATGAAGATGAAGCTAGATGTCATTGATGCCAAGCTCCCTCACCGGCCGGGAGGCGAGCCAGACGCGGGTCGGTCCCCACTCATTAGTTGCACCAGCCAAGGCGTGGCGTACCTTGTCCAGACCATCCTGGTTCACTATGGCGGAGATACCAAGCGCCGGATCAAGCACCGGCGGCAGCGCGGTAGCCTCGCCGTCTCCTCTCTTCTTTGCCCCGCCCGGCATGGTGGCAAGCAGGAGGGGGCAGAGAAGGCAAGCAGAGAAGGGGGCGATTGGGAAGAAGGAAGCAGAAGCGGCAACGAGAAGCCCTACCAGTCGTGCGACTAGCAAGGCGCACAACTACCAAGACTGTGTGGGAGGCGGGGCCGCCCACATCCCATCCAACCGTCGCACATCGGCCTGGCCCGCAGCCTTTTGGGCCCGCGGTGCTTCGTCCTCGACTAAGGCTTCGCCCCAAAGCCAACTCTGCGTGCGCCGTGGGCCCGGGGGCTACTGTTGGCGTACTGGGAACCAGGGTACCCAGACTTGCTTTTCTGCGGGCCGGGACACGCTCCTTCAAGCGGCCTGGTACGGCCCAGCTGATCGACCAGCTGCTCAAGACCCTCGTGAGGGGCCAGGCCTCGCGAGGAGAACAACGCCAAGACCCCCTCAGGAGTAGTCTCGATAAGGCGCTCTAGAGGGGCGAAGAATCCAAGGTCGAGCCTGCCTCAGGAGGAGGCAGTGATATCAGTAGTGACACACCGCGCCAGCGGGTGCCAGCGTCCGCCAGCGGCATAGTTACCATTTCGGTGCAAGGGGGACAGCGCAGCCCTAAGTTCCCAAGGAGCGGGGCAAAGGTTTCCTCATTGGTGCAACAAGACCGAAGACCGCAAGGACGACAAGGAGGAAGTCATCGTCGAGCCCACCACCGCGTCATCGCCTGATCCTTTTGCAGGCGAAGACTACTTTTGTCAGGGTAGGAACGTCCTTATGTTCCCGCTCCAAAATGGCCGTTGTGGAGTCCCTTCCCGCCTAAACATTTCAGGGGAAAAGGACCGTGGCCGCCTATATAAGTAGCTAGGATTCCCACCGAGCAAGGGATCGACTCACACACACTTGACCACCGCACAAGGAGCAAGAACACTAGCCTCCTGACCCTCCTGAGCTCGCCTCCCGAGCTCAGGAACCCTTGTACCAGTTCATACTCGAGCTCCCCGGAGCTAATCCACCAAAGGAGGAAGTAGGGTCTTACACCTCGCGGTGGCCCGAACCTGGATAAACTCTTGTGTGTTTGTTCGTTGTTTGCTAGAATCCTTCCACCGAGACGAGAGCGAGGCGCTAGGTAGACGTGAGCGGGCGAGATCTTCATTCACGCCCTTGTGTTCGAACTTAACGGGTTTTGCGGAGCCCTGAATCCGACATGTGTATGGTACCGGCAAAAGTTGTGCGATACAAGAGAGGCTAGCAATGGTCGAAGGGTGAGAGTGTGTATAATCCATGGACTCAACATTAGTCATAAGAACTCATATACTTGTTGCAAAAATCTACAAGTCATCAAAACAAAGCACTACACGCATAATCCTAGGGGAAGGGTTGGTAGGAGTTAACCATCGCGCGATATCGACCTCCACACAAAGGAAGACAATAAATAAATAAATCATGCTCCAACTTCATCACATAACGGTTCACCATACGTGCATGCTACGGGAATCACAAACTTCAACACAAGTATTCATCAAATTCACAATTACTCCATTAGCATGACTCTAATATAACCATCTTCATATCACACAACAATCATCAAGTATCAAACTTCTCGTAGTATTCAATGCACTCTATATGAAAGTTTTTATTATACCCATCTTGGATGCCTATCATATTAGGACTAAATTTATAATCAAAACAATTTTCCATGTTGTTCTAAAGGTCTTTCAATATAATATATGTGAAGCATGAGAGATCAATAATTTCTCTAAAATAAAACCACCGCCGTGCTCAAAAAAGATATAAGCGAAGCACTAGAGCAAAATTATCTAGCTCAAAAGATATAAGTGAAGCACATAGAGTATTCTAATAAATTCCGTTTCATGTGTGTCTCTCCCAAAAGGTGTGTACATAAAGGATTATTGTGGTAAACTAAAAAGCATAGACTCAAATCATACAAGACGCTCCAAGCAAAACACATATCATGTGGTGAATAAAAATATAGTCTCAAGTAAAGTTACCGATAGACGAAGACGAAAGAGGGGATGTCTTCCCGGGGCATCCCCAAGCTTAGGCTTTTGGTTGTACTTGAATTTTATCTTGGGCTGCCTTGTGCATGCCAAATCTTAGGCTCTTGCCACTCTTTATTCCATAGTCCATCAATTCTTTACCAGAAACTTGAGAACTTCACAACACAAAACTCAACAGAAAATCTCATGAGT
The DNA here is from genome assembly GCA_902687465.1 of Secale cereale. Taxonomy (NCBI): domain Eukaryota; kingdom Viridiplantae; phylum Streptophyta; class Magnoliopsida; order Poales; family Poaceae; genus Secale; species Secale cereale. The sequence continues at coordinate 791,486,562 of LR738711.1, read as the reverse complement.
TCTGTTACTATAAGAAAACAAACAACCACCTTAAGGTACTGTAATGAACTCATTCTTCATTTATATTGGTGTTGAACCTACTGAATTCCAACTTCTCTATGGTTCATACCCCCGATACTAGCCATAGATTTATCAAAATAATCAAACAACACACACAAAATAGAATCTGTCAAAAACAGAACAATCTGCAGCAATCTGTAACTTTCGAATACTTTTGTAACTCCAAAAAATAAGAAATAAATTGGTAAAAGTGAGGAATTTGTCTATTAATCATCTGCAAAAATAATCAACTTAAAAGCACTCTCCAGTAAAAAATGGCAGCAAATCTCGTGAGCGCAAAAGTTTCTATTTTTTACAGCAAGATCGCAAAGACTTCACCCAAGTTTTCCAAAGGTTCTACTTGGCACAAACACTAATTAAAACACAAAACCAAACCTAACCAGAGGCTAGATGATTTATTTATTACTAAACGGAAATAAAAGCAAGGAAAATAAAATTGGGTTGCCTCCCAACAAGCGCTATTGTTTAACGCCCCTACCTAAGCATAAGGCAAGAATAGATCTAGGTATTGTCGCCTTTGGTAGGTAATTCTCGAAAACACATCTCATATTCCCTACATTCAGCAGCAAGTTTTCTTTGAGGCAAGAAAAAGTAATCGAAAGGGCTAAATTTAATAGGACAAAAGTCCCCAAGATCAGGCTCGGGAGGTATGGGTTCCTCCTTTGGCCCCTCATATTGCACAACCAATTCATCATTATAAGCATTCTTTTGGCAGAACGTCATGAGAGTTCAGAAATCCTATCAACTAGAACATCAATTCGAACCTTTTTCCTAAAGTTTTCATTATAAGCAACATGATCTACAGATCGTAAACACATGGTGTCTTCTTGATTAAAAAGGGTAGCCTCTATGGGAGGACGGCCAGTGTCCACCTTATAATGCGGAAAATTTTCCTTGGCCTCTTTCATTATAAATCTAAATTCATGTGCCAAAAAGATAGTAGATGCTCGCTTAATAGAAGAATGCTCAATATTGGACAATTCTAGAAAAAATCTCTGAATGCGAGGATTCATGTGGATAAATTGTCTTTCAAGTTCAACTACAAGCAAGGATATGGCATCCGCAAGACTACTAGTTTCATGAAGAATAGGTCCACCCATAGTGGGCAAAGCACCGGCACAAGTAAAGAAATATTGAATAACTCATTTTCCAATAATATTACCACTACCAATCTGGAACTTTTTAGTGTGTAAAGTAGTAGGTTCCTCATGACGATAATTAAAAGCATCAAAGCTTCCCCCGTCGTTACTACTATATTTTTCAATGATAACCTCCCTTGTTTCATACATGATGGCAACAAATTGAACTAATGACGAACACACGCGAGGCAAGAGAAAAGAGGTAACGGAAAAAGGGCGAATAAAACAGCAAAGGAGAAGTGGGGGAGAGGAAAACGAGAGGCGAATGGCAAATAATGTAATACGAGGGATAGGAGTTTGTGATGGGTACTTGCACTAGTAGATAAAGGGTCATCAGACCCGGTTCATTTGGGCCTTTAGCCCCGGTTCCAGAACCGGGACAAGAGGGTCGGTACTAATGCTCTGACCCTTTAGTCCCGGTTCAATCCAGAACCGGGGCAGAAGGGTGTCCACGTGGCCTGTGCACCGAGCCCAGGCAGGAGGGGCTTTAGTCCCGGTTGGTGGTACCAACCGGGACCAAAAGGCATCCACGCGTCAGCATTTCTGTGGCTGTGGTTTTTGTTTTTTTTTTTGAAAGGGGAGGGGGGGTTTTAGGTTTTGGGGGGTTAATTTAGGTGTTTCATATATTGTGTTAGCTAGCTAATTAATAGAGAGAAGTGTTCTCTCTTATGTCTGTGCTTGGTCGACGCTACATACTACACATACGTATATAGAGAGGACTAGAGTCACGCTAGCTAGCTAGCTAGCTGCTAGCTACTAAGCAAACGAAGGAAACAGAAGATCGTATAATCAACATATATATATATATATATATATATATATATATATATATATATATATATATATATATATATATATATATATATATATATATATATATATATATATATATATATATATATATATATATATATATATATATATATACAGAGAGAAGTAATATCGACCACCTCTCCTTCTCCGAGAGATTGGTCGAACAACAAGTTCTCGTATATCTATCCGACACTACCGGGCACATATATACAATAATTATCTCTTACAAAAATAATCTCCTATCATATGGATGCATGGTCCACATAGTATTCTCCGTCTTTAGCGATCACGTGTTCGAGGAAGAATGCCGCCAATTCCTCTTGAATTGCTCGCAGACGATCTGGTGTTAGGAGTTCATCCCGCATCCGAAACATCTAATTTGAAGTAGGGGGTCAATACATGAAATGATGCTATAAATTTGTGAATATTATTGATTGCTTACGCACTTCAAATTGTTCTTCAGTGTAGCCCCGCTCACAGGTTGTGTGGCGGATGGACTCGCAAATGTAGTATCCACAATAATCATTCCCGGGTTCCTGCCACAACCACTTTACAAGAAATATAGGTCAATCAAACTGATAAGCAAGAATGCCAAATTGGTATTGATGAAACTAGCGCTTGAATCAAGATATAGGAGATGCGCGCGCGGAACATGCTACTATATAGTACTTACTTTCGGGTATCTAAATTGTAGCTTCTTCGGCAGTCCCGGAGCTTTTTTGGTGAATTTTCTCCAAACCCTGCCAGAAAAAGAAAACAATTAGTTGATATCAGAAATGAAGTTGCTGATATATATGCATGGTGGATAATATTGATCGATTTAACTTACCTGGCTAGCATTTGAGTCATGTCCGCATACTCCTCGGGATCTTTACGTTTAGAGTCCAAGACAGTTACTACTCCCTTCTCAAGCTTAATCTCTAAGAGAATATGGTGGAAGTTGCGCACGAATGCATGAACTCATCAATTACATCACTATAACCTTGACTGATATATAAGGGAAACCAAATATGTACAAGACAGTAACACTCACTTGAAGTTGTAAGGAAAGAGTATTATATCTTTGTTTTCATTTACCACCAACGATCGTAGCAAGTTGGCATCGGTATCGTCGGGACGCAATTTAACCTCGGTTGCATCTATGAGGTATGTGTTAATAAACCCAATATCACCTACTTGTCTTTTCTTCAATTCGACGATATTCAATCTACATAATATAGTGAGGATAATTATAAATACATGCAATGAAGATCAGCTATATAGAGAGACTTAATGACAGAAGTAGTACTACTTACAGACAGTAGCAGGTGACCGTTGCTTTATCGAGGGCCAATTGATTGAAAAACTGATAGAACTCCTCAAATGGAACAGGCAACAGGTCAATTCCAACGAGGTCATGCTCCGGTTTAACTCTCAAATACAAGTTATCCCTCCCCCCAGACTCTCTGCAGATTTTCAAGTACCAATCATGCAATCTTCGCATATTCGTTGATAGAGATCTTTCATTTTTGACGAGAGGCTTTTTGTACTCGTATCTTTCTATTTGCACTTCCAAGAAATCATAGTGTACATCGTCGGACGCGTAATCTGCAAGATTGGTATAACCGGGCACCATCCTCGGATCATTAGCGACCATGTCGCTAGACACCTTGAGCGGGGGGCACGATTGGTCCGCTTCTTCGCCGAGCTGGGCAATTTGTTTCCCAGCTCCCCCTTCTGCTAACCTCTGATCACTTTTAGTACTTCCCGACTGCTTCGCTGCTTGATATGACTTTTGGATCATGCGGTCATAGTTGTCCTGCGGCTTACTTTACGCTGGTTGCTTCAGGGCAGCAAGAGTGCGCTTTGCTTTCACCGCATCTATCTTCTCCTCCGGAGGTGGATGTCTCTGTGCTTTCAACCCTTCAAAAAAGTCCTTCACTTCGCCTTGAGCGATCTTCGTGTTTTCCTCGTCGGACCTCTCGTACGGTAACTTCTCTAGAGGCGTGAGAGAAGGACCGAATCTGCATCGCCTCCCGCCTCTGGCTGTACTGGTAGACGTCGCCGGACCAGACGAAGCGGCTGTCTTTTTTACTTGCTTACGCGCCGGAGCAGGAGCAGCCGGAGCGGCGGCAGGTCTCTTCCGCCCTTGCTGATTAGGCGGAGAAGGAGGAGCAGGCTGGCTGCTCGGGCGCGCCGGCGGCGAAGGAGGCGGAGTGCCGCCACGCGCCGGAGAAGGAGCCGGAGTGCCCTGATGGTCACTCGCCAGAGGAGGAGGCGGAGTGCCCTGACTCGCCGGAGGACGAGGAGGAGGCGGAGGCGTCCAGTTGAGAATGTTGATTAGGTCCTTCCGCCATAGGCATGGAGTCTTCAGTGAAGAACCCAGCCGAGTCTCCCCTTCACCGGTAGGGTGGTCAAGCTGGAGCTCCTCAAATCCCTCCGTTATTTCTTCGACCATCACCCTAGCATATCCGTCTGGAATCGGCCGGCAGTGAAAAGTGTCGTCGGGTCCAGAAGGATAAACAGAGCCAGCAGCCGCCTTGACCTTCAGATTCATCCACTGCGCCATAAGGTGGCAATTTTGTGCCTGCGTGATAGCATCCACGGGATTCCTGGCAGTAGCCGTCAAGGCAGGCTCTGGCTGAAGCAGCTCGGTGGAAGCCACGCTGCTTCTCCGCTGAGATGGCGGGGTAGCTTCGGGGGAAGCTTCGGCAATTCTTTTCTCCCGATTTGCTTCCCGTTCCTCTATTGCTTGTATTCTGGCCCGCAGCGCCTGGATTTCGGTCTGCTCCATTTTCTTCCTCCTGTCGTTGCATTTGTAGCCTCCTGCGTCCGGAAACACAGCACGCCACGGAAGGGAGCCTGGCGTGCCTCGTGTCCGTCCAGGGTGCTCAGGATTCCCGAGGGCCATTGTCAGCTCGTCGTTCTCTCTATCGGGGAAGAACGTCCCTTCATGCACTGCTTTGATATACTGCCGCATCTTCCTGAGTGGTGTTTCCAATTGCTTGTCCGTCCAAATGCACCACCCTGTTACAGGGTCCAAGGTTACGCCAGCCCCGAAGAACCAAGTCCGGCAACGGTCTGGCCAGTGCATTGTCTCTGGTTCGATCCCTTTCTGAAGCAGATCATTCTCAGCCTTGGCCCACTTAGGCCGGGCTACGAGGTAGCCGCCCGACCCCGTGCGATGGTGATGCTTCTTCTTCGCAGCATTTATCTGGTTTGTCTCCGACATCTTCTGACTCTTTTCCGACTTCTTATGGGCCACAAATGCGGGCCAGTCATCTTTGATCTTCTCATATATGCCCACGAATTCTGGAGTCTTTTTATCTTTGACAAACATATTCAGTTTTTTCTTCCATGCCCTGAATTGGTCTGCCATCTTCGAAAGTGCAGCAGACTTGATTAACTCCTCTTTAACTGGGTTTGCCGGATCAACCTCTCGCGGTAGGACGAAATTTGACTTCAGCTCAGTCCAAAGATCTTCTTTCTGCATATCAGTGACAAAAGTCACCTGAGCGTCTTTTGCAGCCGGCTTTAACCATTGATGGATGCTGATCGGGATCTTGTCCTTGACCAGAACCCCGCACTGATTAACAAATGCGTTCTTTGTCCGGATGGGTGCAATCGGCTCGCCGGAGCGCGAGATTTCTGAGATCTCAAACTTTTCATCCGGCCTCAACTTTTTCTTCGCTCCTCGTCTCTTTACCAAAGATTTGCTCGATCCGGAGGGCTAGAAAAAGGAACAAAGACAAGAGTTAATGAATGAATCAATTAACTAGTCAGCACATGCTTAACTAACATATATACCTCCTGGCCGGACTCGGTTCGGTCACCGGAGCCAGCATCACGGTCTCCTTCTTGCACCGGCATTGGGTCACCGGAGCCGTCCTCACGGTCTACTTCTTCCATGTGCATTGGGTCACCGGATCCATCAATATCATAGCCTAGATCTTCCAGCTGCAGCTCTTTTTCGACTTGCTCATCGGTGTCGTTGAGAAACGACAAGATGGCATTTTGTCCGTCTGCGATTATGTCCATCAACATCGCTTCTTCTGCTAGGTCTCGGGTGCTGTCGTCCATTGTTTCTACAAATATTTACAACATGCCATTTATTATTCAAACATGACAGATGGATATATTAATGGCAAACGTAGAACTAGCTTCGACCCTCGACTGCTCGGCGATCCACAAACCCTAGACCCCCTCATGTCGCATTTTGTCTAGTGTCAAAGGATTCAACAAAACCAATACTTCATCATTAGGCGAAAGTAACAGTAGCATGATGGTACGAAGCTCTCCAAAGTTGTTTTGGAACGGAGTCCCAGATAAGATAATCCGTAACAAAAGACGGATTATCCTATCAGGAACTCCGTTCCAGAACATCTTTGCATAACTTCGTACCAACATGCCCCGGTTACTTCTGGCAAATGATGAAGTCATGGAATTCTTCAATACTTTGACACAGGTAGGCAACCTCTCGACCCCCTCGACTTCTCGGCGATCCACAACCCTAGACACCCTCATGTCACATTTTGTCTAGTGTCAAAGGATTCAACAAACCAATACTTCATCATTAGGCGAAAGTAACAGTAGCATGATGGTACGAAGCTCTCCAAAGTTGTTTCGGAACGGAGTCCCAGATAAGATAATCCGTAACAAAAGACGGATTATCCTATCA
>LR738711.1:791468192-791479238 GCA_902687465.1 Secale cereale | reverse complement strand
ACTGCTCGGCGATCCACAACCCTAGACCCCCTCATGTCACATTTTGTCGAGTGTCAAAGGATTCAACAAAACCAATACTTCATCATTAGGCGAAAGTAACAGTAGCATGATGGTACGAAGCTCTCCAAAGTTATTTTGGAACGGAGTCCCAGATAGGATAATTCGTAACAAAAGACGGATTATTCTATCAGGAACTCCGTTCCAGAATAACTTTGCATAACTTTGTACCAAAATGCCCCGGTTACTTCTGGCAGATGATGAAGTCATGGAATTCTTCAATACTTTGACCCTCGACTGCTCGGCGATCCACAACCCTAGACCCCCGACTGCTAGGCAACCTCTCGACCTTCGTCCTCTCGACCCCTCGACGACCCTCGGCCCCTCGGTGATCTCTCGACCGGTCCCTCGGTCCCTCGACGACCCTCGACCCCGACCCCCCCTAATGTCGAAGTTATCGGGGAGGGTGTATATCGACATAGACATATCCGATAAAAAAAAGAGGAAGAAGAAGAAAAAAGGAACCGCTAGAGGAGAAGATTGAAGAAAAAAAAGAAAAAAAAAGGAGAAGAAGAAAGGAATAGAGGAGAAGAAGAGAAAATTTCTCTTCTTCTCCTCTATTCCTTTCTTCTTCTCCTCTTTTTTTCTTTTTTTTCTTCTTCTTATTTATTTCTCCTCTTCTTCCTCTCCTCTTCTTCTTTCTTTCCTCTTTCTTATTTTCTTCTTTCCTATCCTTCTTTTTCTAAATTTGTAACTTTTACATATATAAAACTTTCTATATATATTTAGCATATATAAACAAAAAACTATATAGCCACATACACATATATATACATCACATACACACATCACATACAGCAACTTCCTAAGGAAAAAATATTTATATACACATACATATATATTTAACATATATATTTAGCAAATTCCTAAGAAAAAAAAATATATACACATACATATATATACAGCAACTATATATACACATGCATATATATACAGCAACTATATATATAGCAACTATATATACAACAACTATATATATAGCAACTATATATACAACAATTTATATAAACATAAAAAAAATACACATATATACATATATACACAGCAACTATATATATATATATACAACAATTTATATAAACATAAAAAAAAGGGAGCCCTCACATCGCGAGGCGGGGCTGGGCGGCGCGACGACGGCGGGGCGGGGCGGCGCGACGGCGACGGGGCGCGGTGGCGCGACGGCGGCGGGGCGGGGCGCGCGGCGCGACGGCGCGGGGCGGGGCGGAACGGGGTCGCGGGGCGGGGCAACGGCGACGAGGCGGCGTCGGGGCGGCGTCGGGGGCGATGGCGACGGCGACGGGGCGACGGGGGCGACGGCGACGGCGACGGGGCGACGGGGGCGGGGAAGGAGAGGGAGGCGTCGGGGGCGCGGAAGAAGGAAACTGCCCAAAATTTCGCAAGTCCTGGTTATATAGGAGCTGTATTAGTCCCGGTTGGTGGCTGAAACCGGGACTAATACACCCCTTTAGTCCCGGTTGCTGCCACCAACCGGGACTAAAGGTCCCTTTTCAGCAGCCCAAAGGGCGGGAAGGAGGGGCCTTTTGTCCCGGTTGGTGGCAGCAACCGGGACTAAAGGGGGTTATTAGTCCCGGTTTCTGCCACCAACCGGGACTAATGCCACCCTTTAGTCCCGGTTGCTGCCACCAACCGGGACCAAAGGCCATGTGCTGGCACGGGTGCGGTGGGATGTTTAGTCCCACCTCGCTAGCTGAGGGAGCTCGAGAGTGGTTTATAAGGGCTGCTGCTCCCACCCTCTCGAGCTCCTCTCAAATGCAGGCTTCTGGGCCTAACTCTGCGCGCTGCCCTGTGAGCTTGCTGGGCCTTATAGTACAGGTGGATCCTGTGCTATAGACCTTGCAGGCTCACTGGGCAGCGGCCAAATTGTTTTTTTCCTTTTTTGCTTTATTTATTTCTAAGTTGTTTTTTGCTGTATTTAGAGTTGCTTTATTTATTTTATTTTCTTTGTTTATTTCTAAGTTGTTTTTTGCTGTATTTAGAGTTGCTTTATTTATTTTACTTCCTTTATTTATTTTCTTTGTTGCTTTATTTATTTTATTTTGTTTATACTTACAACAAAATACTTATTGTTGCTATTTTTTTCAAGTTTTTTTGTTTTGTTTTCTGCATTATTTATTTTCTTTTGTTATTTGCTTTATTTTTTTAATTCTTTCTGGTAAAACAAATTGCAAACTTTCTCTGTTAGTGCAAGTAGTATTGAAATTTGAATAGTACAAACGGACAATGGTATCATACTCGTTTGTTACAAAGTTGGCATGGTATCATCATAATAGTTGCGGAAAAAACTCTTCACTTTTTCTTCGCTTGTGTCATTTGCTTATTGCGCCGTAACCATGGATAATCTTCATCGTTTATCAGGATGCTTGGGTCAGCCTTGACTTTGAAGGGAGGAATTTCATGAGACTTTTCATAATCTTCAGACATGTCTGTCTTGCCCTCCACTCCCAGGATGTCCCTTTTTCCTGAAAGAACTATGTGGCGCTTTGGCTCATCGTATGATGTATTCGCTTCCTTATCTTTTCTTTTTCTCGGTCTAGTAGACATGTCCTTCAGATAGATAACCTGTGCCACATCATTGGCTAGGACGAACGGTTCGTCAGTGTATCCAAGATTTTTCAGATCCACTGTTGTCATTCCGTACTGTGGGTCTACCTGTACCCCGCCTCCTGACAGATTAACCCATTTGCACTTAAACAAAGGGACCTTAAAATCATGTCCGTAGTCAAGTTCCCATATGTCCACTATGTAACCATAATATGTGTCCTTTCCCCTCTCGGTTGTTGCATCAAAGCGGACACCGCTGTTTTGGTTGGTGCTCTTTTGATCTTGGACAATCGTGTAAAATGTATTCCCATTTATCTCGTATCCTTTGTAAATCAATACAGTCGAAGATGGTCCCCTAGACAACAAGTACAACTCATCACAAACAGTGTTGTCACCTCTGAGACGTGTTTCCAACCAACTGCTGAAAGTCCTGATGTGTTCACGTGTAATCCAGTCATCGCACTGCTCCTGGTGTTTGGAGCGCAGACTGTTCTTGTGTTCATCGACATACGGGGTCACCAATGTAGAGTTCTGTAGAACTGTGTAGTGTGCTTGAGACCAAGAATATCCGTCCCTGCATATTATTGAGTCCCTTCCAAGCGTGCCTTTTCCAGCAGTCTCCCCTCGTACCGCGATTTAGGGAGATCTATCTTATTAAGGCCAGGAATGAAGTCAACACAAAACCCGATGACATCCTCTGTTTGATGGCCCATGGAGATGCTTCCTTCTGGCCTGGCACGGTTACGGACATATTTCTTTAGGACTCCCATGAACCTCTCGAAGGGGAACATATTGTGTAGAAATACGGGCCCCAGAATGACAATCTCGTCGACTAGATGAACTAGGACGTGTGTCATGATATTGAAGAAGGATGATGGGAACACAAGCTCGAAACTGACAAGACATTGCGCCACATCACTCCTTAGCCTTGGTATGATTTCTGGATCGATCACCTTCTGAGAGATTGCATTGAGGAATGCACATAGCTTCACAATGGCTAATCGGACGTTTTCCGGTAGAAGCCCCCTCAATGCAACCGGAAGCAGTTGCGTCATAATCACATGGCAGTCATGAGACTTTAGGTTCTGGAACTTTTTCTCTGCCATATTTATTATTCCCTTTATATTCGACGAGAAGCCAGTCGGGACCTTCATACTGAGCAGGCATTCAAAGAAGATTTCTTTCTCTTCTTTCGTAAGAGCATAGCTGGCAGGACCTTCATACTGCTTCGGAGGGATGCCGTCTTTTTCGTGCAAACGTTGCAGGTCGTCCCGTGCCTCAGCTGTATCTTTTGTCTTTCCATACACGCCCAAGAAGCCTAGCAGGTTCATGCAAAGGTTCTTCGTCACGTGCATCACGTCGATTGAAGAGCGGACCTCTAGGTCTTTCCAGTAGGGTAGGTCCCAAAATATAGATTTCTTCTTCCACATGGGTGCGTGTCCCTCATCGTAATTCGGAACAGCTAGTGCGCCGGGGCCCTTTCCAAAGATTACGTGTAAATCATTGACCATAGCAAGTACGTGATCACCGGTACGCATGGCGGGCTTCTTCCGGTGATCTGCCTCGCCTTTGAAATGCTTGCCTTTCTTTCGACATTGATGGTTGGTCGGAAGAAATCGACGATGGCCCAGGTACACATTCTTCCTACACTTGTCCAGGTATATACTTTCAGTGTCATCTAAACAGTGCGTGCATGCGTGGTATCCTTTTTTTGTCTGTCCTGAAAGGTTACTAAGAGCGGGCCAATCGTTGATGGTCACGAACAGCAACGCCTTTAGGTCAAATTCCTCCTGTTTGTGCTCATCCCACGCACGTACACTGTTTCCATTCCACAGCTGTAAAAGTTCTTCAACTAATGGCCTTAGGTACACATCAATGTCGTTGCCGGGTTGCTTAGGGCCTTGGATGAGAACTGGCATCATAATGAACTTCCGCTTCATGCACATCCAAGGAGGAAGGTTATACATACATAGAGTCACGGGCCAGGTGCTGTGATTGCTGCTCTGTTCCCCGAAAGGATTAATGCCATCCGCGCTTAAAGCAAACCATACGTTCCTTGGGTCCTTTGCAAACTCCTCCCAGTACTTTCTCTCGATTTTTCTCCACTGCGACCCGTCAGCGGGTGCTCTCAACTTCCCGTCTTTTTTACGGTCCTCACTGTGCCATCGCATCAACTTGGCATGCTCTTTGTTTCTAAACAAACGTTTCAACCGTGGTATTATAGGAGCATACCACATCACCTTCGCAGGAACCCTCTTCCTGGCGGGCTCGCCATCAACATCACCAGGGTCATCTCGTCTGATCTTATACCGCAATTCACCGCATACCGGGCATGAGTTCAGATCCTTGTATGCACCGCGGTAGAGGATGCAGTCATTAGGGCATGCATGTATCTTTTGCACCTCCAATCCTAGAGGGCATACGACCTTCTTTGCTGCGTATGTACTGTCGGGCAATTCGTTATCCTTCGGAAGCTTCTTCTTCAATATTTTCAGTAGCTTCTCAAATCCTTTGTCAGCCACAGCATTCTCTGCCTTCCACTGCAGCAATTCCAGTACGGTATCGAGCTTTGTGTTGCCATCTTCGCAATTGGGGTACAACCCTTTTTTTGTGATCCTCTAACATGCGATCGAACTTCAGCTTCTCCTTTTGACTTTCGCATTGTGTCCTTGCATCTACAATGACCCGGCGAAGATCATCATTTGGTTCCTCTTGATCTTCAGCAGCTTCACCCGTTGCAGCATCATTGGGCACATCGTCTGGTTCCTCTTGATCTTCACCAGCTCCCCCCATTGCAGCATCACCGTATTCAGAGGGCACATAGTTGTCATCGTACTCTTCTTCTTCGCCGTCTTCCATCATAACCCCTATTTCTCCGTGCCTCGTCCAAACATTATAGTGTGGCATGAAACCCTTGTAAAGCAGGTGGGAGTGAAGGATTTTCCGGTTAGAGTAAGACATCGTATTCACACATTTAGTGCATGGACAACACATAAAACCATTCTGCTTGTTTGCCTCGGCCGCATTTAGAAACTCACGCACGCCCTTAATGTACTCGGAGGTGTGTCTGTCACCGTACATCCATTGTCGGTTCATCTGCGTGCATTTATATATAATTAAGTGTGTCAAAAACCATTACAGAGCATCATAAATAGATAATTAAGTGACCAAATGGATAAAAGTTCATCATCACATTAAAACCAAAGTACATACATATATAGTTCTCATCTAACAACATATAGCTCTCCATACACATCGAAACTATGTAAAACATTTCAACGCGAAAACAAATGCTATCATAATCGCAACCAAGGTAACAATTGATCCAACGGCATAATGATACCAAGCCTCGGTATGAATGGCATATTTTCTAATCTTTTTAATCTTCCTCCGCATTGCATCCATCTTGATCTTGTGATCATCGACGACATCCGCAACATGCAACTCCAATATCATCTTCTCGTCCACAATTTTTTTTTATTTTTTCCTTCAAGAATTTGTTTTCTTCTTCAACTAAATTTAACCTCTCGACAATAGGGTCCATCTTGATCTTGTGATCATCGATAACTTCCACACCATGCAACTCCAATTCCATCTTCTCCTCCTCCATTTTTTCCAATTTTTTCTTTAACGAAATGTTTTCCTCTTCTACTAAATTTAACCTCTCCACAAGAGGGTCGGTTGGAATTTCCGGTTCAACTACCACCAAGACATAATAAAATATCTATGCATGTCAGGTTGGTCGGCATAACTATCATAAACACTAAAACAAATAGTTGTAAATTAAAGATAATATACCACATCCGAATCGTAGACCGGACGAGGGCCCACGTGGGCGGATATCAAAACCATCGCACTATATAATAACAAGCAATAATAAACGTAAGAAAATTAGACAAATATCTATCTGAAGCAATAATAAAAGTAAGAAAAGCATGGACATAACAAGAGGCTCACCACGGTGGTGCCGGTGACGAGATCGGCGGGGGCGATAGACGACGGCAAAGACGGGGACGGGACGTGACAGACCGCTAAACCTAGACAAATCTCAGAGAAAATAAAGCTTCGAGAGGAGAAAAGCTTAACTAGTGTGGCTCGGGCATTCCACCGAACACGTTGTGTGCATAGGAGGTGAGCTAGAGCACCACTAACCCCTCCCCCCCTCGGCCAGAAAAAAAAACATAGCAGTGAGCTCTGCTCTTGAGTGAGGGGGTATATATAGGCACCTCATTGGTCCCGGTTGGTGCTACAAACCGGGACTAAAGGGGTGACTTTGGTCCCGGTTCATAACACCAACCGGGAACAATAGTGGTGGGCCAGGAGCAAGAGCCATTGGTCCCGGTTTTTAGCTCCAACCGGGACCAATAGGTCCAGACGAACCGGGACCAATGGCCCACGTGGCCCGGCCGGCCCCCTGGGCTCACGAACCGGGTCCAGTACCCCCATTGGACCCGGTTCTAGATTGAACCGGGGCTAATGGGCTGGACCAATGCCCTGTTTTCTACTAGTGTTGGTATATGACTTGTGTGTAGATCTCCCCCGCAATGCTCCCAGAAATTCTTCTTGCTACCTCTTGATCATGCGTTATTTTTCCCTTGAAGAGGTAAGGGTGATGCAGCAAAGTAGCGTAAGTATTTCCCTCAGTTCTTTAGAACCAAGGTATCAATCCAGTAGGAGACTATACGCAAGTCCCTCGTACCTGCACAAACAAATAAGAACCTTGGAACCAACGGAATAAAGGGGTTGTTAATCCCTTCTCGACCACTTGCAAAAGTGAGATCTGATAGAGATAATAAGATAAATATTTTTGGTATTTTTGTTGTATAGATTGAAAAGTAAAGATTGCAAAATAAAAGATCAGTAAAGATAACTAGTTGATGGAAGATTAATATAATGGAAGATAGACCCGGGGGCCATAGGTTTCATTAGAGGCTTCTCTCAAGATAGCATATTTTACGGTGGATGAACAAATTACTGTCGAGCAATTGATAGAAAATTGCATAGTTATGAGACATCCATTGCAGTTTTTCTTCTCGTATTAGAGGATGGATAAACACAGGCCGACTAGAAAAAATCATGCGCTATGGTCAAGTCGTCGTAGTCCTTGTTTTTCCTCCAAGTGGACTAAGCTACGTACACGCACATGAAAGGGATCGTGCATGTCCTCATGAGAAAACCTGCAAACAATGAAAATACACCTATGTTCGTACGAAGTAACAGTGGCAATCGTACTACTTCAATTAGTACTATACCACGTGATGATCATTTGGTTCATGCACAACTCCAAATATTTTATTTGTCAAAAACTGCTCCATGGGGAAAGAGCCCACGACCCGGAAACAGCCACGACTCGGAAGCGAGTTATCCATGGACTCGGTCACCTCCGTTGACCGGCCACTTCTTCTGCGACCTCGCTCGACAAAGCACCGGCTCCACGGTCTGTCCAGTCTACAAGCTGCTCTGGAGGGGGCTCCTGCGGCTTTACCTGCGCTGCTTCCGTCACTCCCGCTGTGGTTCAGCCGTGCTGAGCTGACCCGGCATGGCCACGCCTCTTCTTGGGCTGTTTTCTCGCTGTCCTTGAGCCACCGTTGCGACCTCTGCAGCAGCCGCCGCCTTGGCCTTCCCGCACCGTTGCCGAGCCGCCTTGAGCCACCCCGTCAGCCGCTAGCTCGGCCCTCGGTGCTGAGCCACCGCGGTCCAAGGACTCGTCTTGCCCTGGGTTTGAAGCCGTGACCGTACCTCGCGTCCACCTATCCCGGTCTCCGCCTATGGTCTGCCTATAAGCCGCCTCCGCCGGCTTGCCTCGGACGCGGCTTTGAGTCACCTACTACCGGAGTCGTTTCCGTCGTCGCCGCAACTGCACCGGACCGGCTCAGTTCGTCGTCAAGCAACCTCGGTTGCCGAGACGCCATCGTCTCCGAGCTCATCTTGAGCCGTTGAGTGCCCTGCTTCCACTACCGATCTACGCCGCGGCTGCCTAGAGCTCCATGCACGTCAACTTACTGATGATGCTCCTGCCGTCTCAAGTAACGGAGTTGAGTCGTTGCGTGAAGCTGCTCCTGCTGTTACAAGTTGCATCAAACACTCATGCCATTGCTCACACGAAAGATCTCATGGTCAAGTACCAGTTGAATACTTCCTCGGGCGGAACAAAAAAATAAAGGTGACCCGAGAAGCTACACATCAGATTTTTTGCTCTACGGATAACATATGGGTCATTCGTCGTCTCAACAAATCAGGTGATACTCATCTAAATTTATCTTATTAGCGTATATTGTTTTTGTCAAAGAACAATTACTCTTGCTTGCGATGTTTTTTGATGCAGGATGATTGATCACTGCAAGAGAGATGGTCATGTCATGGATATATAGCTCGCACCACTATTATCAGGCGCTGGCATCTGATAATGTCATGATGCTTAACGAATATATGTGCAAGCCGCTGCCTCTGTTGTTCGATTTACATTAACATGATGTGGCTAATTCGCTCGTCCGCGCGGCTTACCACGCTTGCGGTTGACTCATCGTACGCACCGGATTACAACACCACGGCCAATTCATCTATCTGGGCCACCTCTGATGCTGCAGTCATGTTTACCGTCCGTGTATCGCGGTCTGGTCTACATCAACACACCGGGCCGCATCTGTCTGCATAAGCTTATTATTTGAATGCAAGCATGTCACTGCTCGGGTAGTGTTGGGGATATAAGTATTTCATAAGACCCGCCCAGGAGGGGCCGGGTTACCCAACGGCGGTTCATGGGCTCAGCCTAGAAGCACGTTAAGAATGGCAGTTTAGTTAAGGGCCCAAGGCCTGCGGCAGCTTAAGGCATGTAAGTATCAACCGCCATATATGTGACTTGTATTGTAAGGCATGTAATAAGAGTCACCTAGCCGGACATGATTGTATGAGCCGGCCGGGACTCCGTAGGCCGCAGGGCGTCAACCCGTGTATATAAGGGGATGACCCGACAGTGGCTTAGGGCAAACAAGAGATCGAGGGCTAGGCAAGCGAATCCGCACCCTAGCAATCGACACCCCAGCAATTCCATCTCAAACTGGAATATGCTTTACCCTCACCGCAAGGGGCCGAACTAGTATAAACTCCCTCTGTCCTTTGTCTCGTTCTTATCCCATTTAAGCTACCCAAGTCGCTATGGCTCTTCAATCAAGTCCTTATCTTAGGGCATCTGCCGTGACACTTCCACGACAGTTGGCGTCCACCGTGGGGACTACGGCCTATGATTTCGAGTTCTTGAAGGGCAACATCGAAGGGCTTAAGGGATATGCTGTGGGCCGGATGACCAAGAGTCGTCGCGGCAGGCTTTACATCGATGACGAATGCTGGAGTCCCGAGGCCGGCTCAATTGAGTACAGGTACGGGGTCCCCTTCGGCGGAATTCGCGTCTTCATCGGCAAGATCGACGAACCGGGCCCTGAGCCGAACACCTGCACCGACATCGTCGAGCCGGCTCAGCGTGCGTGACCTGCCCGGGTTCGGCCCGCGAGGAAGCTTGCCTTTGTTGGATACATCCAGGGCACTAGAGGCTCCGGATCTTATGAAGGAACAGCCGTTCTCTCCGACGGTGAGTCATCCACAGGTGAGACTAACTCCATGTATCAGATACAAATCGGACAGCTTGGGGGCTCGTCTGATGGTAACAGTATTCCGGACCTCATGAGCTGCCAAGCCGGGTCATGATTTTCATGACTGGCCCCCAGCCGACTCTCAGATCAACAATTGTCGGAACCATAACACCCCGCGCGACAGCGGCTGCGGCAGGCGCAGACGGCTCAGCACACCCACCTACTCAAGCTTTGTTAGACCTATTGGAGAGTGTGGCGACTCTGATGGGAACAGAGGTTACTCCAGAAAACCAAGGCCAACACAAGACAGCTGTGGATAAATTGCGGTAAGAGAGAGCAAGTTAAGGAAGACATGGCAACGGAGAACACCAGGATGGTTGAGGTACGTGCAGTTCTGGATGCCCGATCCCAGCGGATTGAAGCGGAGGCTTTCCGGCTCTCGGTAGGTCAGAACGTTTCTAATGAAGCCATGAGGAGAAAGCAGCAGAGTCGTCTCCCCTTTGTTTATGAGCGAAGAAATCTTTTTCCGGACGGGGCAGGGAGTAGTGGTCCACCGGTGTTAAACCGGATGGCAGAGGCACCTAGGACCGGCAGTCCGGTCCATCAGCGGACAACCGGATCTCTATATGCAGATCAGAACCGCCCGGCCCCTCGCTACCCTACGGCACCAGCAGGTCACTATTCCAACCCTCTGGATAACATGATAGCGGCAGCATCAAGACTGGCAACTTTGCCAGTTGAGGGCGAAACCCCGGTAGTAGTGGAAACCCGGAGGGCTCAGGAACTCCTTCAGATAGCGCTACAGCAGCAGTAGGCTTATTCTTATAGTCGAGACCGGATT
>LR738711.1:791439805-791468122 GCA_902687465.1 Secale cereale | reverse complement strand
GTCCAAGTGCCAGCTACAGTAGAAACGTTGACTCGCCAGAGGTTTCAAGCGTAGAGCGGCACCGTAACTCGCCTCGTGGACATAACCCAGCGCGGCATGACGCCAGAGCGCAGGACATGCCGATTCAGGCGGTTGATCATCAGCAGGCGCCATACTACCCGGCAACCTCAGTAGAGACAGGTAGGACTTCCCGGGCTTGGGGCGTGCCGTGTCTAACGGCGGCTATAAGGAACGAGCGGTTGCCTAAGGATTTTAAGGGCCCTCGTAAGGTGCCGAACTACCAGACAGATCAGCCCCCTGAGGCTTGGATAGAGAGCTACGAGATGGCGATGGAGATGCTGGATGTTGGTGAAGCTGCATGTGCTAAATACTTCACCATGATGCTAGAAGGCACAGCTCGTAACTGGTTAAAAGGATTACCCGTCAATTCCATGGGTCATGGGCAGAGTTGAAGGTCCGGTTCATCAAGCACTTCAAGGATACGTGCACACAGCCCATGTGATCGTGGATCTAGACTCTTGTGTTCAGAACGAGGGTGAATCGACAACTAGTTAGGTGCGCCGGGTTTCGACCATCATGCACTCCTCAGTTAAGATCAACGCTGAATCAGCGATAATAACGTTGGAGAACAATAGTCGTTTCCCTCCACTCAAGCTGAAGTAAGGGCGGCTTAAGCGCCATTGTAATGATGTGGGGGGGCTCATGGCGGCTCTCATCAAGTATGCCGACTCTGATAGTACCAAGGACCTCGAGTCTGAAGCAGAAAGACCAGGAAAGGGAAAAAAGGTAATGACCCGAGAGGACAACAGTATAACCCGGCCAATCAGTACAATGGTATTAAACGCAAGGCTAATGCTTTCGTAGCTAATACGGGGGCGCATAATTTTAACAAGCATTGCAAGGGGAGTCCACCTTCGAGGTACAATATCGATGAGGTGATGAATCAGCCATGTCCGAAGCATGGGTCGGATGAAAAACCAGCCACCCATGCATGGAAAGATTGTAGAATCATGCGATCTTACAGAGAGTTTATCCAGAACAGTCATGGACCAAACGGCACCTCAGGATCCGGTTTTCAGGGTCTGGGTCATGGTGGCGGCGGCTCTAGCTCCGGATTTCAGGGACAAAGTAGTATAGGCGGCAACAATCAGCAGAACAGCCAAGGGCAATACCACGTCTTCACCACGAGTCTGTGCAAACGAGACCAGAAGCTCCATAAGAGGGCAGTGAATGCCGTTGAGCCGGCGGTGCCCCGTTACTTAAGATGGTCTGAGCAACCCATTATGTGGAGCCGCGAAGATCACCCGCCCTGAGTTGATAATCCGGGTCAGCTGGCACTAGTGGTGGCCCCTTGGGTCGGACGGTATAAGTTCACCAAGGTACTCATGGATGGAGGGAGCAGCATCATCATTCTGTATTACAATACTTTCCGTCGTATGGGGTTAACTGATATAAAGCTTAAGCCGTCGAACACTATCTTTCATGGAGTTGTGCCTGGTAAGTCGGCGTATCCGGTTGGTAAGATTCATTTGGAAGTAACCTTTGGAGATGAGCATGATACCAGGACATAAACTTTGATGTTTCAAGTTGTGAGGATCCACAGCCCGTACCATGCTTTATTTGGTAGGCCGGCTTATGCTAACTTTATGGCAAGGCCATGTTATGTTTATTTGCAGCTCAAGATGCCGGGTCACAAAGGGAATATCACAGTGCATGGGAGTCGCACCATAGCTTTGGAATGTGAAGAAGGAGATGCGGCTTACGCAGAGTCGGTTTTTTCCACAGATGAGCTCAAGTTTTACAAGGATAATGGTGCCCGGCGGATATGACGTCTTTAAAGAAGCCAACTACAGTGCATGACCCATTGCTGAAGTTTAAGTCGGCAGATGACACCAAGATAGTTGGCTTTGTTCCTGGCGACTCATCGAAACAATTCAGTATTAGTGCAAATCTGGATCCCAAATAGGAAAGCGTGCTCATCGAGTTCATACATGAGAACCGGGACATCTTTGCATGGAATCCGTCACGCATGCCGGGTGTACCGAGAGAACTCGCTGAGCACACTCTTAATATTGATCCGAAGTATAAGCCGATCAGACAGTTACTTCGTCGTTTTAATGAAGAGAGACGGAAGGCCATTGGTGAAGAGGTGGCCCGGCTCTTGGCGGCCGGGTTTATTGTAGAAGTTTTTCACCCTGAGTGGTTGGCTAACCCGGTTTTGGTGCTTAAAAAGAATGGCACATGGCACATGTGTGTGTACTACACAGACTTAAACAAGGCTTGTCTAGCTAACCCGTTCGCCCTCCCTCGTATTGATCAGATCATTAATGCTACGGCGGGTTTTGAGCGCTTAAGTTTTTTGGACGCATATTCTGGATATCATCGGATCAAAATGGCGGTTAAGGACCAGGAGAAGACGGCCTTTACCACTCCGTTTGGAGCCTTCTGCTATGTATCTATGCCTTTTGGGTTTAAGAGTGTCCACGCGACTTACCAGAGGTGTGTACAGAATTGCCTTCACGGTCAGATTGGGCGCAATGTTCATGCTTATGTGGATGATATCTTAGTCAAATCCAGAAAGAAGAAGACTCTGATTGATGACTTGAAGGAAATGTTTGACAATCTCCGGGTGAATAAGTTGATGCTTAACCCGGCCAAGTGTGTTTTTGGTGTTCCAGCAGGCAAGCTTTTGGGGTTTCCGGTCTCTGAGCGAGGCATCGAGGCTAACCCAGAAAAGATCAAGGCCATGACCTCCTTGGCAAGGCCAAAATGTATTAATGATGCCCAGCGCGTGGCCAACGGATGGCAGCGTTGAGCCGGTTCATAAGCCGTTTAAGTGAGAAGGCTATCCCTCTATACAAGATGATGAAGAAGACAGATGATTTTGTCTGGAGTGAAGCTGCTGATGAAGCGTTCGAGGCACTTAAGAAAAAATTGGCTGAGCCGCCGGTTCTTGCAGCCCCCATTGACAAAGAGCCTTTGTTGTTATATGTTGCTGCAAATAGGAGGGCTATCAGTGTGGCCATTGTGGTGAAAAGGCTAGTTTACTACATCAGTGAGGTTCTCATCGAGTCTAAGTAGAGATATCCACATTGGCAGAAGCTAGTTTATGGAGTCTTCATGGCAAGCCGGAAACTTAAGCAGTATTTCCTGGGTCATCCCATCACGGTGGTCAGCTCTTCTCCCCTGGGGGACATTATCCAGAATAGGGAAGCTACAGGACGAGTGGCCAAGTGGGCCATTGAGCTTGGACCTCATGATTTAAATTAGATGCCTCGAACAGCCATTAAATTGCAAGTACTGGTGGATTTTATCAACGACTGGACAGAACTGCAGATGCCTGAGGAAAAGCCGGATAATACATATTGGACGATTCACTTTGACGGGTCTAGGCAATTGGAGGGCTCGGGGGCTGGAGTTCTTTTAACTTCCCCACGAGGTGATAAACTTTCTTATGTCCTCTGGTTGATGTTTCCATGTACTAATAATGCAGCTGAGTATGAGGCCCTGCTCCATGGTCTTCGGATGGCTAAAGAGATGAATTTAAGTCGGGTAAGATGTTTTGGCGACTCAGATTTGGTAGCTCAGCAGGTTTCTATTGGTTAACGGCTCATGCTGATGCTAAGGACTTGGTTAGTAGATGTGACGGTTGTCAGAAATTTACACGGCGTGCTCATGTTCCGGCTCAAGACTTGAGGATGATTCCCATAACCTGGCCATTTGGAACCTGGGGGTTTGATATGGTAGGATCTTTTAAAAGATCCAAATATAAGAAAACCCACCTGTTGGTGGCAGTGGACAAATTCACCAAGTGGATCGAGGCAGAGCCAGTCAGCCAATGTGATGCGGAAACAGCGGTGCAATTCATCAAGAAGGTGATTTTCCGATTTGGTTTCCCCCATAGTATCATAACAGACAATAGCACCAATTTGTCTAAGGGTGCTATGAAGGAGTTTTGTCAGCGTGAGCATATCCGGCATGATGTATCTTCTGTGGCTCATCCCCAGTCCAATGGTCAAGAAGAGCGGGCCAACCAAGAGATATTACGAGGGATCAAGCCCCGGCTCATGGTTCCTCTGAAGAGAATGCCGGGTTGTTGGGTGGAGGAGTTACCTTTCGTGTTATGGAGCATTAATACAACACCCAACAGGTCTACAAGATACACGTCCTTCTTAATGGTTTACAGAGCAGAGGCGGTTCTTCCCAGCGATATCCGTCATGACTAGCCCCGAGTGGCGGCTTACGTGGAAGCTGATAATGAGACGGCGCATCAGGATGTGTTGGATCGATTGGATGAAGAGTGTGATCTTGCGGCGGCTCGTTCGGTGATTTATCAACAAGATTTATGACGATATCACAGCCGGCGGGTCAAGACTAGAGCCTTTCAAGAAGGTGACATAGTTCTCTGGCTCATCCAAGATCAGACTGACATGCATAAAATTCTACCGCCTTGGGAAGGACCTTTTGTCGTCAGCAAGAATTTACACAACGGGTCATACTACTTGATCGATATACGAGAGCACAAGGACTCACGCACATTAGAGGAGGAGACTAATCGGTCGTGGAATATCAGTCACCTCCGTCCTTACTATACTTAAGCCTCCAGCTCTCATGATGTAATTCGATGATGTAAATATCAGTACTATATAACAAAGCCGTCATCCCCACCAATTCGAGGCTTCTGCCATTTTTTCAAAGTTGAGTCCTTATTATCATCATATATATTTTCTCAAGAAGCTTAGTCCCCAAATCAAAGGAATAATGAAGAATTGGATGCATGGCATGGCTCCAACATAAGCTCTTGATGAGAATAATTAGGAAGTATGTCACTTGGGGGCTTTCTATTGAACCATAGGCGTATTCGACCAAAGAGAACACAACATTACTACCCATTTGACCAGGTTATGTTCAAACATAGGCGTATTCGACCAAAGAGGACATAACCTGTGGGTCATCCTACCTGTCCCCGGCTGCTTAAACTCCATCAGGTCATCCTGATTGACCCGACGAAACTCCTGACAATCAGTCTTAACGGTGTATTCGACCAAGACCTAAGCTTGCTAAGGTTCAAATGCCAGCTATCACTGCGAGAGCACGGTGCTACAGATAGTCAGGATAGATCCAGGCTCAAAATGTCTCCTTCATTGAAACTTGGATAACTCGGTCTATGATGCAAGATGCAGCTCTGACCGAGCGTACTCTAGGGAAGTCTATCTTTAAAAACAAAGACCTGCAATTGTCTAGGTTCAAATGTCGATTGGGTACTGTGAGAGCCGGCTCATAGCACGCACGTACCGTCTAGGGGCCACTAAGGCTAGTTTCATTGAAGAAGAACCTTTGGCTTGGCGGCCTGCAAAAGCCTCGAGTGTTTTTTGCTTGTTTATTTCTATTTCTCTTTGCTTTCTTGTAAGTTTTTGTTTTGAGTTGTGTTCTTTACAAGATCGGCCTAGCTGGCTCCCATCATGGCTCATATTTGTACCCTCTCCGGGTCTCTACAACCCTATCCATGCATGGCTCTAAGCCCCCGGAAGGATAACAATCTTATTTCTGGGACTACACCTTTACAAGGTCATATGGAGGTTGATTAAGCCCGCAGTACAAATCATATCTTCACGTATGACTATGTTTTAACAATTAAATTGGCCCTGGTTCTGGACACTTGTCCCAAGTGGCACTGGTTAGGTACAATGACCCGCCCGGCGGTAAACCGCCAGGGCGTTTGTTTCTATTTACATGCAGGATGCAATTTATATTTATCTACGCACACCAATACCATCATAAGAATAAAGTAAGGATTTCAACATTTGGAGATCTATAATGTCATCAAAAGACAAGCAGTGTGCACGATGGCATGACAGTTGTTACAATAAACCGGCAGGAAAAGTGTTTCGCTATCCTATTACAAAATATTGTGAGCCAGACAAAGGTTCAAATGTTTTTATCGTAGGTACATGAGCCGCCTCACGGATCATTCTCCTTGGCTTTGTTGCTTTGATGATTTCAGGTCATCTATCGCCAGTTCTTCGTCCTCCATTGTTTGAAAATTCTGCGCCAACCAATCCAAGCCAGCCAGAGCTTCAAATTTAGCCACCCCATAAATAATGTCAGTGGGATCAATCTCACGAGCAAAGGCATGCTTACTAATTGGAGGAATTAGATCCATCACTTTTTAAGAAGGGGTGGACATCTTCTGGTTCTCCGTATTATAAGCCGGCTGATATTTCGACAAGTCCGTTTCATTTGCAATCAAACTGGCCAGTGGGCGGAAATCCTTGACACAAGCAGCGAAGTCTTTATGGTCAAAAGCTAAGCCGTCCTCTTTCAAACTTGGCTATCCAGTAGCCAAGTCGGATGTTTCCAGCTCTGGAAGCCATGCCTTAGCCTGGCTCAAGGCTGTGACAGCGCCGGCTCTCGCAGATGACTGCTTGATTATGTCTATTCTGGAAGGTAGAACGGAGAGTTTTCGCAAGATATCCACAAAGAATGTTGGTGCTTGGCTGGACAGAGAGATAACAGCCAGGGCCTGCAGTTGTTCCACGAGGGTATAGATGCCTTCCAGCTTTACAAGTGCATCTCTGCCAAGGATACTGCTTCTCCTACCTACATGACCATTAAGTTGATCAGTAACGGGCTAAGTTTTCCCAAAATTTTATTTTTAAAAGTTGTAACACGGCGGCTTACCAAAGATGGTTGCAGTCATTTCTGAGAAACGGTGCTTTAAGTCAGAGAGCTCAGTTGTCACCACTTCAAGAGATGTTTCTACTTTTTCAGCCCGTTGCACTAAGGTAGCCCTTTCTTTAGCCCATGCAGATTCCTCGGATTTAAATTTAGCGTTCAAATCATTCGCTTCAGACAAGCTAAATTGAAACTTGGATTCAGCTTTCCGAGTTTCCGATTCTTGGTGCTTAAGCCATTCCCTGGCATCCTTTAGCTGTGTTTGTAGTTCAGAAATGGTTTCCTGAACAGGTAAAGTGAGCATGAGACGGATTAATTGCCGGTTTACCAAAGATTAAGTCTCAAGCACTTTGCAAGCAAGAGCACTTGACCCTTGGGGCTAATGGAGGCTGAAATTGTTCTTTCTAAGGTGGATTCATGTTATTAAGTCTCAAGCACTTTGCAAGCAAGATCACTTGACCCTCGGGAGCTAATGGAGGCGGAAATTTTTTCTGAAGTTAATAAGTTCATGAGCATAAAAGTCCCAAGCACTTTGCAAGCAACAACACTTGGCACTTGGGGGCTAAGGTACATCGCTTCTATATGACAAGTTAATTATATTAGCCAGTGGCAACATGGTTATTACCACTGGCTCAAGGATGGTGTGCAGGCAAGTTATATGCAGTAACAGTACCGACCGGCTCATTCAACCTGATTAAGCCGGCCCTTGGGGGCTACACATGCAATATTCCTCAAGGATGGATTTTTTGTTAAGTAGTATGCCGATTTAAAAGGTGGCAATTGTTCTAAAGTCTACAGTATATTCAGTTTTATCATATCCACTAGATTTGGGGGCTGGAAGGACACTTAAAAATTGTTCAAGAACGTTACCTCAAACTTTTGGTGCATCTGCTTCACCATATCGATTTCAAGATCACGATTGCTATGAACCTGATTGAGAAAACCAGAAAAGAATTCGCCAGTACCCAGCTGAGCATACTGTGACAAGTCAAACCTCACTCGCCGCTTTTCAACAAGTTCTTGTTTGGCGGTGTGTTTGGCTAACACTATTGGGTTGCCCGTCTCTTTAAACCTAGTGCCAGTAAATGTAACATCTTCAGACCGGTCTTCTGCCGGCTCAGATGGGGTAGGCGGTTTAGCAGGTGCAGAATCAACCTTGGCAGGAGCAGTGGCGGCATCAGGTACATCAGGAGGAGCATCATGGGTAATCTCCTCAGTTGACCTATGAAGAACCATTGCCGATGCCTGCAGCGCCGGCTCAGTAACCTTGGGGTCAGCCACTGGTTTAGTCGCCCTGGCCCTCTTAATATGTTTTTCATGACCTCTGCATCAATTAAAGTAAGTCGTTACAAGGTTATAATAATTTAAGAATAAGTTAAACAAGGGAGATGTCATTTACCCAGGGGCGGTCTTGAAAGCCGGAAGTTGACTCTAAGATGAATCGTCGAAGGATGAACGAGAGGTTTCCTGTTAATTTGAATCGGACGAGTTCAGTGGTTGCTGTATAAAGACCAGTCAGCGGGTAATGAGAGTTTATTAATGGAAATACCTCATTTCGGCGTTTTCGTCGAGGCGGGTATTGGGTAAGCCGGATGATAATTTCTCTTCTCCAGAGTTTCGAGTCCGACGCCGACTCACGTGTTGCTGTTGCTTGAAAAGAAAGTGAGGATCTAAATAAGCTGAAGGGTGTGAAAATCTTACTTTCCGAATAACCCATGGAACTTTTTGTCTTGGCAAGGATTTTGAGGTGGAGGAAATAGTAATTACCTCTTCATCTGTGGCCTGACTGGCCTCCGTGTCGTCCTGGTAATAATCAGTGTCAATAAGATAATTGAAGTAAGAACCAAGAGAATCAAGGACTAGCTCCGACTCATTGCCGTAGTTTATTTCAAATAGTTCGGAAGTACTGGTCTTCTTCTTGGTCTTCTTAACAGCTTTCTTGGGTGCTCTGGCTCATTTGACAGCTTCCTGATCATAAGATTTTTTCCAGAAGGCCGACTTAGCCTGTGAGAGGTGGCAAAGTCAAGATTGGCAACGGGAATTGTAATTATCAAATGGTAACAGTTAAGGATAAAACTTACCTTTGGTGCTGGGTTAGATTTGCAGAAAGGCAACAAGCCCACTTTGCCGCAGTCAGACAAGGATTCATTTAAAACAGTTTTTGTCATATCTGCGATGACATTCTCCTCCAGATCCTCAGAGCTATGACGCAAAGGGTCGTTCTTTTCCCCAGTATATTCACACATTAAGCCGGACTTGCGGCTTAGAGGAATGATTCGCCAAGCAAGCCGGCACTGAGCTAAATCAATTCCATTTAATCCATTTCCTAGTAGGGCCTTCACCTTGGAAAGAGTGGGGGCAATTGACTTGCATTCTAAAGTAGTGAGCTTTTCAGCAAGAGGGTGATTGGTGTCTAAACGTTGAATATGGAGACCCGGCAATGGATGCTTGTTAGCCGGATAAGTGTCTTTACAATAAAACCAAGTTTTATTCCAATCTTTCGGATGACTCGGCAGACAGGCATAAGGAAAAATAGAGTCTCTCCTTCTTTGGATGGATACAGCCCCAAGTTCTAAGCTAGGGCCATTGGTAAATTCGTCCTGGCGGTTTATATAGAAGAACTCCCTAAAAAGCAAGATGCTGGGCTCCTCTTGAAGATATACTTCACAAAAAACCTGAAAATTGCAGATGTTTGACACGGAATTGGGTCTGATATCTTGAGGATGGAGCTGGAAAAAGTGCAGAACATGTCGTGGAAATAACACGGCAGATGTCCGGTTTAGCGGACTTGATGATGGAACCATCGCACGGGTTAGCTTGAAAGGATTCATGGCACACAAAGGACACAAAGGATTTATACTAGTTCGGCCCCTTCGAGAAGGTAAAAGCCTACGTCTAGTTGGTTTGGTATTGCTTGGGCGTCGGTTTACAGGGAGCAGATTCGCTTTGCCTGTGTCTCGACGGGTTGATTGTTGCTTGTCCCTGAACCGTCCAGGCCGTCCCTTTATATAGAGGCAACGCCTGGTCCGGTTTACAGAGTCCCGAGGCCGGCTCATAATCGTGCCCGCCTCGGTCTCTGTGTTTTCTTTCCTATCTCTCAAGTTACATCTCTTGGCGGTTTACAAACCATACTTCTATACATGGGCCTTGAAATCTCATGGGCCGTAGTCTCTACTAAAATATTAAAACCAAGTATATCTTCACATCAGTCTTCTATACATGGGCCTTGAAATCTCATGGGCCCCAGAATGATTTGAACTTGTTCACATCAGTCTTCTTTGTCTTATATAATTTTCTTCTTTATCTTCATCTTTTTGTAAACCGACTCTAACGTCATCCTCCAAGATCATTAAAGTCTGACAATGACATCATCTCCGCATTTAACGCCGTGAGCTGTACTGTAGCGTATTTTAAGGGTTATCCCGAAGATCGAGGCGTCATGGGATCTTTATCCGATTTTCTGTCTCCTCGATTCTCGCACTTGTCGTTTCAGATCTGACTCCTGGCTATAAATACTGCCACCCCCCATTCATTATCTCCTTCTCACTTAGTCCTCTTCCTGCGTATTCTTCCTTCGTCGCCGCCCGAGCTCAAACCGCCGTCGACGACCGCCGGATCTCTAGTCCTCGCCCGGCCGCTGCATCAACCTGAGCTTCGACCAGATCAATCTCCGCCGTCGATTCTTGCTGTCCCAGGTATGTTCATCCTCCTTATTGTTGATCTGCATCTGCCAGCGCTTCTCCTTGTTCTTCCGCCATTAGGGCTTCCAACAAAAGCTTCGACTCTTCGTAGATATATTCCTCATAGAATATTTGTGACCTTTAGGCCCTAATCAACAGATCTTCCGATTAGTACTAGATTAGATCTCACCGTCTATACATAATGCTGTAGATTTATCCGTTCCGCCATTAGAGCTCTCAGCAAAGCTTCGTCTTGTTTGTTCTTTGAGCCTGTGACTCGTAGTAGTTTTGCTTTTCGATCTTCTCCATTTTTACTCCGCTGTAGATGCGTCGAATCTTCATTGCTCCTGTCTGGCATGTAAATCCATCTTTTAGTATAAAGTCTGTGTAGCTTTTCTTGCATACTCTTAGATTAGTTTCTTTTTCCTCAGCATACTCAGATCTTTCCCCCTTAGCAATCTTTCGGAAACCTGTTTTTCTCCTCGGTAGATTTGCTAAGTATGTTCCGGTTTAAGTTGATATGCCCTGCTCTTGAAAAAAACTCTGTAAACTGACGTAATGGTTGAACTGTTCCTCTTCAACTGCCATAAACCGGAAATGATATAACTTGTTTTATGATTGCCGGTTTAACCATGCTAACTAGTCCTCAGTTTAAACCGTTGCGTAATTTCCATAGATAGATCCCGGATCATTGTACTTTCATAATCCGTTTTTGTATTTTATCTTCTTCAGCACTTTGTTCAATGGCTAAGCAGTATGTCTCCTACGATTGGGTCCGTTCCGTCGTTACTGAGGATGACTTAATCAAGCTGTCTAAGATCGGCACATTAGGCCCTCAGTCTGAGTTAAAATGGCGTGCTCCGGGTAATGAATGCCCTCCTACTCCTAGATCCGGGGAAGTCATCGTGTTTCTGGACCACATCTCTAGAGGCTTCTCTCCCCCCGGTTCAAGATTTTTCCGGGATGTTCTTGCCACCTTCCAGCTGCACCCACAGGATATCGGACCCAATTCTGTTTCAAACATTTGTGATTTCCAAGTATTTTCTGAAGTGTATCTGCAAGAGGAACCTTCAGTTGATTTATTCCGGGATTTCTATCATGCAAACCGGCGCACTAAATTTACCAGCGGACCTCACCAAGAACTTGGTGGGATTAGTATTCAGAAGAGGAGGGACGTAGTCTTTCCTCACGCCGCTTTACATACTCATCCAAAAGATTGGAACAAGTCCTGGTTTTACTGTGTAGACACTTCTCCTGAAGGTGAAAATCCTTTGCCGGGTTATCGCGAAACTCGTATTCCGGCGAATCACCCCTTGCCACAACGGCTTAGTGCTGCTGAACGGACCCGGTTCTCATCACAGCTCTCCAAACTGAGAGCTTTTATGGCAAATGGTCTGATCGGCACTGATTTCCTTCGCTGCTGGCTATCTTGGAGCATCCTTCCCTTAAGCCGGCGTCCTAAGCTAATGTGCAAATACTCTGGTAAACCGGATGATCCTCAGAGGTTTACCAAGGATAAGCTTTCTGAATCGGAAGTAGTGGAGTCAGCCAAGAAGATTGTCAATCCTTCCTTAACAGATTGCGCTAAAAGTTGGCTTGGCCCCGTATTTCAAGAAGAATAAGCTGCCTGAAGTAAGTTTTTCTCTGCCCTGTACTTTGTAAACCGTCCTCTTTGAACCGTCTTTCAATTGCCCTTGCTTTTCTAATTAGGCTGATGACCCCTTCTGGAGGAGAAAGCCTCAGGAAAAAACCGTAAAGCAGGCTCGTCGGAAAACCCCTGCAAACAAAAAGAGGAAAGCAGCCGTCGATGCCGGTTCTCCCTCTGAGGATGATGATCCGGACTCCGAGGTATGCTTTACTCTGGTTTAAATTCTCGTTTTCATGTACTTGTAATCATACCTAATAATACCTTTCCACATGAACTGCCTGAAGGTGATAACCCGACTGAGATTGAGGTAACTCTTATTTCTTCTGATTCAGAACCTCTTCCTCAAAAAAGCCGTCGGACCGTCAGGAAATATCAATTTTCTCATCCTTATGCTAAGTTAGACCCTAACTTTACTTTGAAGAAGCAACAGCACGAAGCCTTTCGCTGGACCACTCGTCACAGTGGCCTGGCGGTGGAGTCATCTGGGATCTCCTTAACTCCGGTTCGAAAGCGCCGTGCTGAGGTGATACTCTCTCCGACTCTTCTTCATCCCAAGGCCGGACTTATCCGAAAACCCCTTAAACCGTCTGATCCTGACTATCAGGAAACTCCGCTGTCTTCTTCCGGCGAATCGACCGCTACACAGCTTCCTCCTTTGAAGATCGTTCCGGGGTAACTCTCTTCACCTCTTCCGGTTTATGACACCCCCTTTTTTTTATAATGCTAACTTATTTTGCATGTTTTCCAGCAAACCGAAACCCAGCAAAAAGCCCAAGGCGAATAAGCCTGTTGCTGACCCTTCTGCTGATGAACCGGTGATTGATCCGTCCACAGTTGTTCCTCCAGAAGGTACTCCTGCAGCTCCGGTTGAAGAACCTGCTCTTGAAACTCCTGTTACAGAAAACGTCCAAGATCCACCAAGTCCGGCCCGGGTTAATTCTCCTCAAGTTAACCCGGCGTCTCCTGATCCGGCTCAAGTTGAAGTTATTCCTCCCAATGTACCCACTTCTCCTGATGTTGTGGTTACTGGTGCTGCTTATGTTGCTCCAGCTGAACCCACCGTTTTAGCAAAACATACAGCTAAAGCGGAAAAGATAGCCCAAGAAAAAGGGAAATGGAGTACTGATATATCCAGTCTTTCTAGTATGAGTGCTCAAGATATTTATTCCGGATATTTGAACCGGCTCCACAGTAGTCGGGATTATGAAGCCACCTTGGTGAACCTGATGAGAGAAAAATATGAAGTAAGTTTCTTCTTCTGACTTTGCTTTTTTGACGCATCTTTATCTCATAGCAGCCCCCAAGTTCCGGTTTAGCTGCTTTACTGAAGGTGATCCGGAACTTTGTAGTTTGAACTGCTGTTTCATACATTAGCCCCCAAGTATCAAGTAGATAACTTGGTTATGTAGTTGATACTTGTAATTTCAAATTGTCTTTGGTGCATTGCTTCAACTGCCATTAGCCCCCAAGTGTCAAGTAGACAACTTGGTTGTGTGCTTGAGACTTGCAATTTCAAATTGTCTTTGCTATATTGCTTCAACTGCCATTAGCCCCCAAGTGTCAAGTAGACAACTTGGTTGTCTGCTTGAGACTTGTAATTTCTAATCTTGCTTTTGAACTTTGTCTGCAGGCTGAGCTGAACCGGAATGCTCTGGAGATCAACGAACTTCGAAGCCGGCTTACGGAGACTGAGTCAGCCGCTTCAAAGGCTAAGACAGAACTTTAAGTGAGCTTAATGACTGCTGAAGACTTGAAAAAATACTTTGAAGAGGAGCGGACTACTTTTGAAGTACAGAAAAAAGATCTTGAGAAACGTATTCAGGATGCCGAAGGAGCACTTAATCCGGTTACTGAAGAATTGACCGGGTTAAAGCGCCAAATTGACTTGATGACCTCTGCTATTTTTGGTAAGTATAATCTGAACTCCTGTCTTTATCTTTGTAACCTGTGACTTGCACCGGTTTAACTTTCATTGTTGTATGTAGGACGCCGTGTCTCCCATCTTGGGGACGACTTACGGAAAAAACTCAAAGCCTGCTATACCTTGGTCGAACAGTTGTATTCCGGAACGCAAAGGATTATCAGTGCCACTTCATTTGGTAAGCCGGCTCCTTCAACTATCCAAGATACTTTGAATAGTTTGTCCATTCTACCAGCTCGTCTTGAAGAGGTTAAGAAATCGGCTGCTCGAGGAGGTGCTCTTCTGTCCCTTACGAGGGCTAAAGCTTGGGTCCCGGACATTGATCCGGAGGAGGTGTTAACCAGATTTCCTGATACCAAGGAGGACGGTTCAACCTTCAATGAAAAAGATCTTTATGCCCTGACAAAGGAGATGCGTCCCCTCGCCAGCAACCTTGCGGTGGAATCTGACTTGTCGCGATATCATCCATCATATAATCTTCAGAACGAGCGGGTGGAGCGACCGGTTTACGATATTGTAAACATAATTCCGCCGGTTCGTCCTCACACCTTTGCTCCTGATATTGATCCTGTTGAGCTTATCAACGATGAAGTATATTTCCGTGCCTTGGCAAAGATTGATTGGCGTGCACCGGATTTCCAACCGCTTCACGAGGATGAAGACGTTCCGGATCAAGACGGTGGCCAGCCATCTCAGCAAGGAGAAGCACAATCTTGAATGCTATTGCTGTAACCATGATTGTTATTCCGTCAAACAATGCTTCCAACTATTTGGCTTCTTATGCCTTGTAATAGGTTTAGCTGAGACTTAATGTGCTGTGACCCGACATTTGGTCTTTATGAAGTATTCGTCCGTTGACCTGTTGTCTGATGCGGGTGCCTTGTTCTGTTCATAAAAATATCGAAAAACATGTCCTAGTGGCTTACCACTGGACGGATTAACTTGTTCTCTTGAAACATCTAATAAGCATATCTTAAAAATAACTGTTATACCTGAAATGTATGTAGCCAATATACTTTAAACCGGTCAGGATGTTAAAGTCACCTTAATCGGTCTTCATCAATCCTAATAAACACTTGAAACTCTTTGGTCCATCTTGTCAATAAATCTGGCTCATCTTGTTTCAGAAAACTGTAACTTGTGCCTGATACGCCATCCGGGTTTTAATGAACACCGGGCTTGATCACAACTGGGCCGGGTTAATAAACTCCGGTCATTGTTTTGTCTCATACTGGTGACTTATAGTCAAAACCAGGCCGGTTTAAAAAACACCGGTCATTATAATTGATCATGTACTGCCAATCTGTTGGCTCATCATGAAGGTCGATCCGGGTTATGATGAACGCCGGTTTAATTCTCGCTGGTTTTCATGACCCAGACTTATAACTTTATAGATAGGTGGTCAACTTCAGGAGCTGTTCCACTCGGTTTAAAAGATTATAGAACACAAAAAACACCAAGAAACACACAATTTTTGTAAATCAGACCATGTAGTCGAGGCTTTTTCAAAGAGCTGCCAGGCTCAAAGCAAGGTTCAGCCAATCAATGGGACGTGGGCAAACCTACTGTCCCAAGGAGCCTAGCCAATCACTGAACGTGAGCGTATCGACTGTTCAGAGGGCCGATAGAACCGCAAATAAAAATCGAGCCAATCAATGGGACGTGGGCAAACTGACTGTCCCAAGGGGCCTAGCCAATCACTGAACGTGAGCGTATCAACTGTTCAGAGGGCCGACAGAACCGTAAACAAAGCCAATCAATGGGACGTGGGCAAACCTGACTGTCCCAAGGGGCCTAGCCAATCACTGAACGTGAGCGTATCAACTGTTCAGAGGGCCGATAGAATTATAAACAAAGCCAATCAATGGGACGTGGGCAAACCTGACTGTCCCAAGGGGCTGAGCCATCCCTGAACGTGAGCGTATCAACTGTTCAGAGGGCCCAAGGAATCGTAAACACAAACCAAGCCAATCAATGGGACGTGGGCAAACCGACTGTCCCAAGGGGCCTCTAAGGTTCCTCCTGAATCTGTGGGTTTTGCTTTTTTATGGGGTTTTTCTCTTCTTGAACCGGATATAATCTCTTGTTCCCGAGAGTTCTACCGCTCCTTCACATACCCTGCAAAGATTAGTTTCTAAACCGGCCAACATTGAAATATGATATTCGATAACAAACTGATATGGTTATTTGTCACAAGATTTGTGTATATGGAGAAAGGGCTGAGCCCCCGGTTTACCGAGGGTGCCGGTTTATTCATTATTCATAATATATACATAGGATACATTGGAGCACATAGCTCAAGTGTAGTATGGCCGTAAATGGGCGATGTTCCACGGCCTCTTCGTCTCCTCTTCTGATGTCCGTGAATCCTTGTGTTCTCAAATGTCCACCAAGTAATATGAACCGTTGTGTAAATTCTTGCTGACCACAAAGGGCCCTTCCATGGCGGGGATAGCTTGTGCATATCTGTTTGATCTTGGATAAGCCGAAGTACCAAGTCACCCTCCTGGAATGTCCTGGTTCTAATCCGGCGGCTATGATATCTGCGCAGATCTTGCTGATAAATCGCCGACCGTGCTGCAGCTATATCACGCTCTTCATCCAACCGATCTAAACCGTCTTGTCTTGACTCCTCATTAATAGCTTCCACATAAGCCGCTACCCTCGGTGAATCATGGCGTATGTCACTTGGAAGAACTGCTTCTGCGCCGTAAACCATGAAGAAAGGTGTATAACCTGTAGACCGGTTTGTTGTAGTGTTAATACTCCAAAGGACAGACGGTAATTCTTCAACCCAACAACCTGGGGTTCTCCGCAAAGGTGTCATAAGCCGGGGTTTGATTCCTCGCAAAATCTCCTGATTTGCCCTTTCTGCCTGACCATTGGATTGGGGGTGAGCCACAGAAGACACGTCCAAACGAATATGCTCTCGTTGACAGAATTCTTCCATCTCACCCTGAGATAAATTGGTGCCATTATCTGTGATGATGCTGTGTGGAAAACCAAACCGGAATATTACTTTTTTGATGAATTTGACCGCTGTTGCCGCATCACACTTGCTTATAGGCTCCGCTTCAACCCACTTCGTAAACTTGTCTACTGCTACCAGTAGATGAGTTTTCAGATCTTGGGATCTCTTGAAAGGACCAACCATGTCAAGCCCCCAAGTTGCAAAAGGCCAAGTTATTGGTATCATCCAGAGTTCCTGTGCCGGAACAAGGGCACGTCTTGAGAACTTCTGACAAGCGTCACACTTTCGGACCAGGTCCGCCGCATCTGCATGCGCGGTTAACCAATAAAAGCCATGTCGGAATGCTTTAGCCACTAAAGATTTTGATCCGGCATGATGACCACAATCCCCTTCATGAATCTCCCTTAGAATCTCACAACCTTCCTCAGCTGAAACACATCGTTGAAATACTCCAGAAGTGCTACGATGGTGCAGCTCTCCGTTGGCAATTGTCATAGACTTGGTACGCCGGATTATCTGCCGTGCTTCGTCTTCGTCCTCCGGTAACTCTCCTCGGCTTAAGTATGCCAAATAGGGTAACGTCCAATCCAGAATAATATGGAGTGCTGCAACTAATTGTGCCTCCGGGTCCGGAATAGCTATGTCGTTCTCCGAAGGTACTTGAACCGAAGGACTGTGCAATTCATCCAAAAAGGTGTTTGGTGGTACCGGTTTACGTTGCGACCCTAGCCGGCTTAACGCGTCGGCCGCTTCGTTCCTCCGCCGGTCTATGTGATCCACCTGATACCCTTTGAAGTATCCTCCGACCGCTTCAACCTCTCGCCGATAAGCCGCCATGAGGGGATCCCTTGAATCCCACTTGCCCGAAACTTGCTGTGCCACTAGGTCTGAATCGCCCAGGCACTTAACCCGGCTCAAATTCATCTCCTTTGCCAATCGCAAACCATGAAGCAATGCTTCATATTCTGCTGCATTATTAGTACAAGGAAATAATAACCGGAGGACATAACAAAATTTATCACCTCTGGGGGAAGTTAAGACAACTCCAGCCCCCGAACCCTCCAACTGCTTTGAACCGTCGAAGTGAATCGTCCAATAAGTAAGATCCGGCTTCTCCTCAGGAGTCTACAATTCTGTCCAGTCATTGATGAAGTCGACCAATGCCTGAGATTTTATAGCAGTACGTGGTACATACTTCAACTCATGCGGACTGAGCTCAATGGCCCACTTGGCTACCCTGCCTGTAGCTTCCCTGTTCTGGATTATGTCTCCCAACGGAGCTGAACTAACCACAGTTATTGGATGCCCTTGGAAATAATGCTTCAGTTTCCGGTTTGCCATGAACACCCCATATACCAACTTCTGCCAATGAGGGTACCTTTGCTTAGACTCGATGAGTACTTCACTCACATAATAAACCGGGCGCTGAACCGGATGTTCCTTCCCTGCTTCCTTGCGCTCAACCACAATCGCAATGCTGACTGCCCGTGTATTCGCAGCAACATATAACAGCAAAGGCTCCTTATCAATGGGAGCAGCTAAAACCGGTGGTTTTGCTAGTTGCTGTTTCAGATTCTCAAACGCTGTATTTGCCTCATCACTCCAAATGAACCGGTCCGTTTTCTTCAACATTTGATAAAGTGGGATCGCCTTTTCTCCCAAGCGACTGATAAACCGGCTTAGCGCCGTGATCCGGCCAGCTATGCGCTGAACATCATTGATGCAAACCGGTTTTGTCAAAGATGTGATGGCCTTGATCTTCTCCGGGTTGGCTTCTATTCCCCTGTTCGAGACCAGGAATCCCAGAAGCTTACCAGCCGGAACACCAAAAGCACATTTCTCCGGATTAAGCATCATCCTGTAAGCTCGAAGATTATCAAAGGTTTCTTTGAGGTCTTCTATCATTGTTCTTTCCTCCTTTGATTTGACCACGATGTCATCCACATAAGCATGCACGTTCCTTCCTATCTGCCCTTTCAAACAATTCTGAACGCAACGCTGATAAGTTGCCTGTGCACACTTGAGCCCAAAGGGCATAGACACATAGCAAAAAGCACCAAAGGGAGTTATGAAGGCTGTCTTCTCTTGATCTTCAACTGCCATCTTGATCTGGTGATAACCTGAATATGCATCCAGAAAACTCAACCGCTCACACCCTGCTGTGGCATCGATAATCTGATCAATGCGAGGTAGAGCAAAAGGATCAGTCGGGCAAGCTTTATTGAGGTCTGTGTAGTCCACACACATCCTCCACTTCCCATTCTTCTTTAGAACCAGCACCGGATTAGCCAACCATTCCGGATGAAAAACTTCCACTATGAACCCTGCCGCCAAAAGTCTGGCCACTTCTTCTCCTATAGCCTTGCGCCTCTCTTCATTAAAGCGGCGCAGATACTGTTTTACCAGTTTAAACCTCGGATCAATATTTAACTTGTGCTCAGCGAGTTCCCTCGGTATACCTGGCATGTCAGAAGGTTTCCATGCAAAGATATCCCGGTTCTCACGGATGAACTCGATGAGCGCGCTTTCCTATTTGGGATCAAGGTTAGCACTGATGGTGAACTGTTTAGATGAGTCTCCGGGCACAAAATCAACCTGCTTGGTCTCTTCCGCCGATTTGAACTTCAATGCCGGATCATGCTCGGTAGTTGGTTTCTTCAGCGGAGTCATATCTGCCGGATCAACATTATCTTTATAAAATTTTAACTCTTCCGTGGCACACACCACTTCTGCATAAGCTGCATCACCTTCCTCGCATTCCACCGCTATCTTTCGACTGCCATGAACCGTGATCGTGCCCTTATGACCTCGCATCTTAAGCTGCAAGTAAACATAACATGGCCTAGCCATAAATTTAGCATAAACCGTCCTTCCAAACAGAGCATGATACGGACTTTTAATTTTGACAACTTCAAAAGTGACCATCTCCGATCTGGAATCATACTCATCTCCAAAGGTAACTTCTAAGTCAATCTTACCAACTGGATAAGCTGACTTACCTGGGACCACCCCGTGAAACACTGTGTTTGATGTTCTTAACTTTTTATCAGTCAGACCCATACGATGGAAGGTCTCGTAATATAGTATATTGATACTGCTACCCCCGTCCATGAGGACTTTAGTAAACTTGTATCCTCCCACCTGAGGTGCTACCACCAAGGCTAAATGTCCCGGATTATCTACCCGTAACGGGTGGTCCTCTATGCTCCATACAATGGGCTGCTCCGACCATCGGAGAAATTGTGGCGTCGCCGGTTCTACTGCATTAACCGTCTGCCTTAAAACCTTCTGGTCCCTCTTACATAAACTCGTGGTAAAAACATGATATTGACCGCTGCTCAACTCCTTTGGATTATTCTGGTAACCGGACTGCTGTTGTTGTTGCGGACGCTGTTGCTGCTGGTTTCCTTGATTACTATAACTCCCTTGGCCCTGCTGCTGATTATTCTGACTGTTGTAACCACCTTGATGATGCGATTGATTTCCCTGACCATGATAACCACCTTGATGATGCGATTGATTTCCCTGACCATTGTAACCACCTTGATGATGCGATTGATTTCCCTGACCATTGTAGTTCCCTTGACTATTTTGGCCGCCTGGCCGGGGTTGATAACCGCCGTTATTGCCCCTATATCCTGATCCGGAGCTGTTCCCCTGATAACCCGGACCATAAAACCCGGGCCCCGAACCGCCGTTCGGGGGCCGGCTAGGAGGATTAAAACGGCCATTCTCTGCTTTCATAAAGGGTATGCACTCTCTTATAGTATGCCTTGCAATCCTCCCTCTTCCGCTATGCTTTAGACAGGGTTGATCCAAATCCTGCTCCCAACCCGGATTTCCTCCGCCGGTTTGGAGAGTGGAACCCTGCGGATTAACCAGAAGACCGCCTTGAACCTGTGTATTAGCAACAAAATCGGAACTATTTTCTGCCTTCCGTTTACCCAAAAAGCTTGAAGTAACCGGATTAACCGGCGCCGGTTTACCAGACTTGCTGGCCTTCCCCGCTTTATCTCCTTCTGCTTCTGGATACTTTGTATTATCTGAGTCTCCGTATTTCACCAGAGCACTCATTAAAGTCCCCATGTCATTGCAGTCCCTTTTAAGCCGTCCGAGCTTTAACTTTAAAGATTCAAACCGGCAATTGTTCTCCAACGTTACTATCGCCGTACTAGGATTAATACCATTCGAAGAGTGTAAGATCTCTGCCACTCTGCGTACCCAAGCTGCTGTAGACTCCTGCTCTCCTTGCACACAGGCTGCTAAATCTATCACTGACATCGGTTGCTTGCATGTATCCTTGAAGTTTTTGATGAACTGACTGCGCAGCTCCCCCCATGACCCGATAGAATTCGGGGGTAGCGCCTTTAACCAGGTCCGGGCCGTGCCCTCAAGCATCATATTGAAATATTTGGCACAAGCCGATTCATCCACATCCAGCATCTCCATGGCCATCTCATAACTTTCGACCCAAGCTTCGGGTGGTAAATCGGCTGTGTAATTAGGTACCTTGCGAGGTCCTTTGAAATCCTTGGGCAACTTAACACTCCGTAGGGCGGGGACAAGACATTGTATCCCAAAACCGCTCGCTGTAGCTCCTGTCCCTGTAGTGGCTGTGTGAACCGGCGTCGACGGACGAATTTCCTCTCTGGCCTCCGATCTAGGCCGGTTTAGGTCTGGCGCTGGCATCTCCGCCCTTGCCGGATTATCCTGCCTGCGCTGATGTCTCCTGCGCTCACTGCTAGACACTTCTGGCTCCTCCCAATGTCTAGAATAACTTCGGTTGGGACGTGGTGTTGAATGTAACCTTTCCCTACTATGAGAGTACGCTTGCTGCTGTATTAACGCAGTATTAAGTAGCTTCTGGGCCCTGCGCGCCTCTATCGCCACCGGAGACGTTTCTTCCACGGGTAAAGCGGCCAACCGCGCTGCCGCTGCAGCAATATTATCCAAAGGGTTTGAATAGTGTCCTGGAGGGACAGGAACATAAGGCGCCGATGTAATCCGACGCTCCTGTTCTGCGGCGGGTCGTTGATCCGGCTCATCCCGAGCCGGGGGTGTTCTCCGGTTTAAGGCCGGATTATTACTGGCCCCAACCCCAGGTGTCCTGAACAAATTCGCGGATTCGTAACCCGGCGGTAGGCGGGACCGATACTTTCGCCCCCTTACTCCTTCCACAGAAGCCTGCTCCATCCTCAAATGAAAAGCTCGATCATCCAACTCTGCTTGTCTTATGGCTATCATCTCTCCTTCCGCCTTTAAATCCTCCTTTAACTGATCGATCCGACCTTTCAACTGAAGAAGCTCTGCATCATGCTGCGCCTTGTCTGCCGGAGCTACGACCTACACTGCCTTAGCCGTGAACTCCTCGATCAAGGTGGATAGAACTTCCGTAAGGGAGGGATTTGAACCGCTTCCCCCTGCACCAGCTTCTGCTGTCGTTCCGTTCACCGGGGGTTGTGAACCGGCCATGAAGATCACCACCCGGTTTGGCGGGTCAAAGGGGTCCGGAATACTATTTCCATCGGACTCGCCCTCAGACCGGCCGTCCCGCAACTGATACAGAGATTCAGTTTCCCCGGATGAAGATTCGTCATCTGAGTAGACGACTGTTGCACCATCAGATTCCGATCCGTCCTCGGCCCGGCCTTCGTGGATTGCTCCAACGAACACATGCTTCATGGCAGGCTGAATCCGGGCTGATCTCGCACGCTGAGCCGGCTCGACGATGCTGGGGAGGGTGTCCGGCTCAGGTCCCGGTTCACCAATTTTGCCGATGAAGACTTGGATGCTGCCGAAGGGGACCCGGTACCCGTATTCGATCGAATCGGCCTCCGGTCCCCAACCCGCGTCGTCGATGTAGATCCGGCCACGACGACTCTTGGTCATCCGGCCAACTGCGTAACCCTTTAACCCTTCGAAGCCGCCTTTCAAGAACTCGAAACCATCGTGCGCAGGCCCCACGGTGGGCGCCAACTGTCGTGGAAATAACACGGCAGATGTCCGGTTTAGCGGACTTGATGATGGAACCATCGCACGGGTTAGCTTGAAAGGATTCATGGCACACAAAGGACACAAAGGATTTATACTAGTTCGGCCCCTTCGAGAAGGTAAAAGCCTACGTCTAGTTGGTTTGGTATTGCTTGGGCGTCGGTTTACAGGGAGCAGATTCGCTTTGCCTGTGTCTCGACGGGTTGATTGTTGCTTGTCCCTGAACCGTCCAGGCCGTCCCTTTATATAGAGGCAACGCCTGGTCCGGTTTACAGAGTCCCGAGGCCGGCTCATAATCGTGTCCGCCTCGGTCTCTGTCTTTTCTTTCCTATCTCTCAAGTTACATCTCTTGGCGGTTTACAAACCATACTTCTATACATGGGCCTTGAAATCTCATGGGCCGTAGTCTCTACTAAAATATTAAAACCAAGTATAATATAACTAAGCCGGTTTACAATAGCCGGTTTATACCTACTAACCATATCCCTGACAGAACATCCCTGAAGAATTTAGAGTCGGGCGGTGAGATACCCCGGTTCATGTGGTCAGTGAAAACAATCACTTCATCATCTGTGGGTGCAGGTCTCTCTTCGCCCGGGTTAGGAGCACGATAAGGCATAACTGGAGCATTTGGCAGATATCCGACTCTGAGAAGGTCGGCCAGTGTGGCTTCAGTAACAATTGAAGGAACCCAGTTGCATGTGGTGATTGTCTTTGGTGGCATTGTGAACAAGCATACCTAAAGAAAGAAAGATTATTACCGGTTTAGAATTAGTTCGTTAACACTGGAAACAATTTATTGCTACAAGTTCAGCATGGCATCTTAAATGGGACCTAATGGCATAAGAATAATCATAAGTCGGAAAATTAAGACAGATGTGAGTGTTCAGAAAAGCAAATTTCACTAAGTCTGGGAAAACAGTTTTCACAGGTTGCGGTGGTAATTTTGGATCTACAGCTATTCGAAAATCAAGATTAAAATGACGAACAGGCAAAACCTAAGGTCAATATGATACAGTTCTTGGAGATGAATCTATTTTTGCAGAAATGAGATATTACAGTATTGATTAAAGGGATACTATCAACATCAGCATATGAAGGGACATCAAGTCCAAAAGAAAAACCATAGTTGCAGAGGAAGAAGAAGATGAACTCTGGCGAACTTCATGATAGGAACCCTAATGGATCTACGAGTAGAAGAACAAGAATGCACCTGAGCGAGTAAAGACGGCGGCGGCGTGCGGAAGAGACCTGGTTGTGTTGGGTTGACGCGGAGGCTTTTGTTGAAGATGAAGTAGAGGGCGATGGCGCCGGCGGAGCTCGGTTACAGGGATGTCGCGGGGAAGGAGACGAAGAGGAAGAGATGAAGGAGAGAATGGAAGGGATTCTTCGGCCCTATTTATAAGCTAAACGGATAAAGGACAGGTGCGAGAATGGAGGAGGTGGAAAAAGAGGCAAGTAACTGTG
Source organism: Secale cereale (assembly GCA_902687465.1). NCBI lineage: Eukaryota > Viridiplantae > Streptophyta > Magnoliopsida > Poales > Poaceae > Secale > Secale cereale. The sequence continues at coordinate 791,443,769 of LR738711.1, read as the reverse complement.
CGGGCGCCTCGATTCTCGGGATCCCAATAAATGCGGAAGATTTGTTAAAAACTAGACCATTTGCAAGTAAGTGACATGTGACGTCATGGCGGGTTACCGTTATTTCAAAATCTAACGTCATGGCGGATCACCATCGTTTCAAAAGCGGAGGTTATGGCGGTTTACAGTATTTCGCAAGAAGATGAAGAAAGATTGACATGAACAAGTTCAAGATCAACCTGGGGCCTAATGTTGGGGATATAAGTATTTCATAAGACCTGCCCAGGAGGGGCCGGGTTACCCAACGGCGGTTCATGGGCTCAGCCCAGAAGCATGTTAAGGATGGTGGTTTAGTTAAGGGCCCAAGGCCTGCAGCGCCTTAAGGCATGTAAGTATCAACCGCCATATATGTGACTTGTATTGTAAGGCATGCATGTAATAAGAGTCACCGAGCCGGACACGATTGTATGAGCCGGCCGGGACTCCGTAGGCCGCAGGGAGTCAACCGGTGTATATAAGGGGACGGCCCAGCATCGGCTTAGGGCAAGAAACAAGAGATCGAGGGCTAGGCAAGCGAATCCGCACCCTAGCTATCGATACCCTAGCAATTCCACCTCAAACTGGATTAGGCTTTACCCTCACCGCAAGGGGCCGAACTAGTATAAACTCCATGTGTCCTTTGTCTCTTTCTTAACCCCTTTAAGCTAACCACGTCGCTATGGCTCTGCAATCAAGTCCTTATCTTAGTACATCTGCCGTGACACTTCCACGACAGGTAGCCCGATTTTATTTTCCAACAATTTGGAGGCAAATTATCAGATATTATTAGCCTTCGTCTGCACTACAGCTTGGTTAACTTCAATAGCAAGTTGGGATGAACCATTGGCCGAGTTACTAACACGGCTCATACAGGATCATTCATAACCCACCATGATCAATATCAACTTTATGAGAAGTCACATGGTGTTATCAAACGCCAATGATATACAATGAGGATTACGTGGGTCATCAACTTGCCACCTTACTTTCAACTTCAGCATATTCCAGCGTTCCGCTGTTCAATTATATGCCGGTTTATATCACAGTCAAATATGGAGAATCTCAAGACAACTCCTCGAGTCGTCTTAAGACTCGGAGGCTACAATGACGGGACTCAGCAAATCTTGCCAGTTCTAGCTAATTCAGGAAGGTTGGGCCATTGGAGGGAAGATAACTCGGTCCCGGAGGCTACTGCCATATTGAGGAAAACATAAAGGTCGTCAAACAATTTCCGGCTTAAATATGAGGATATCCGGTTTATAATCCGGCTCAAGGGAAAACTGTTTCTCACAAAGCTTTGAAGCTATCAATATCCGGTTTAAAGTTCTGGTTCAAAAAGGATTCATCTCTCTCAAGTTCGAGTTCTCAGAAAAATTAAAGGTTGCCAAAGATAACTTGCTGCCATGATGCGCGGTTCAAACATGGGTTATCCTGCCTTATGGGCTCATCTTATTATGGTCACTTGGAGGCTTCCTGTTCAAACATAGGTGTATTCACCAAACAGAACATAGCGTCACTACCCTCTTGACTAGCTTGGAACACCAGGTTTATTCACCAAAGTTTCCATGTTATCTTGTTCAAACATAGGTGTATTCACCAAAGAGCACATGACCATTTTTGCGTGGAATGTCAGGTGTATTCACCAAAACTTTCGAAGTTATCTTGTTCAAACATAGGTGTATTCACCAAAGAGAACATAACCCTTTAGGCTTGGAAGCCATATGTATTCACCTAAAAACCTGGGTTATCCTGCCTTTTTAAGTCTGCCACTCCGCCCAGGTAATCCTGGAATGACCCGCCGTACTTTGACAGTCAATCTTATAAAAGTCCCTGAACTAGTCAAAGTTAAAACGACGATTGGTCATGTGAGGCCTGACTTCTAAGGTTTGTATGAAGGTTTAACTCAGTGGCTATGCGGCCCTTGAAAGCACTTGATTTTTAGGCAAGGTCGCCTATGAAAGCCTTGATTTTTTGTTATTTGAGTTGAACATTTTTTGAGGTTCCTCTATTGTGACATATTAATACATGGTTGAAAACCGATGAGGGCTATGATACTTTATGGTTCATATATGAAATTATCCAGTGTTTATTAACCCGGTCTGGCTTTGGACTATAAGTCACCACTGTATGATGAGAAGTTATCCGGTGTTTATTAACCCGGCCTGACTTTGGACTATAAGTCGCCAGTTTTGGAAGCACTATGGTCTAAGTTTTGGGATATTACCCCTTACTGCATATGGCGCTGTAAGCCGGCAGTATGAACTGATTTCACATGCCATGTAGCCTTGATTATATGGCTCATCATTGAGCATCTTTGGGTTTGATAGCCCATCCTGATAACATACTTTAAGTCGCCATGATAGTTTGCCTTGAGCAATCAAAATGAGTTGATACTGGCCACGGATTATAATTATCAAGGCATCACCATGGTATTAATCTACAGGTATGTCTTTCAATAATGGTATGAATATTTTTTGTTTTAATAACCCGCCCCCTGGCTATGAGCTTTAACTCGCCAGTATGTTTAGGCTTGAATGGCCTTAATGCTAGTCTTTTTTATAAATGCATAAGACTATATTTGGGTTGTTACCCGCCCTGGCTTTTGACGTTAAGTCGCCAGTGTTGGAAATATGCCGTAGAGGCAATAATAAAAGGATTATTATTATAATTCCTTGTTGATGATAATTGTCTGTTATTCATGCTTGAATTGTATTGTACGGAAACAGCGATACATGTGTGAATACATAGACCACAACATGTCCCTGGTAAGCCTCTAGTTACTAGCTCGTTGATCAACAGATGCTCACGGTTTCCTGACCATGGACATTGGATGTCATTGATAACGGGATCACATCATTAGGAGAATGATGTGATGGACAAGACCCAATCCTAAGCCTGGCATAAGATCGTGTAGTTCGTAATGCTTAAGCTTTTCCAGTGTCAAGTATCTGTTCCTTAGAATATGAGGTTGTGCAACTCCCGGATGCCGTAGGAACACTTTGTGTGTGCCAAATGTCACAACGTAACTGGGTGGCTATAAAGGTACGCATCGGGTATCTCCGAAAGTGACTGTTGAGTTGGTACGAACCAAGACTTGGCTTTGTCACTCCGTATGACGGAGAGGTATCTCTGGGCCCACTCGGTAAGACATCATCATCATGAGATCAAAGTGACTAAGGAGTTAGTCACGGGATGATGGATTACGGAAGGAGTAAAGAGACTTGCCATGACGAGATTGAACAAGGTATCGGTATACCGACGATCGAATCTCGGGCATGTACCGTACCGATAGACAAAGGGAATTACATACGGGATTAAGTGAATCCTTGACATCGTGGTTCATCCGATGAGATCATCGAGGAACACGTGGGAACCAACATGGGTATCCAGATCCCGCTGTTGGTTATTGACCGGAGAGTCGTCTCAGTCATGTCTGCGTGTCTCCCGAACCCATAGGGTCTACACACTTAAGGTTCGGTGACGCTAGGGTTATAGAGATATATGTGCACGGAAACCCGAATGTTGTTCGGAGTCCCGGATGAGATCTCGGACATCACGAGGAGTTCCGGAATGGTCCGGAGGTAAAGAATGATATATAGGAAGTCCAGTTTTGGCCATCGGGAGAATTCCGGGGGTCACCGGTAGTATACCGGGACCACCAGAAGGGTCCCGGGGGTCCATTGGGTGGGGCCACCCATCCCGGAGGGCCCCGTGGGCCGTAGGGGGAGGGGGACCAGCCCCTAGTGGGCTGGCGCACCCCCCATTGGCCTCCCCCCATGTGCCTAGGGTTGAAACCCTAGGGGTGGGGGCGCCCCCCTTCGGCTTGGGGGGCAAGATACCCCCCTTGGCCGCCGCCCCCCTAGGAGATTGGATCTCCTAGGGCCGGCACCCCCTGCCTCCCTATATATAGTGCGGGGAGAGAGGGCAGCAGCACCTCAGCCCTTGG
>LR738711.1:791428357-791439729 GCA_902687465.1 Secale cereale | reverse complement strand
GTTACACCTCCAACTCCTCCCGCAGGGTCTCGGCGAAGCCCTGCAGCTTTTCCCGTTGCATCCACTACCACGTCGTCGTGCTGTTGGATCTCCATCAACCTATCCTCCCCCCTTACTGGATCAAGAAGGAGGAGACGTCGCTGTACCGTACGTGTGTTGAATGCGGAGGTGTCGTCCGTTCGGCACTGGGATCATCGGTGACGAGGATCACGACGAGTACAACTCCATCATCCACGTTCCTTCGAACGCTTCCGCACGCGATCTACAAAGGGTATGTAGATGCACTCCTTTGTGCTCGTTGCTAGATGAACTCCTTAGATTGATCTTGGTGAAGCGTAGATTTTTTTTGAATTCTGCTACGTTCCCCAACAGCCAGGGCATATGTTGTTTAAACTCTGTGCAGGATTTGCAGAGCTATGATTTACATAAATGATTAAGTTCAAGCCCATCATCAAAAATTGAAATTGGTGTCTCAAAAGGGTTATCAATTATTGATTTTCTCAAAGGATATAAGCCGTTGGATTATAAAAATTCTGGCTTACAATGAATGCACATTAAGTCACCATTGGCCAAGAGCGGCTGAGTATTTAAACTCCGGATTTACTTGCCAACTGATCAGGTATTCAAATCTTTAATAGCCAAAATTTGCTGGATTTTCGTTATGAAATTGAATTATTGAGGTTTTCATACCTGATTATATTATTCAAATCGTGAATAACCAACATGGCTGGATTTTTATTATGGTTATCAATAACCAATATTATGATCGAGGTTTTCAAAGTCGGTTGAGTCCAATGGCTATTATTTCTTTATCAATGGATATGGTTTTTTTAATTGTTAAATAAATAGTCTCGAGTCGCTGCAGGCTTACGACCCAGCATTTGGGGGCTACATTATTCAGATCATGATTATATCAAATATTGAAGTCCCATGTCGCTGCAAGCATGCACCATGATACTTGGGGGCTAATGCAAGGTCATTTTTACTTGCCTTATTGAAGACCCGACTCATCACATCGTAAGGAGCCGGCCCTTGGGGACTACCAATTGCTCCTATCAAAAATTTAGGGTACACAAGCCTTAATCCATTATATTGAAGGATTCATTACTCAGTTGGTAGAGTACAAAGCTCTTAACCTTATGGACGTGGGTTTGAGCCTCATGGTGGGGGTTACATCATATGATCTTATTTCCAATGAAGTATATATAAGTTCGAGCTCAGTATTATCGTACTGACCCAGCCCTTGGGGGCTACACACTGTTGTTCGAAGTTAACATGATCATATCTACAAAGTCCCTGCTCATTATTGCATAATAACCCGTCCTTTGTGGGCTACACTGGTTGAAGTTTTTATGAGCATAAGGCAATTTCAAGTCCCAGGTTGCTGCAAGCATGACTACCCGGCACTTGGAGGCTACATATGTGGAATATTTAGTTTTGGCTAGTGACTGAGATGAACTACTGGGATTTCTTCAAGATATGTGGAATATTTAGTTTTGACTAGTGACTGAGATGAACTACTGGGATTTCTTCAAGATTGCAACATTTATATTGAAGCAAGTCTTAAGTTGTTACTACGCTCCCTTCATAAGACTTTGGGGCTACATGTGATATGCATATAATGTTCTACATCTTTATGCCGGCTGAAAATCAGATGAGTATTTCAAGACCAATATTTTTGTCAAGCTAGAGCATTGGAAGCCGAGTCAAATAGATTATTCTTCACAATATTTTTCTGTGAGAAACCAACATCGACAAATTGATTATGAAGCTAGCGTATTGACCCGACTTTTTCAGAAGAAGTGCCCGGATTTTTTGCATTGGAAATGTTTGAACATATCTACTGAAGGATATTTGCTATGAGATCATGGACATGTATATATCAACAAGGACATGACAAGGACTTAACGATGATCAGGTGCTGGCTCAGAAGAACCTTCGACCCGACGTATAATCTATCAAAGTTGGTCTTGTTTTACAGGATAAGTTTGCCATGGATAAATCCAAGCTAAAGTGGGGGGTAATGTCGGGGATATAACCCGCGGTGTAACCCAACCGAACTTAGCAACTTACTGGTGACCTGCTTTGACCCGACGACTAACTAGTAACCCGCCCAGAGTTGGCGGCTCATTGATGATCCGATAGGTCTGTAAAATGGATGACGAGGCCCAAGGTCCCGAAGGCCAGTTCATGCTCTGGTGGGCCGGCTTAAGAGGAAAGGCATGATGAATATTTCCCTTACAAGTAATCAAGACACGGACTTGTATCTGGCTTGTAATAGAAGATAAGCTAGTCCTAATCCTACTAGGACTCCATATGTAACCCGCCCCTTCAACTTATATAAGGAGGGGCAGGGCACCCCAAGAGGGATATGTTGAATAATCTCTCGGGCTAGACACAACAAAGGGGAGCCGGCTTATGTGGCGACTCCCTCATGAGCATAATGAGACCTAACCACAAACAACATGTAGGGTTATTACCAGATGATGTTTCCCGGGGCCCGAAGCTGTCTAAACCCTTGTCTTGTGTTGCGTCTCTCGATTCTGATCAACCCCTCTCAAGCTACTACGTAGATGTGCTGGCCTCACGACTAATTCATCACACTAGGACATCTGGCCGTGACAAATCCACGACACATAGTAACAAGTGACAGTAAATTTCAGCACACTATATAAATGTTTCCTTACCAAAGGTGCTTCACTCCCTGGCAACAGCGCTAGAAAAGAATCTTGATGACCCACAAGTGTAGGGGATCTATCGTAGTCCTTTAAATAAGTAAGAGTGTCAAACCCAACGAGGAGTAGAAGGAAATGACAAGCGATTTTCAACAAGGTTTTCTCTGCAAGCACTGAAATTATCGGTAACAATTGTTGTGTGATAGTATAATTCGTAACCGGTAAAAAGTAACAAAAGTAAACAAGGTGCAGAAAGGTGGCCCAATCCTTTTTTTAGCAAAGGACAAGCCGTGACGTACTCTTATATATAGCAAAGTGCTCCCGAGGACACATGGGAATTACTATCAAGCTAGTTTTCATCATGCTCATCTGATTCGCACTCGGTACTTTGATAATTTGATATGTGCATGGACCGGTGCCTGGGTGTTGTCCTTCCTTGGACAAGTATACCACTTATGATTAACCACCCTCGCATGCATCCGCAACTACGAAAGAAGTATTAAGATAAATCTAACCATAGCATGAAACATAGGGATCCAAATCAGCCCCTTACGAAGCAACGCATAAACTAGGGTTTAAGCTTCTATCACTCTAGCAACCCATCATCTACCTATTACTTCCAAATGCCTTCCCCTAGGCCCAAAATAGTGGTGAAGTGTCATGTAGTCAACGTTCACATAACACCACTAGAGGAAAGACAACATACATCTCATCAAAATATCGAACAAGTACCAAATTCACATGATTACTTATAACAAGACTTCTCACATGTCCTCTGGAACAAACATAACTACTCACAAAGCATGTTCATGCTCATGATAAGAGGGGTATTGAATAGCATTAAGGATCTGAACAAATGATCTTCCACCAAATAAACCAACTAGCATCAACTACAAGGAGTAATCAACACTACACTACAAGGAAAAGGCCTACTATTGGCGCACCTATTTTGGCCATTAATGGCGCATTAGTGGTGCGCCATTAGTGCCACGCCATTAGTATATTTTACTAATGGCGCACCGCCGATAGTATACCAGATGTACATACCACGGTACGCCATTAGTATGCCTCCCAGGGGGCCATATATACCCAGGTGCTTTGGCATACTAATGGCGCACTACTGCCTGATGCGCCATTAGTAACTTTGGCATACTAATGGCGCACTATAGGATGATGCGCCATTAGTATCCTTTGGCATACTAATGGCGCACTATGATGTGATGCGCCATTAGTATGAATATTAGGTTTTTTATTTATTTTTTAATTTTCTGTTTTTTGCGCAGGTTACAAGATGTATTATTGGACAGAATATAGACAGCACCAACACACATCAACAACAGATTCATCGAATACAATAGAAGATTAGTCTCTAAATACAATTCATCATATTAGTCTCCAAATTGAAAAGACCGAACAAAGATAGAACATTATATACAAGTCTCGAGACCGCGAGTAGGGAGTTTGTCTTCACATTACAAGTCGATATCGGTCATCTAAACTACCATCACATAGAAGAGAGTTGCGGTCATCACGATGAGCATCATCACGATGAAACTCGTCTTCATCCGGTTCCTCCAACGCTCCCTCCCCTCTCCCGCTAGATAGCGGGCATATCTAGATTCCGCCTCGGCCCTAGTGATGTACCCGCTGTAACTGTTACGCTGAATCGGTGAACCTGTCTCCGACACTCCTCGCAGTCTTCATAGACTCTGGGAACCTTACCCTTGTACACGACATACGACGACATCGCTATGCACTAGCCAAACGAAACGTTAGTACCAATTCACAGATAATACATAAGAAATATATAAGTATGCAACAGAACGATCGGAAGAGAAAAGCAAGACATTAATAGCATCGATTACATCTAAGTTGAACGACAGTCGAAACCAAAGAGACATACTACAAGTTCATTAAAGTTTAATTACAACATGAGCCAATCGATGTTTCAGAACTAGACATAGCATCACTACTTTCGACTCGACTCAAGGGACCGGAGCGTGGATGAAGCCGTCGTCTATCGTGGGAGTCATGAAATCACGGGCGTTGTCAGCCTGCATTTGTAGCATTGTGTCGAAGTCACTGTTGGACGGTTGATTTCTTAGGTAGAACTGCCCCGAGGTACGAAGGACATCTTGATGGATGATTCCGCAATCTCCGACTGGATGCGAAAGAATTCTTGTCTGATGTCCACGTCCTGGATTGCCGACACGCTCGCGGCCCAATCTTTGAGTTTACTCGGTAGCAGAAGTTGATGATGGTCCCGTATGATCGCCCGCATGTGATGGATGGCGTAGTAGGCACCATTCTGACCGCCAGGCGGCTGCTTGACGCAGCAAAACGTCGTATTGTGGGAGAACACGTGCTTGCCGTACTTACGAATAGGCCTGGTGAAGGTGCCTCCAGATTTGGCGTAGCCGGGGAGAACATCATCAAGAACCTTCTTGACATTTGTGTAGTCTATGTTCGACTGACGTTCCGAGTCGAAATACGTGGCCATAGAATATTTTGGGCTTAGGAGGATGAGCGTGCAATGTGTGTCACTGCAGAAAACACGGAATGTTAAAATAAAAACGATCGAAATCTAAGAATTCATATGTTACGGGGCGGTTGAGGGGAGGACTTACTCGGGAAAGTAAGGCATGAGGAAGTTATCCTTATCTCGGTTCGCCAGAATGACGCCTTCGAGGTAAGAACTCGCCACTTGCCGGTCCCCAGCGCTGCCCAAGATCTTGGCACGCATGTAGAAGGGGTCGACTATCACGATGTCCGGGGTCTTGTCACGAATGACCCGCATCTCCATACTCAGCGAAAATAGCCGAACGAAGGTGTAGTGCAGCGGATGAAGGTTCAACATAGCATAGATGACATCAAAACGCAGGACGATCGTACCCCCGATGGAGTTATCCACAAAGCCCTTGCCCTCTGGCACCTTGGCCACGAAAACCGGGTATGCCACATCCTTCTCTTTGAGACACCGCTTCTCCAAAGAAAGAACACTGTCATGCAGACTCCGCATAGCACCGGTTGCAGCATCGAGCATATTTCTCGGTAGCATCGGCCTACCCGCCACATGCACCCTCCTCATTACATCCTCAGGTGAAGGTGGCCCGTCCTTAGCACAGATCATACTCGGTGCCGGCTGGCTCGCACCCTTGTTAGTCTTTCTTTTGCGTGCCTTCTTCTTCTCCTGTAATGTGACCGAGTTCTCCTCATAGACCGCCTTCTTGAGTGTGTTGGGGCTGATAATATTTCGCACCTCGCCTATCTGAGGCTCGGTGAAGTCGGCAGCTGGAGGCGTCTCCTGAGAACTGAACGACAGACGACGCCTGTTGCAACTTGGTTTCTCCACGGTAGCAGCTAAATCGCGCACGTCTTTTGTAGGGTTGGGTTCTTGAGAAGGAGGCCCCATGAAGTCGCCACCGTACCCATGATCGGCAAAGTACTGATCGACGTTGGCAAATGTATCGTCGTCGTTGTCGTCGTCATAGTTCGGATCCTGTGCCATATGCATGTTTGGATCCAGTGGCATAGGGATGTCCGGCACCGTTGCGGCGGTCTTGCCATGGGGCCGACTTGGCGCCGGCATGACTGGCGGTGTTGTCTTTGGGGTGGTGTCCCCCGCCCCCAAACGAATGTGGCTCTTCGGCCAAAGAAGGGGCCACCTCAGGCACGCGCTGAGGGTTATCACGTCATCTTCGTCGGCCCCGACGGGTCGAATCGGAGGTAACAATTCGTCGTAGCCTGGCAGCACCCGAACCAGTTGAACCCTATACAAGTTGGGTGGCATCCTAGTACCGTGGAACACGGGGTTGCCCGGCTGAATGATTTTGCCCTTGGCGACATCGACCAACTCGTTGTTCATGAAGTGCAGGAGAGTGCACGGAACGTCGGCGGCGCCCTGCGAAAACATGTAGGGCGTTAGGGATGCCCAGTCAAAGGCAAGGAGATGAAGTCCTTGGCCGAGAGAGGCTTAATTAGTTACCGTGATGATGGCGTCGAGCTGGGCTAATGTCGAGGCACCACTAACGGCGGGCGTGCAGTTGACGGAGGGGCCGCTTCTGCAGAGGTGCCGGCCGGCGTACACCCGGGTGCATTAAGCTCCCGTGCCGGCGTCGGAGACACCAATGGCGCCTCCGCCGGAGACACCAATGGCCCCGCCATCTCGTTCTGCGAGTTGCTGGCCGTGAAGCTGGGAATCGTTGGCGGCCCCTGTTGGCCGCCCGTAATCCACGCCTGCAACCCCTCGTTCAAGGTAGGCACAATGGCGGTGATCGTCGCTCCCAGTTGTTGTTGCACTTGCTCTTGGACAATCTCCGGTATCAGCGCCACTTGTGGCTTGAGTTCTTGAACCTCGCGCGACTGGCTTTCCGACCTGGTCTTTTTCTCCTATCGCGCACCAGCGTTATAGTATCACGACCATTTTGTGGACAAGCCTTTGCCGGCCACACGACCAGCTGACGACGGCTTACTGAGCTTATCCTTTTTCTTCCTTACATTCAACGCCCTATTTAGAGTGGTGTCCCACGGGTTGCTCTTAGTTGACCCCGCGCTACTGCTTTCAGTCGCCTGCGGAAGGAATGTGAACCATTTAGAAATTTGGCTTCATTAATTAGAATGCAACCATATGGAGCTAATTACGCAGGGGTGTATTCCTTACCAGAACAAGCTCAAGCGCCCTGGTGTTCGGATCCATGGTAAGCTCCTTTGTTTTCGGGTCCTTCTTGTACCGGGCCCTGACAAAGTTCCTGGTCTGCTTGTCACCGTATTTATCGAAGAGGGGCGGTAGGCCTTGCTCGGCACGGTCCGCCTCCTCCTTGTCCCATATAGGCTCCGCCACTCTGTAACCGCCGGGACCGAGGGTGTGTTCCCCTAAGTTCAGCTCCCGCATTTCTTTCCCCCACTGACTTGATTCGGAGGTTGCGGTGCTCGAGCACTTGATCTTGAAGTCGTTGTAGTCATCTTCAGTGATCGAAGGATTTTTCTCCTTGATCTTCTCATAACTCTCACCTTTCTCGATCATTCTCTTCACCGTGCTTCTCCAAGTAGACAGGGCCGTGCTCATCTTCGTGAGGGCGGTATTGTTCAGTTTATTCCCTTTGAGGCTTGTGTTTTCAAATTCAGCGGGGAACTTGTATCGTTCGTGCAGCTTCGTGAAGAGGAGGTTGCGCAAATTCCCTCGGTCAGGATGCCTCAGGTTCTCGGTGTTGATCGAGACGGTGCTCCGAAGAATGCACCTGAGCTGAACCGAGTACCCCTTGACTAATCGATCGGGCGCCATTGGATTCCCGTCGGAGTCCACTTCAGTAAATTCCTCCTTGACGGTGCGGAGCACAGTCGGGCGCCGGTCCTTCCGTTGCCTCTTCGGTTGGCTGCCACCTGTGCGTGCACCGCCATCATCAGTGGTGGCATCCTCGGCAGCACCATCAGTGGTGTCATCCCCGACAGCACAATCAGTGGGGTCATCCTCGGCGGCACCATCAGTGGTAGTGTCGGGATCGGTGGGGAAGGCGGCGTCCTCATACAAGTGAGGTTGTTCCTCCATCTCCCGGGACAGCTCCCAGAATGCCTTCCCGCCCGAACCCCCGGCCTCATCGTTGTTGGCCATGTTTCTCCCTAAATAGGAAAAAATTTTGGTCAAAAAGTTGGTTATTGTCAAGGAACAAGATCATGGTCTCATCATTTAGGGTTTGTCGACACCGAGGCATCCTAAAAGCTAAGCTTTTATCATTGATGGTTTTCGACGCCGAGGCACCCTAAAAGCCTAAGCTTTCATCATTTCGGTTTTTATCAACACCGAGGCACCCTAAAAACCAAGGTTTTATAATTTATGGTTTGTCGACACCGAGGCATCCTAAAAGCTAAGCTGGGAAGGAGAATTCTAAGTTGGGCCTAATCACTTGGCTCTATTGCCACCTATGGTTTAATGGAGCAAGAATAAAGGGGCAGTTGACCCTACTTAATTGACTACTAAGATACCCCGGCCCATGCACTAGTCACAAGTAGCCCATATGTCCTATTTTTAGCAATGTCATGCTAAAATTCACGGAAAATTTCAGCATGACCTTTGCTGAATATAGGACATATGGAGTAACAGAATTTGACGGAACGGAAGTTAATCGACATTCCAGCAAACTCAAGGGCCTCTCGGGGTACCTGCAAAATCATCACGACACGATGGTCAGCAAACTAGCAAAATCATCATCTTTACAAGTCTTTCTCAATGTAAAAATACGCAGTTCACAAATTTTGGCGCAAGAAGTCCAGTTCATGTCGTACCAACAGTGCTTAAAACAGTTGACCAAACAAAAAATTAATAGTAAGGTGCATTGACTTTTTCTTTAAAAGGTTATACTTGAAGAACTAAGCTCCAGGTCCACTACAAACAAGTTTCAGTTCCATTTTTGGCACTTGCTATCCGACACAAGCCACAACCCCCTTCAACATTCAGCAAGTGCACAAAACAAACACATGTTACAAGACAACAAACAGATTGGCGCATCAATTGGAAGCCATCCATCATATACCATCAGAAAAAGGCTAGAGAGAATTGGGGAAACAAAGGTGAAACTCTCTCTTCTTGCACTCCTTGTAGTTGTCGAACTGCTGCTGGCACTTGCTCTCGTCCTGGTTGGTCTCCAGAGCTGGACAAATGGCACATCCTCAGAGATTTCATGAAATACACACGAAACAATAGACAACTCGTTCTCCGATCACTAACAAAGGACTGCTAGTAACTTCAGCTCTTCTTGAGCATCATCTTACAAACAAGAAACAACTCAACAACAAACAGGTTGGTTCACTTGTAGAAGTGTGTCTGCCACTAAGGCCACAGACAAGGCAAAAGATCATCACTAGGCTAAAAGATCGACTAACAACACTTTCTGCAACTAAGCCGAGCTACGAACACAAACATCACTAAAAAAGGACTGCTAGCAAGTGAACATCTACATCACAAATGTCAAGTAACCAACCAACCACCCTATTTGAGATCGCTGTCAGCTCATGTATCAAACATGGTACTACATGGACTGACTAGTACAGATACTACACCCTGCCAGAGGACCTTCACACACAGTGTTCTTCTTGTTCATCTTAACTAGTACATATATTTTTCATCAGTACAAGCACTTGATTAGAGATAATCAGTGGTATGACATGAACTCCAAATCACAAGCTCTTGATTAGATATAAATAGTAGTATCGCATCATCATAGATATAAACTGTAGTGTTGCAAGAGCTCAAAATCTTGCAGCGATAAGCATGTCCTAAACTGCCATTCCCAAGCAAAATAATATGCTTTGAATAAACAACATAACAAACTCATGCAGTAACCACATTGAGCATCTAAAACAGAAGTGGCATGAACAAGAATCAGTTGTTTACCTCATCAGGTGTTTATCATAGCATACACATTCAGCTTATTCGATGACAATGGCCTAAACGATGCACGATATTAACCTTAATTGCAGAAGTTTCCTACTATCACCCAAATACTCATGGTAAGATCACTGAGTTGACCACACAACATATTGCATCTAATCCTACTTTATTTGCTCAAGAAGAAGAGTAAAACTATCTACTCCTACTATATTTGCTCCCCAAATTCAAGAATCCAAGGCAATAAAAAGAGGGCAGAAGCTACAATCTTCCTGGTCTAAACATCATCTGATCGATGAACACTTCAGAGATCGATGAACATTTTGGAGTGGGGGCGAGAAGAGGGGGGAGCCGCACCTTGGAAAGTGGGGGCGATAGGACCCACGATGGCGAGGATCCTCCAAGACAGCGTAGCGGAGCTTGGCCCAACTCCTAGGCACGGTGACGGAGCACAGGGCGGTCGGTGGCCGCGGTGATGCGCGGCGGCCGCGCTAGGGGATGCGGGCGCCGCAGAGGATTCGGCCGGCTGGGCGCGCCGCGGCGGAGGGCCGGCAGCGGCGGCTTGAACCCTAGGTCTCGTGCTTGGGAAGGGCTCCGGTGGTGGGCTCGGGGAGTAGGCGACGCTCGAGGGGAGGGAGGGGGTGGGTGGTGCTGGGGTGGCGCGGGGGCGGCGGCGTCGGGGCGCTGGAGGGAGGGAGAGGGAAGGGGATCTGGCGAGGAAGAGAGAGGGAGGGTGCGGTGGGGGACGATATGGATGGGGGAGATTACTAATGGCGCACCTCCCCCTGGTGCGCCATAAGTACGGAGATTCTAATGGCGCACCTCCCCCTGGTGGGCCATTAGTATTGTGTTTTAGTTACTAGCCCGACTGGTCAGGTTATATCCCACCTAACCCAATCCCCATCAGACCACACCCACTAGCCCGACTGGTCAGCACGCAGCACACCCACCAGGAGGTTCTGGGTTCGATTCCCAGGCTCCCCAAAAAACTTGTTTGTGTTTAAATATGCACCCATGATTCCCAGGCACGCAGCACACCCATGATTCTGATGTTGTTTGACACTTATTTGTGTTTAAATATGTTCAAACTTGTTTAAATCATAACAGTAATATTTTTTTATAAAACAGTAATAATTTTTTAAAAAATATCATCAAATTTGTTATTTGAAAATATTTATGAATATGAAAAAATATCATCAAATTTATTATGGGTCGGCGGCGGCGGCCGGTGGAGCGGGGGAGGGTGCGGTGGGTCGTCGGCAGCGGTTGAGTAGGGGAGGGTGCGGGGGGTCGGCGGCGGCGGCCGGTGGAGCGGG
>LR738711.1:791266656-791427990 GCA_902687465.1 Secale cereale | reverse complement strand
TGGAGGGGGATCGAGATCGAGTGTCCATGAAATTTAAAAACATTCAAAAGTTCAAAAAAGTGCCCATGAAATACAAAAACATTTAAAATGATGTTTGACACTTATTTGTGTTTAAATATGTTCAAACTTGTTTAAATCTTAACAGTAATAATTTTTTATAAAACAGTAATAATTTTTTAAAAAATATCATCAAATTTGTTATTTGAAAATATTTATGAATATGAAAAAATATCATCAAATTTATTATTTTGAATATATCATGAGTTCATGGGTCGGCGGCGGCGGCCGGTGGAGCGGGGGAGGGTGCGGTGGGTCGTCGGCAGCGGTTGAGTAGGGGAGGGTGCGGGGGGTCGGCGGCGGCGGCCAGTGGAGCGGGGGGTGCTCGGCGGCGAGGGGGACCGGATCTGGCGAGGTGGGATAGCGATCGAGATGGAGGGGGATCGAGATCGAGTGTCCATGAAATTTAAAAACATTCAAGAGTTCAAAAAGTGCCCATGATATACAATCGAGAAATGAAAGCTACGATTTAAATACAATCGATCTTAGCTAGCTATCTATTCACAATCTTCTTGCCCTTCTTTTTCGCAAATGGAGTTCTTCTGTGGAACGGACGTCCTTTAGGTAGGGTGGTCCTGCTTCTTCTTGTGGTGTATGCTGCTACTTCATCATCGTCGTCATGTCCGATCCTCGGGTCGACGTACTTGTCGAAGTCTTGCTCATTGGCTACTCCATCCATTCCGATGATCTTCCTTTTGCCTCTGCTCACGACAACACGACTGGGCTTTGACGGGTCGGTAATGAAGAAGCATTGGTCAACTTGGGAAGCAAGTACCCATGGCTCATTTTTTGCGGTGACGTTTGCGCCCACGGTCTTGGATTTGGCTTCGGGTATAACCATGGTGGTGAAATACCGGTCTTCTTTTAGGACGCTCTTGGCCCATCTGACACGGAACATCGGGACCTTCTCCCCAGCGTAGCTCAGCTCCCAGATCTCCTCGATCCTTCCGTAGTATCTGTCCTTGTCGTTACAGGTGTAGGATTCCATCGTTACCCCGGAGTAATGATAATCATCGCTCTTCATGTCCTTGGCCTCGGTGTAGAATGTGTAGCCGTTGATATCGTACGCCTCATAGGTCATCAGGTTGTGCTCAGCGCCCTATGACAAGGCGAATATGAGTTGTTCTTCCGCGGAAGAATCCTCATGTAAAGGGTATGACAGAAGCTTCTGCTTGAACCAACGCGTGAAACATAAGTTGTGCTCTTTGATTATATCTCCGTCCGTCCTCTGTTGGCCTCGGTCATTGTACGTCTTCTCAATAAAGGTTTTGTGCTCTACCACCCAAGGATCAACCACGTCTATGTGTTGTAGCGCGACTAGGTTTGCTCTTTCAAAGTCGGCGAGTCGACCCTCGAAGTCGACATGCATTTCGCGGCGACCCTCACAATGACCCCATCCAGCGAGCCTGCCGAGGTGCCTGTTGACGGGCAGACCAACGGGGTTCTCGATGACTAGATAATTCATGCAGTAGGAGATGCACTCTTCGGTCAGAAAGCCCCTAGCTATGCTTCCCTCTGGACGTGACATGTTGCGAACGTATCCTTTGATGACACCATTCATCCTTTCGAACGGCATCATGCTGTGCAGGAACGTCGGCTCGAGTTGGATTATATAGTCCATGATATGGACCAGCAGATGCACCATAACGTCAAAGAATGTGGGCGGGAAGTACATCTCAAGCTCGCATAGTATCACCACGATCTCTTCCTGTACCCTTTTGAGTTGCCTCACGCCAACCGATTTCCGAGAGATGACGTCGAAAAAGTTGCATAGGCCAAATAGCGTTTCACGGACGTGCACGTCCATGATCCCATGGATTGCAACTGGAAGTATCTGCGTCATCAGCACGTGACAGTCGTGAGACTTCATCCCGCTGAACTTCAGCTTCGCTAGGTCTAGGTATCTGCTTATCTTCCCAGCGTAACCGTAAGGAAGTTTTACTCCTACGAGGCAGGTGAAAAACTGCTCGATCTCCTCCTGACTTAGAGTGAAGCACGCGGGAGGGTAGTCATTTCTGGTCTTCTTGGCCTTTTTGCCTTTGCGATGACTTTCCGTGTCCTGCTTCGCCTCATCATCATCATCATCATCATCATCATATATAGCGTGAAGCTCCTGCCTGATGCCCATTGATTTCAAGTCCGCCCTTGCTTTCGGCCCAGCTTTCGTCCTCTCTGGCATGTTGAGCAGGGTACCAAGCAGACTCTTGCACACGTTCTTCGTGATATGCATGACATCAAAGCTGTGAGGCACACGGTGGATCTTCCAGTACGGCAAGTCCCAGAAAATAGACCTCGTTTTCCATACCTTCAGCAGCGGCTCTGGCGCCTTTCGCTTCTTTCCCGGCTCTGGCGCCTTTTGCTTCTTTCCCGGCAGCGGGCAATCTTTCGAATTTTTCAATAGCACGTCTATTTCCTCGCCTCTCCTCGTATGCGGGCGTCCTCGGGGTTCGGTTTCACCATCGAACAGATCCTTGCGTTTTCTCCACAGGTCATTGTCGCGAAGCCACCTTCGATGTCCCATGAACACGGTTTTCGAAGACCCGGGATCTCTATCTAGCTAGCGATACGTTGTGTCATCCATGCACCTGACGCATCTAGAAAATCCGTGGACCACCTGCCCCGTGACACATACGTAACCGAGATAGTCGTGCACCGTCGTGAGGAGCGCGGCTCTCATAGGGAAATATTCTTTCTCTGCGGCGTCCCACGTATTGGCTGGCATTTTCCACAGCGTGTCAAGCTCCTCTTTCAGCAGTCCCAGATACAGATTGATGTCGTTCCCTAGTTGTTTCGGTCCTTCAATTAGCATACTCATGTGAATGTACTTCCTCGTCATGCACAACTTGGGGGAAGGTTGTACATCCACACAAACACAGGCCAGGTGCTATGTGTGCTTCTCTGGCTGCCAAACGGATTGACTCCATCGGTGTTCGCTCCCAGCACGATGTTCCTTGGATCGTTCCCAAATTATAGGTCTTTGAAGTTCAATGCTTGCCACTGGCTCGCATCCTTAGGGTGACTCAGCATCTTGTCTTTTTTATCTATTGTGACACCCCGAGACCGATGCTCCAGGTGTCAGTCAGTTATTCGTTGTCAGTGCCTTGTCATATGCTTGCGTGTTGCATCTTGCCATGTCATCATGTGTGTTGCATCAGCATGTTTTCAAAACTTGCATCCATCCGAGTTCCCTCGTCCTTTCCGTTGTCCGTTCTGAGCTCAGACACACTTGCACGCGCCTGCGGTGCCTCCGATTTTTTTTTTTTGTGAGTGGCCGAAAAACGTTCTCGGAATGGGTTGAAACTTGTCATGTGGTCTTATTATAGTGTAGACAGGCCGCCTGCCAAATTTCATCGCATTCGGAGCTCGTTTCATAGCCCAACGGATATATATAGCGGCACTAGTCGCCGGTTAATTCGTCGGATGTTTTCGGTCTCCGAAAACCTCCGCGGGCCTCTCTCCCTCTCCTCTCATCTCAGCCCAACTACTCTACACAGCCCACCTAGGCCTTTCTAACTCCCCCTTCGCTCCGTTGCCGTTGGATCGCGATCCGATGGCTCCGGAACGCTCCAAAACCCCCAAACCCTAGGTTTTCCCCTATATAAACGTCCTTTCCCCCTCCAATTTTGCGTCCGAAACCCTAGTGTTTCCACCGTTGCCGCGCCGTGCTTCCACTGTCGCCGCGCCGTGCTTCCACCCCCGCCGTCGCCCAGTGCTTCCACCGCCGCCGAGCAGTGCTTCCACCCACGCTGCGCTGTGCTTCCGTCGCCCCTGGCCTCCCCGCCGCACTGCCAGTCCCGAGCGCCGCCGGATCTCTGCGCCTCTTCCCCTCCGCCGTTCGCCTCCGGCGCCACCCCGCCGCCGCGCCCTCCGGCGAGCTCGCCGCCGTGCCACCCCCGGCCGGATCTGGGCCGGCCGTCCTCTGATCCGCCGCCCCACGGCCTCCTCCGGCCTCATCTGATCCAAACCGAGCCGCCGCCGCCAGCCGGTTCCGCTCGACGACGGCAGACCTCCAGCGCCCGCTTGGGCCGCGCCAGCGAGCCAGGCCCAGGCCTCCCTCAACCCATCTCCTGCCAGGCCGCTCGCCTCCCTGGGCCTCCTTCCCGCGGGCCCAGCCGCACCGGCCACCTCCTCCGCACGGGCCAGCCCAGTCCAGCCAGCCCCGCTGCCCTGCTGCTTCTTCCTCTTCTACCCGGGCCGAGCCCATGGTGAGGCCCAGTAATCTGTCGCCCTGTGCACTGCTTAGTATTAGACGCCCGTGTGTTTTTTCCCTTGTGTAAATTTCTGCTAAGTCCTTTTTTCTGTCAGCATAATGTTGCATCTTTGCATGATGATATCTTTTTGTGTGCTTATCCGTTTTGAGTGAATGATATGTCAAAATGATCGTGGAGATATGTTCTACACTTTGTTCCATTGTGTCATGCATGTTTGAGTCCATCTAGATGCTTAATACCTGTTGCAAGAGTGCTACTTGTTATAAACTGATGCTACTTGTTATTTTGTTGCTATGTTTGAGATGTGATAACTTGGTGCATGTTTATCCAAATGATGCAAATGATATGTCAAAATGTTCATCATGAGATGCTCTACATGTTGGTTGCTATAGCATGCTTGTTTGAGTTCATATTGCCATGTTTATCTATGTTGGAAAAGTGCATTTGGCTGTTATGTTCTGAAACTTGTTATGAGATGCCTAGTTGAGGAGCTTGTTCCTATTGTTGTGTTTGCCCCCATGTCACATGCCTAGTTGTTTTAGAATCTCCATGATGTGTTCTTTGAGGTGGTGCATTTACCATTCCATGATATGCCTTGTGTTGACTTAAACATGCTTGCAAACTTGCCATGTTGCTGTTACAGTTTTAACACTTAGTGAAATTTCACTAAGTCTGGAATCTGTAATATCTAGATGCCATGTTTGCTTGTTGTTCTAGGCAAATCCATGATAGTTTTGGGGTGGCCATTAATCATTCCTTGTTGTATATGTTGTTTTCTATCCATTCATGCCCTTACTTGCTCATTTGAATTGATGTAGCTTATTTAACTCTTGCTCTCAAGTTGCTATAAATTATTGCTATCAGGTTTTTATTGTCATGATCAAAATGTTGTAGCTTGTTGCTATTGATCCATGCCTCCTATGGAGTTGTTTGCTGTAGGATATGTCTACTTCATGTTCATGCTTCTTGTTGCCATGTTTGAGTGCTATAGCTTATATTTATCATGCTCCAAAGTTTCTATGTGGCTGTTAGTTTCAGCTTTGCTTGTTATCCTGTTTCATGTGTATCTTTTAGCCCGTTGTTCCGTTTGGAGTGTTCCTTATATGGAACTTGAGTGATTTTGCATGTAAAATCATAGTATCATATTGTTTTCATGTTTGGGAGTGAGTTTGGTTGATGTTTGGGTGCATCTTGCACCATTGCCATGTTATACTTCCTACCTTGTCATGTTATGCTTCCTACCTTGCCATGTTGTGCTTCCTGTATAGATTTGACTTGCATCATACCTTGCCATGTTTTGCTTCATAGACTTGTTTGCATCATACTTGCTTAAGCACAGTGTAATGTTTCATGTGTTGTTTTCTGTGCTTCCTACATTGCCATGTAATGCTTCCTGTATAAACTTGCTGTGTTTCCTGTTTAGACCTGTCATGCATCATACCTTGCCATGTATTGCATCATAAAGACTTGTGTTGTTTTCTGTGCTTCCTACCTTGCCATGTTATGCTTCCAGTATAGACTTGATGTGCTTCCTGTATAGACTTGTTATGCTTCATAGACTTGATGTGCTTCCTGTCAAGACTTGTCATGCATCATACCTTGCCATGCATTGCTTCCTGTATATAATTGTCATGCATCATACCTTTCCATGTAATGCATCATATATAGACTTGTGTTGTTTTCTATGCTTCCTACCTTGCCATGTTTTGCTTCCTGTGTAGACTTTCTATGCATCATAAGTAGACTTGTTTTGCATCCTACTTGGTAGTGCATATTGTTATGTTCTTGAGTGGTTTGTTTACCGTATTGCTTGCTTCTTCTCGTTAGTGCTTGTTCCGTTGCGTTCGTGAGGATTTGTTCGTCTACCCGTGGTTCTTCTTCAAGGCTTCTTCTCCGTCTTCTTCACGGAACCGTTCTTCTTCCTTGCGGGATCTCAGGCAAGATGACCGTAACCTTGGATACCTTTACTATCTTTGCCATGCTTAGTGTCTCGATGCTATCGTTATATGTCGCGCTACCCATCATTTATGTCAGCCTCTCCTTGTTGCCATGAAACATCTAACCTTTGAAACCTTCCTAGCAAAACCACTGTTTGGCTATGTTACCCGCCTGCTCAGCCCCTCTTATAGCGTTGTTAGTTGCAGGTGAAGATGAAGATTCATTCCAGGAGGGAACTTGTTGTTGGTATATCACAATATCTATTATCATTAATAACACACCTATATACTAGGCATGGGTGGAAGGCTTGGCCTTTTGCTCGGTGTTTTGTTCCACTCATGCCACCTTAGGCGCCAATAAACCGGCATTATGTTCCTTGATTTTGCGTTCCTTACACGATGGGTATATGGGGACCCCTTGAAAGTTCGTCTTTGAATAAAACTCCTGCGGCAAGGCCCAACATTGTTTTTAATTTGCTCATATAACAACTTAATTAATTAATTAAATTGCATAGGGAGTTAGCGCTACCCGAGGATTCTTTCTACATAGCAGGGGGGCCAGTGCTGATGGTGTTGGTCCCAAACGGGGAGAGTGCGGGGCCACCATGAGGAAACTCGAGGATTGGCTCCCGTAGGATCACCTATCCGGATGTGGCCTGAGACGAGATACGCGCGGCTACTATCAGGGTGTCGACACACCGGGAGGTCTTGCTGGACTTGTTTTACCATTGTCGAAATGTCTTGTGCACCGGGATGCCGAGCCTGATCGGATTTCCCTAAGATAAGGGGTGATGATATTATATTTATCACTTCAGCTAATCGTGAGAGCTTGTGATGGGCTAAGTTGGGACACCCCTGTAGGGTTATGATCTTTCGAAAGCCGTGCCCGCGGTTATGTGGCAGATTGGAATTTGTTAATGTCCGGTTGTAGAAAACTTGACATAGGATCCGAAATAAAACACACAACTGTGTGAGTAACCGTGACTGTCTCTTTTCATTTTGAGAAGGGAACACGGTGGGGTTATGTTTGACTCGTAAGTAGTTCAGGATCTTTAGCGATCATTACTAGTTTGCGACCGTTTGCGTAGATGCTCATCTTATTCTTGTACTCGTAAGTTAGCCACCATATATTTTGCTTAGCCGCTGCTGCAACCTCACCCCTTTACCTCTTCCTACCTATTAAGCTTTGATAGTCTTGTTACCCATAGTTATGGGATTGCTGAGTCCTCGTGGCTCACAGATACTACAACAACAGTTGCAGGTGCAGGTTTCCGATGTCTTGACGTGAGAGCGTTGATCGTTGTTTGGAGTTCTTTCTTCTTCTTCTTCTTCTTCAGTCTTGGGTTAGGTTCCGGGTCGGCTGCCTGGGATAGCAGATGGATGTCTTTGTGCTTTTCATGTTTGTATCCATAGTCAGATACTTGTATTGATATTGTTGTATTCATGAGACTTGTATGTATTGTTGTATCCCCCATGTATGTATGTAATGGTACATTGTAATGATATTCATCTTGCTAAGCGCCCGAAATGCGGTTGTGCCCCAATCACGCAAGTGTCACGTGATCGGGATAGAATCGCATCTTGGGCCTGACATCTATCTCCGGATCATTTGCGTCATCTTCTCGCTTCTTCTCCTCCCTATCCGTGTGCCAACGCAGGAGCTTTGCTACCTTAGGGTCCGCGCAATACCGCTGCAAACGAGGAGTGATCGGAAAGTACCACACCACTTTTCGAGGAGCTTTGTTCCTCTTCTTGTATCGAGTGATGCCGCACACCGGACATATGGTAGACTCCGCGTGCTCGTCCCGATAAATGATGCAATTGTTCATGCACACATGGTATTTCACGTGCGGTAAATCCAGAGGACACACGATTTTCTTCGCCTCCTCGAAACTGGTCGGGCACTTGTTCCCCTTGGGAAGATGTTCGTGCCAGAATGACAAGTTCTCGTCGAAGCATGCGTCGGTCATTTTGTGTTTTACCTTCATCTCCAGAGCCATGAGCATTAATTTCAAGCGGGTATCCTCGGGCCTGCATCCTTCATACAATGGAGTAACCGCGTCTAACTCCAGTTGATAAATCTTGGCTTTCTCTCGGGCGGCAGCTCTTGCGTTATCCGTCTTCTTGAGAAGCAGCTCTTGAATATGAGGGTCCTGCACCCAGCCCATCGATGGTCCAGCGTCGTCTGCTCTGCCGGCATCATCATCTTCATGATCATGCCCGTCGTCTGCTCCGGCATCTTCCTCATCATCATGTTCTACATCTTCTACATGATGACTGTGTACAGCATCACCGTCGTGATCATCTCCTGGGGATTCTTCGTATTCTTGCCCGCCCGAGCCGCGGTGGTTGTCTTGCTGCCCTTCCTCATTTCTTGCCCGGCCCCCATGGACGACTTCGTAGTGTATCGACCGAACCTCAAATAGTCTGATCTCCATGCATCAGTGTCATCCATGGATCAGTAATGCTGACACGCATGGTACTCGAAGGATTTATAACAGAGTAGCAATCACACACTTATTACATCGATAGTCCAGCGATGAATTTATTACAAAAATAACGGCTGAAGGCCATCTAACACGATAACAGCGGAAGGCTTGGAAGATAAGTGAGTCCATCAACTCCAGCGGCATCACTGAGTATAGAACCACGACCTAAAAGGGCATCTTACTCGTCGTCTGGAAAGTCTGCAACATGAAACGTTGCAGCCCGAAAAAACGGGTCAGCACATGGAATATGCTGGCAAGGTAACACAAGAGATGCAATGAAAGTAAAGCTATACTATATGCAATATGGCTGGTGGAAAGCTCTATGGTTAAGTTTTTGCGTAAAGCCAATTTTTCCCTACTTCAAAGGAATGTATTTTAATTAACTATCATGGTAGTTGAAACATCGTTGAGAAGATAGACATCCTCTCAACCCCAATTAAAAGTAATCATTAAACCCAACAACATTAAATTAGACTAACATGTTGAGATACACATGATAATCCAAGTACCAGATACTCAAGACGTCCATAACCGGGGACACGGCTAATCATGATAAGTTTATACACTCTGCAGAGGTTTGTGCACTTTCCCCACAAGACTCGATCGCCTCCGTTTGGTTTCTCGCACTGCATGGTGTTTGAGAAACGGATGACCGAGACACAGTCTTTCCGAAGAGGTCCCCTTAACCAGATAGATAGGCCGGTACACCTACAAAACCCAACTACATCTGCTAGCCCATCATGGAAAGGTTTCCCACAACTTACTCAACTATGCCAGAGCCCATATTGGCATGTGGCTGCACACGGAAGTTTCTAGTATGAAAAATCTCATGATCCCTTTGAGCCTGGGTGGCGGTCCAAAAGAAAAACAGGCAATCCTGGAATACCCAGATGCCTCAATCCACCCAGATATGTATTAAAGTTGCCACCTTAAGTTGAACCATTAATTAACAACTCACATCTGTCATGGATTTCACTCAAACCCAAACCACGTCTACGAGCATAGCATGTCCTAACAGCAAACGTAGAAGTAACTCCCAAGGGTTTGAATGTAATGCAGGTAATAGGTACTACCTCAAACTACTTCCCAAATCCCACAAGTTAATTGGAAAGCATGATCAAAGTGTTACTTGCCTTGCTGATGATCCGCAAAACCTAGAGACTCAAAGTAGCAAGCGGCGCACTCCGGGTTCTCTATCGCAATCAAACAAACAAGCATACAATAAGTACTTAACTAATGCATGGGTAAAACTCAAATAAGAGATCTAACCAGAAAGTTCAACTTAAGAAATCCGGTTTGCAAAAAGAATCAACTCGAAAGAAGCAACGAAACTCAAACGGCAAAAGAAACGAGCTCTGAATTACTAGTTGGCCTAAAGTCAAATATTACAGTAGCCAAAACTTTGTTCAAGTTGTTCTAACGTAAAGAGGGCTTCGAGACGAAAATCTGGGATTTTGAATCACCGGATTCCGACTCTCGAGCGAAAAGAAAAACGAAAAACAAGATCAGGGCAGAAATCACGATCGGAAAAATCGCGGATAAATACCCCGAAAAAGAAAAACGACGAACAGGCTAACGAACGAACGTTCGCTGTCTGCGATTAACTAACAAAAACTGTTCGTTAAAACAAACGTACGAACGAACGTCCGCTATTTAACTAAACCGTCGGAAAATAAAAAAAACCGAACCGATCTACTAAAAAAAACAGATCTAGGTTTTCTAAAAAAAACCGCTCGGTCAACAGCAAAAAAAACTACCTCTCTCTCTCCACTCCGGCGGAACTCCGGCGGGCGGCGGGGCGGTGGTACTCCGGCGGCGGCGGGGCAGCGGTGGGTGGCGGCGGTGGGTGGCGGCGGCGGCGGCGGGCGGCTGCGGCGGCGGGCGCGGCAGCGGCGGGTGGTGGCGGCGGCGGCGGGGCGCGGCTGGCGGCGGCGGTGGCTCGGGCGAGCGGGCGCTAGGGTTTGGGGCGACGGGGCGAACGGTCTGGCGGGGCGAGCGGGCCGGCTCTGGCGCTTATAAAGCCCAGAGTCCTGGTCCTTTGCTAGTCCTAGTCGGTTACTTTTTTTTTAAAATAGAGTCCCGACGCGATAAAACTAACGAAAGAAATATCAAATGGACTCCAAAATTACCGAAATAAATTTTTCCGTCCTCTAATAATATATAGGACAAAGTGAACATTTTTCCCAGACATAAATACAACTTTGAAAAACGCGTATTTTTCCTATGCAAATAAATCCGAAAATAAATCCAGAAAAATTCCAAAAGTGATTTTAATATTTTTCCTCCAATATTTCTGTTATTTTGGAGAAGTCATATTATCTCCACTCATTTATTTTATTTAGAAATATTTTTAGGAGAGAAAAATAATTAGAATCACACTGTCCTCATACCGGTATTCGAGTGAACTCAAATACGAAAACGGTAAAATTCCCGACTCTCTCCGTAGGTCCTTGAGTTGCTCAGAATTTCGAGGAACGCCACGAACAAAAATGCGAAAACATGCAAATGCAGTATGATCTATGTATAACATTCCAAATTGAAAATTTTGGATGTTACATGTAGTCATCTTCATCACCTTGCCAACGATAGCCATCCATGAAACCACGCAAGAGCAGGTGGTCCCGCACCTGCCCAGAATCCAGGTCCGCAATAAGGCTCTTCAGCTTGCATCTTCGACACGGACATCTTATCTCTGTCTCGTTCTTTTGAAGCATCTCGGCCTTCGCGGAGCTCAAAAACCTATTCACGATGCCTTCGATCATCGTGCGGACCATGGTCGCCTGCGGGGTAGAGCAAAACGATATTTTAGAGCCAAG
This sequence comes from Secale cereale, assembly GCA_902687465.1. Lineage (NCBI taxonomy): Eukaryota > Viridiplantae > Streptophyta > Magnoliopsida > Poales > Poaceae > Secale > Secale cereale. The sequence goes on along the minus strand of LR738711.1, from coordinate 791,416,480 downwards.
AAAAAATTTGGCATGACTTTCCCTAAAAATAGGACCAAAAAGAATGCTTAAGGCCAAAATTCTCGCCGAAACGGAAATGAATCAACATTCCGGCAAAATATTGTCAACTATCGCATTTCAAATACCGGTACACCTCTAAACACAAACACATATGCAACACCACAAACATATGCAACACCACGAACATACATAGATCTAGCTAGGCCATAAAAAGTGCATGTGCACATTGTTGTAGGGAGAACAACATAAATATAGCTTCCCCCCTTACTTACCTATCAAAACAAGGTAATTTAACCACTTAATTTGAATGAATCTATGGTGGAAATGAGGTGACAAAGAGGAGGCACCCGAGACAAGGAGGAGGTGGAGAGAATGAAGTGGGGAGAAAGTGAGTGGGTAGGAGTGGCTGTCCAAAATATCTTGTTGGTGCCCACTTACTAATGGCGCACCACCTCACAATGCGCCATAAGTAACCCAGGTTACTAATGGCGCACCTTCTGGTGGTGCGCCATTAGTAGTTTTGCAAAAAAACATACTAATGGCGCACTGTCCCAAAGTGCGCTATTACTAGTTTAAACTAGTAATGGCGCACTGTGGAGTAGTGTGCCATTAGTAGTTTTGCAAAAAATATAATAAAAAAAACAAGAGTAGTGGCGCACTCTGTGACTGGTGCGCCATTACTAGTTACAACTAGTAATGGCACACTTTGTCTGGATGCGCCATTAGTATGTTTGTAAAAGGAAAAAAATTGATACTAATGGCGCACCCTGAGCCAGGTGCGCCATTAGTGTATTCAACTCTGATGGCGTACCAGAAGGTGGTGCGCCATTAGTATATACTAATGGCGCACCGCTTGTCTGGTGCGCCATTAGTGTCAATCTCATCTATAGCCCTTTTTCTAGTAGTGCTATTAGCAACCCACATGTACCAATCTGAGGTTTTGAGACAAAGATCGGATACAAGAGTTGAACTAGGTTTTTAGAGGAGATGGTTATGGTGAAGATGTTGATGGATATTGACCCCCTCTTGATGAGAGAATCATTGGTGATGACGATGGCTTTGATTTCCCCCTCTCGGAGGGAAGTAACCCCAGTGGAACAGCCCTGCCGGAGCTCTAGATTGGTTTCGCCTAGGTTCCGCCTCGAGACGGCGGCGCTTCGTCCCGAAAACCTCGTTATGATTTTATCCAGGTCAAAACACGTCATATAGCAGAATATGGACGTCGCGGGACTGCCAGGGAGCCCACAAGGTAGGGGGCGTGCGCCCACCCTTATGGATGGCTGGTGGGCCCCCTATGGTGCTTCTTTCACCCAATATTTTTTATATATTCCAAAAATATTCTCTGTGAAGTTTTAGGACTTTTGGAGTTGTCAGAATAGGTATCTCAGATTTTCTCCTTTTCAAGTCCAAAATTCCAGCTGCTGGCATTCTCCGTCTTCATGTAAACCTTGTAAAAATAAAAGAGAAAAGGCATAAGTATTCTGATATAATGTGTAATAACAGCCCATAATGCAAAAATATCAATACAAAAAGCATGATGCAAAATGGTCGTATCAATACTCCATTGTCACCACATGTATCCGCGGGTTTGATTGTACGACATGCATCACACAATCTCAGATTCATCTATCCAAACCAACATAAAGAATTTCAAAGAGTGCCCAAAGTTTCTACCAGAGAGTCAAGACGAAAATGTGTGCCAACCCCTATGCATAAGTTCACAAGGTCACTGAACCAGCAAGTTGATCACCAAAACATACGTCAAGTGGATCACATGAATATTCCATTGTCACCACAGATAAGCACATGCAAGACATACATCAAGTGTTCTCAAATCCTTAAAGACTCAATCCAATAAGGTAACTTCAAAGGTAAAACTCAATCCATTGCAAGAAGGTAGAGGGGGAGAAACATCATAAGATCCAACTATAATAGCTAAGCTCGCGGTACATCAATATCGTGCCAAATCAAGAATACGAAAGAGATAGATCAAACACATAGCTACTCGTACATACCCTCAGCCCCGAGGGTGAACTACTCCCTCCTCGTCATGGAGACCACCGGGATGATGAAGACGGCCACCCCCTAGGGGGCGCTCCCACCCTTGTGGTGGCCTTGTGGCTCTTCTGGTCCATCCCCGGCACTCCATGGGCTTCTTTTGGTCCATAAAAAATCACCGTAAATTTTAGGTCAACTGGACTGCGTTTGATATTCCTTTTTCTACTAAACTCAAAAACAGGGAAAATAGAGAAACTGGCACTGGGCTCTAGGTTAACAGGTTAGTCCCAAAAATCATATCAACTAGCAAATTAATGCATATAAAACATCCAAAACAGATAATATAATAGCATGGAACAGTCAAAAATTATAGATACATTGGAGACGTATCAAGAAGTTGCTTACATATTAGGCATGAAGATCTATATAGATAGATCGAGACGCCTCATTGGTCTTCCACAATGCACATACCTTGACAAGATATTGAAGAAGTTCAACATGGATCAGTCCAAGAAGGGGTTCTCGCCTATATTGCAAGGTGTGAGACTGAGCGCAGCTTAATGCCTGACCTCGGCAGAAGAAAGAGAAAAGATGAGTGTCATCCCCTATGCCTCAGCCATATGCTCTATTATTTATGCCATGCTGTGTAGCAGACGTGATGTGAACCTTGCCATTAGTTTGGTAGGGAGGTACCAAAGCGATCCCGGAATGGAACACTGAATAGCGGTCAAGAATATCCTGAAGTACCTGAAAATGACTAAGGATATGTTTCTCGTTTATGGAGGTGTCGAAGATCTCATCGTAAAGGGTTACATTGATGCTAGCTTCGACAGAGATCCGGATGACTCCAAGTCACAAACCGGATACATGTGTATTTTGAATGTTGGGGCAGTCAGCTAGTGTAGTTGCAAGCAAAGCATCGTGGCGACATCTACATGTGAAGTGGAGTACATAGCTGCTTCGGAAGCAGCACAGGAAGGAGTCTGGATGAAGGAGTTCATCGCCGACCTAGGAGTGATTCCCAATGCGTCGGTCCTGATGACTCTCTTCTGTGACAAAACTGGAGCTATTGCACTTGCCAAGGAGCCTAAGTTTCACAAGAAGACCATGCACATCAAGCACCACTTCAACTCCATTCGTGGTTATATTCAAGATAGAGACATAGATATTTGTAAAGTACATATTAATCTGAATGTCACAGATCCATTGACTAAACCTCTTCCACGAGCAAAACATGATCATCACCAAAACTCTATGGGTGTTCGATTCATCACAATGTAACTAGATTACTGACTCTAATGCAAGTGGGAGACTGTTAGAAATATGCCCTAGAGGCAATAATAAAATGGTTATTATTATATTTTCTTGTTCATGATAATTGTCTATTGTTCATACTATAATTGTATTAACCGTAAACCTTAATACATGTGTGAATACATAGACCACAACATGTCCCTAGTGAGCCTCTAGTTGACTACCTCGTTGATCAATAGATGGTCGTGGTTTCCCGACATGGACATTGGATGCCGTTGATAACGAGATAACATCATTAAGAGAATGATGTGATGGACAAGACCCAATCCTAAGCATAGCACAAGATTATGTATTTCGTTTGCTAGAGCTTTTCTAATGTCAAGTATCATTTCCTTAGACCATGAGATTGTGCAACTCCCGGATACCGTAGGAATGCTTTGGATGTATCAAACGTCACAACGTAATTGTGTGACTATAAAGGTGCACTACAGGTATCTCCGAAAGTGTCTGTTGGGTTGGCACGAATCGGGACTGGGATTTGTCACTCCGTATGATGGAGAGGTATCTCTGGGCCCACTCTGTAATGCATCATCATAATGAGCTCAATGTAACTAAGGAGTTAGTCATCGGATCATGTGTTACGGAATGAGTAAAGAGACTTGCCGGTAACGAGTTTGAATAAGGTATAGGGATTGAGTGAGTCCTGGATTAAGGTGTCCTTAGGTGGCTGATCGTTCATTATGGGCCGAACTGGTGGGCCGTGAAGATTATCAATGAAGACTATCTCCTGTATCCGGACATGACTCCCATATGCGTAATATAGCAAGTTTAGAGTCCGGGTGTAATACTTTCCTTCCTCTACAAGGTGATCATGTACAAACCCTAGGTCCCTCTGGTGCATATATAAACCGGAGGGTTTAGTCCGTAGAGACAACAGCAAAATCATAACAATCACATAGGCTAGACTTTTAGAGTTTTAGCCATTACGATCTCGAGGTAGATCAACTATTGTAACCCATATTCATCAAGATCAATCAAGCAGGAAGTAGGGTATTACCTCGATCAAGAGGGCCCGAACCTGGGTAAAACATCGTGTCCCCAGTCTCCTGTTACCATCGATCTTTGGACGCATAGTTCGGGACCCCCTACGCGAGATCTGCCTATTTTGACACCAACATTGGTGCTTTCATTGAGAGTTCCACTGGGTCGTCAACTGATGGATTAGTGGCTCGCTTCTTCACCAACGACGGCGCCACCGCAGAGGGAGTTTTTCTCCTCTGCCAGTTTTTCCCGTTCGGCGGCTTCGTGCTTCGTGCCAACACTGAAGGCCATCTCGAGCAGGTTGACAGCTATGCCCCTGGTCACCAGATCAGGTTTGGAAGCTTAAACTACATTACTTGCAGCCGCTGATATTTAATCTTCAGCGGATTCGCACCCATGGCAGCTGCTCCCTGCCACCACGATGAGCATGACCTAGATATGTCATCGGACCCCGTCCAGGGGGTAACACTTGCAACAGCCCTGGCCTTAGATCCAGAGCAGATCGCTTCATCTGAGGACGGGAAGATCATCCCTGCCAAGGAAATCATAGACTCAGCGGCGTTTGAGCCGCACACTAGCCCGGCCTTGAGCGGGACTCCACTCACCGGAACTCCGGACTCGTCTCCGTCTACAAGTTCCAAACTTTTACATTATGCGTCTTTCAGGCTCGATCGAGCGGCTGTTACCGAACTTAGCCCTGCAGATATCCGAACACATGTCTGGCACTCGCCCTTTGACGAAGTGCTGGACTTACTAAAATCTCTCCCTACCAGAAGATTCCGAGCCGAATTATGCATAGTTCAAACTGGGGGCTAAGGACAGGAATTTCGCTTCCCACCCACCACCCACTTGGTAGCCACTGTCAAGGACTTAACCGATCTATTAGATTACACTTCCGAAGACATCGACGGGATGGACCATGATGCCGAAGCCGATCTAAGTACAAACCCACCCGCAACCGGGCGATGGACGGCTACTTATATATACGATGTATACATGGAGGACACACCCAATGAAGAGGAGGGTGGCGGCGATATCAATCCAGAACAGGACAAGCCCGTCGATGAACCTCCCAAATGCCAGCGTCAGAAGCGTCGATCTTGACCCCGTAAAGGGAAAGAGAGCAACACTGTCACTGAAGACGCTGATGATCCGGAAGAAGCCAATGACCCCGCTGAGCCAGCGGTAGAGAAGGAGGAGCGGGAGGATGGCGAACATAGTCCAAAGGAACCGCTGGCCGATCACAGCGATGCGGATGACAGTAGTTATCAACATGTCTCCGAAGAGGACATCTGCTTGGGAGACGAAGAAAACATCGTCCCCGAAGAACCGCTTGAACAGAAGCGTTCTCAACAACAACTCATTGCCACGGCAAGGAGCCTGAAGAAGCAGTACCAGCGGCTTAGAGCCGAACAGGATATGCTCAACGACAGATGGAACGATGTGCTAGATGCTGAAGAACGATACGCCTTTAAAGGCCAAACAAAGAGCTATCCTAAGCGCAAACTACTACCCCAATTCTACGACGAAGCCCCAACGCCAATCCCGCTGAAGTATGATCAGTCCGATCAACCAGACCGACCACCCCGTGGACGCGACAAAGCGGCCAGCTACACCGTACACAAGCCCGCACCTCCTTACTGTAAAGGCAATGATACAACGGCTCAGGGCCATAAGTATGACCTACGCCAGGACCTGAATTAAAAAGCCGGCCACACACGGGGCGGTGGCTATCAAGCCAAACAAACCGGTCACATTCTAGTTTATAGTCAACATAGAACACCAATATCGTCCGAACTACGCCACAAAATCGCAGAATACAGGGGTGCCTCACACCCTCTATGCTTCACCGATGAGGTGATGGATCATGAATTTTTAGAAGGGTTTAAACCCGTAAACATCGAGGCGTACGATGGAACAATGGACCCAATTGTATGGATAGAAGACTTTATTCTTCACATATGGAAATGATCTCCATTCCATTAAATACTTACCTCTCAAGCTGAAAGGGCCAGCTCGACACTGGTTAAACAGCCTCCCAGAGAACTCTATCAGAAACTGGGAACAACTTGAGGATGCTTTTCGGGCCAACTTTCAGGGGACTTATGTCCGGCCCCCGGCTGCTGATGATTTAAGTCATATAATCCAGCAACCCGAGGAGTCAACCCGTAAGCTTTGGAATCGGTTCTTAACTAAAAAGAACCAAATTGTAGACTATGCGGATGTCGAAGCCTTAGCGGAATTCAAACACAGTGTCCGGGACGAATGGCTGGCTAGACACCTCGGCCAAGAGAAGCCGATAACAATGGCAACCCTAACTACACTCATGACCCGCTTTTGCGCGGGCGAAGACAGTTGGCTGGCTCATAGAAGCAACAACAACAGCGAGCCTAGCACATCTGAAGTTAGGAATGGCATTGGCAAGTCACGACACAATAAAAACAAGCGTCGAAACAATATTGGAAACATAGATGACATGGCAGTAAACGCTGGATTTAGTGGCTCCAGGCCCGGTCAATGGAAGAAACCATTTAAAGGCAACAGAGATAGTCTATCTAGCTTGGACAAAATCCTAGACAGGTCCTGCCAGATCCATGGCACCCCTAATAAACCTGCAAATCATACCAACCGTAACTGTTAGGTCTTTAAGCAAGCCGGCAAGCTAAACACCGAACACAAGGGGAAAGGACCTCCAAGCGAAGACGAGGACGAACCTCTCTAGCCGAACATAGGGGGCAGAAGAAATTTCCACCGGAGGTAAAAACAGTGAACACGATCTATGCCACCCACATCCCCAAGAGGGAGCACAAGCGCGCACTCCGGGACGTATATGCCGTCGAGCCTATCGCCCCAAAATTCAACCCATGGTCGGCTCTTCTGATCACCTTTGATTGTAGGGATCATCCAACCAGTATCCACCATGGAAGTTCGGAGGCATTAGTGCTCGACCCCATAATTGATGGATACCACCTTACTCGGCTCCTTATGGATGGCAGCAGCAATCTTAATATGATATACCAAGACACTGTCTGCAAGATGGGGATCGACCCGTCAAGAATTAAGCCCAGCAGCATTACCTTCAAAGGAGTGATACCAGGCGTAGAAGCCCGCTACACGGGCTCATTAACATTGGAAGTGGTGCTCAGCTCCCACGATAGCTTCCGAAGCGAAGAGTTAATCTTCGGCATTGCTCCGCTCCGATGTGGCTATCACGCACTACTTGGAAGAATGGCCTTCGCCCGCTTCATTGTGGTCTCACATTATGCCTACTTAAAGCTCAAAATACCTGGACCACGCTGGGTCATCACGGTCAATGGAAACATGGAGCGCTCCCTCCGTATGGAGGAAGACATGGCGGCCCTAGCGGTCGAGGTTCAAAGTGCCCTATTTAGGCCGAATAGTTCATGAGTCGTCAAGACCACACACACGGCTAAACGTGTCCGGTCCGCACTACAATGCGGCCACTCAGATGAACCTGAGCTCGATTAGTAGTTGTGCCCCTGTCGACTGCCCCATAAGGTGGTAGTGTACGTACCTCACATACACAATTATGCCCTTAAAATACATTGGGCGGCGTTAGGGGCACAAATCACATAAATAGTCGATAGTTCTGCTTGACCCTATTCGTACTCTAAAATACATCTTCCTTTTTGGGTTCGTTTAAAAGAACCTACACAGTTTACGGCCGTACATGATGTTCTAGAATCCTGCTTTTTCATTTTTATATTTTACAGGGGGTCGTCATAATTCTCCTTCTCAAGGACAAGTTACCAAGGAGAAAAAGGCGCAGACGTGCAACAGGGTCACGTGTTGAAATTTCTTTCTTTTAGATTCAGGCTCTGTGTAAACCTTTTTTCTCTTTTTCTCTTTTACTTTTTGGCATGTCAAATGCCCGAGGCTATTATCAGCGTTATCCGTAACCTCACGGCTCGTCATATTAAACGGGATATAAAAGAAGCAGTTTGATTCCAATTCGTTTGTAGTTTTTCTATTTTTACCACATGTATTCTCCACCCCCAAGTCAGATCAGCGCATACGCCTTAATACCTAGACTTAACACCAGGGGCTATATCCAGCCTGGCACGTCTCAAAAAAAAGTCCAAATACCTATAGGGAACTGTTCAGTGTCCTTGATATTGCATTATATGCATTGGCTCTGAATCATGGCTTTGGTCTATAGTTGGGTTGCCCGACTCCTGTGCTTGCCACCTTAAGATCCTCTTTGTTCGGCTAAGGTAGTAAATGGCGAACTACTGCGATTGTACTTCTGGTTCGTCTGGTTAAGTACCTCAGTAGAGAAAGCCGAAAATTGATTGTCATGGTGAGGCGAGAGCCGGTCAAGCGATCTGGTGACCTAGTGTTATACTACGATCGATAGTGATCCACTCCGTGTTATACGATGGGCTGGTCTTCGCCCAGCCGCGTCAAACAGGCACCTTAGTTCCTAAAGCCTGGTATGTGATACGTGTCCAACGTATCTATAATTTTTGATTGTTCCAAGCTATTATTTATGAATTCTTGGATGTTTAATGGGCTTTATTATACACTTTTATATGATTTTTTCGACTAACCTATTAACCCAGAGCCCAGTGCCAGTTTATGTTTTTCTCCTGTTTTAGGGTTTTACACAAAAGGAATATCAAACGGATTCCAATTGACGAGCCAATTTTTTATGATTTTTTCTGGACCAAAACAAGGCCCCGGAGCAAAAGGTTGGGCCTGGAGGGCCACGGGCTACCCTCGAGGGTGGAGGGCGCGCCCTGGGAAGGGGGGCGCGCCACCCAATCTCGAGGATGGCCCGTAGCTCCCCTTTACTTGGCCCCGACTCCAAAAATTCTTATAAATACTGAAACCTTCGGAAATTAACCTAGATAGGGAGTTCCGCCGCCGAAAGCCTCTGTGGCCACCGAAAACCAATCTAGACCCGTTCTGGCACCCTGCCGGAGGGGGGAAATATCTCTCCAGTGGCTATCTTCATCATCCCGGCGCTCTCCATGACGAGGAGGGAGTAGTCTACCCTCGGGGCTGAGGGTATGTACTAGTAGCTATGTGTTTGATCTTTCTCTCTCTCTCTCTCTCTCTCTCTCTCGTGTTCTTGAGATGGCACGATTTTGATTTATCCCGAGCTTTGCTATTATAGTTGGATATTATGATGCTTCTCCGCCTCTACTCTCTTGTAATGGTTTGAGTTTTCCCTTTGAAGTTATCTTATCAGATTGAGTCTTTAAGGATTTGAGAACACTTGATGTATGTCTTGCACGTGCTTATCTATGGTGACAATGGGATATCATGTGATCGACTTGATGTATGTTTTGGTGATCAACTTGCGGGTTCCGTGACCTTGGGATCCTATGCATAGGGGTTGGCACACGTTCTCCTCTTGACTCTCCGGTAGAAACTTTGGGGCACTCTTTGAAGTTCTATGTGTTGCTTGAATAGATGTTTCTGAGATTGTGTGATACATATCGTATAATCATGCCCACAGATACTTGAGGTGACATTGGAGTATCTAGGTGACATTATGGTTTTGATTGATTTGTGTCTTAAGGTGTTATTCTAGTACGAACTCTATGATAGATTGAACGTTACTACGGACTCTTGAATAGATCTATCAGAAAGAATAGCTTTGAGGTGGTTTCGTACCCTACCATAATCTCTTCGTTTGTTCTCACCTATTAGTTACTTTGGAGTGACTCTTTGTTGCATGTTGAGGGCTAGTAATATCATCCAATTATGTTATCCTTGTAGAGAGAACTTGCACTAGTGAATGTATGAACCCTATGCCTTGCCTACTATCATTGCAACACCGTTTATGCTCACTTTTACCACTTGCTACCTTGTTGTTTTTATATTTTAAGTTCACAAAAACATATATCTACCATCCATATTGCACTTGTATCACCATCTCTTCGCTGAACTACTGCACCCATACAATTTACCATTGTATTGGGTGTGTTGGGGACACAAGAGACTCTTTGTTATTTGGTTGCAAGGTTGTTTGAGAGAGACCATCTTCATCCTACGCCTCTCATGGATTGATAAACCTTAGGTCATCCACTTGATGGAAATTTGCTACTGTCCTACAAGCCTCTACACTTGGAGGCCCAAAAACGTCTACAAGAAGAAGGTTGTGTTGTAGACATCAAGCTCTTTTCTGGCGCCGTTGCCGGGGAGGTTAGTGCTTGAAGGTATATCTTTAGATCTTGCAATCGAATCTTTTAGTTTCTTGTTTTATCACTAGTTTAGATTATAAAAGAAAACTACCAAAAAAATGGAATTAAGGTTACCTCATATGCTTCATCTTTTTAATATCTTTCGTGAAAATGATGGGAAGGAAAATTGTGCTCAAGTACTAGAAGAAGAACTACATAGAATGCTTGGCATAAAATATGTGCATGATGAGCATGATTGAAATGTTGTTAGTATGAATTCTATGAATAACCATGATGCTAATGGTATGCAAAGCTACAAGCTTGGGGAAGCTATGTTTGATGAAGATGATATGTTTAGTCCCCCAAGTTTTGATGAGCAAATTTATTATGATGAAAGCATGCCTCCTATATATGATGATTATTGTGATGATACATATGCTATTAAGAATAATGATAACCATGAAACTTGTCATCATGATTTTAGTTTTCAATTGGATTATGCTTCACATGATAGTTATTTTGTTGAGTTTGCTCCCACTACTATGAAGGAGAAGAATTTTTCTTATGTGGAGAGTAGTAAAATTTCTATGCAAGTAGATCATCAAAGGAATGCTTTATGTGCTGGTTATATTATTGAATTCATTCACGATGCTACTGAAAATTATTATGAGGGAGGAACATATGCTTGTAGGAGTTGCAATAATATCAAATTTCCTCTCTATGTTCTTAAAATCTTGAAGTTATGCTTGTTTTCCCTTCCTATGCTAGTTCATTATCATTCCCTTAAGTTGTTTTCTCATAAAATTCCTATGCATAGGAAGTATGTTAGACTTGTGATTTTCAGACGATTTATGATGATCTCCTTGTGCTTCAATTCTTATCTTTCATGTGAGTATCATTGAACTATCGTGCCTAGCTAGGGGCGTAAAACGATAGCGCTTGTTGGGAGGCAACCCAATTTTATGTTTTTGTTTTTGTTGCTGTTAGGGAATAAATATTGCATCTAGCCTCTGATTAGATGTGGTTTCATGTTTTTTTTAGTGTTTGTGCCAAGTAGAACCTTTGGGAAGACTTGTGTGAAGTTTCTATGATCTTGCTGTGAAAAACAGAATTCTTAGCGCTCGGTAAAGTAGTCGTGGGGTTTTACTCGAGCGTGATTTTTATTTGATTCTTTTTTCAGATGATTGGTAGACAAATTCCGCAAATGTACAAATTTAGTTTGAATTTTTTGGAGTTCCAGAAGTAGGCGAACCCTGCAGATTACTACATACTGTTCTGTTTTTGACAGATTCTGTTTTTCGTGTGTTGTTTGCTTATTCCGATGCTTATGTTAGTAGTATTGGAGGATATGAACCATAGAGAAGTTGTAATACAGTATGTTTAACACCAATATAAACGAAGAATGAATGAATTGTAGTACCTTTGAGTAGTGGTTTGCTTTCTTATACTAACGGAGCTCACGAGATTTTTGTCTAAGTTTTGTGTTGTGAAGTTTTCAAGTTCTGAGTATTGCTTTGATGGACTATGGAACAAAGAGTGGAAAGGGCCTAAGCTTGGGGATGCCCATGGCACCCCAAGGTGAAATTCAAGGACAATCAAAAGCCTAAGCTTGGGGATGACCCGGGAAGGCATCCCCTCTTTCGTCTTCATCCATCGGTAACTATAGTCGAAGCTATATTTTTATTCACCACATGATATGTGTTTTGCTTGGAGCGTCAATTTAGTTTATTTTGTTTTGCTTGCTGATTGAATAATATCCCAAGATCTGAAGTTCTTAAATGTTAGAGAGTCTTCACATAGTAACATAATTATTCAACTACTCATTGATCTTAACTTATATCTTCCTGAGTAGTTTGTTGGGTGCTCTCTAGTGCTTCACTTATATCTTTTAGAGCACGGTGGTGGTAATATTTTGTAGAAATTTTTGAACTCTCATGCTTCACTTATATCTATTTGAGAGTCTATTAAAACAGCATGGTAATGTGTTTAGGCTAAAGAAATTAGTCTTCATATGATAGACATCCAATGTCAATGTAGTAAAAAAATCACACTAAGTGCATTGAATAGAATGAGATGTTGGATGCTTGATAATTGTTTTGAGACATGAGGATAGTGATATTAGAGTCATGCTAGTGGAGTTATTATGAAATTGAGAAATACTTTTTTTAAGGTTAGTGATTCTCGTATCATGCACGTATGGTGAACCGCTATGTGACGAAGTTAGACAATGAGGTATTTGTAGAGTGCCAACCTTTGTGTGGAGGTCGGGGGCGCGCGATGGTTAACTCCTACCAACCTCCCCCCAAGGAGCATGCGTTGGTTGATTTGTTTTGATGACTCATACATTTTTGCAATAAGTATATGAGTTCCTATGACTAATGTTGAGTCCATGGATTATACGCACTCTCACCCTTCCACCATCGCTAGCCTCTCTTGTCCCGCGCAACTTTCGCCTGTGCCAAAACCCACTATATATCCTTCCTCAAAACAGCCACCATATTGTTCCACAAAATAGCCACCATACCTACCTATCATGGCATTTCGATAGCCATTCCGAGATATATTTCCATGCAAATTTCCACCACTCCATTTATATGAGACACATCATATTGTCATATTGCCATGGATGATCATTAAGTTGACGTCGTAGTTGTGGCAAGGCCACCATGCATAATTTTTCATATATGTCACTCTTGATTCATTGCATATCCCGGTACACTGCCTGTGGGGACCCCGACTCGTAAGTCGTGATCACCGAATGCACGTGTACAGTGATCCCAGAGATCAATGCTCACTGAACACACAGAAGCTGAATAACAAGAGTCTTACATCCTTACATACCGTGTTACACAAGTAGGACCATAATGGTCAAGTCTTGAGTATATCATCGCAGCGGAAACTCTTCAAAGACAACTGGGACCCATGCCATCTGCCTTAACCCTACAGGCATTCTGACTGGGAAGCGTCCTAGCTCGCATGCTCGTCACCGAGAAATCTTAATCGTAACCTGTTCTCTCCTGCCTGGCCAATAAAATAACCAGTGGCAAGCCAATGAGTACATTGAATGTACTCGCAAGCAACCCAAGTGTGATAACAGAATAATTATGCAAGGCTCTACTGCTAGGTTGGCAGTTTTGCGGAAAGCTAGTTTTTCATATGCAAGTATGATCATCATGTAACATGGATATGCATGTGTCTGTAACCAGTATCAGGAGGTCACAGACGTCAATATCGAGAAAGAGTTGTAATCAACTCATGTTCAAGCTCATAGAGATTTTCTCACAATCACATCAACAATATCTCTGAATCGTGTTGTTTCCCAGAAACTTATGGACATAGTCTAAGTAGCACCACCCAACTGTCCTTGACCGCGGACACGGCTATTCGAATAGTTTGACACTCTGCAGAGGTTGCACACTTTACCCACAAGATCCGGGGAACTTCCGTGTCATCCACGACCCGCGGTACCTCAAGTACCCGGGGTAAGCACCCGATCACTACCTTTCCCTAGACGACACTAACATAGAGTCCACTCGATTGGTAGCGGCCCCATGCCAAACATTTCACATCTCAAGGTTTGTGGAGACTCGCTCCGTTATTCATCACATACCACTGACACGGGGTACCAACGGTGTGTCCGGTGCCCTGTAAAGACAGTCATGGCCGCCTATCCAAGCGCGACCCCGTCCCGAGAGTGACCTCATGTCACCCCCGTCACTAGTAATGCGGGTACCATGCTAGTATCGACCTAGGTAATCAATAATGCCCTTTTCCCATATAAGGGTAGAGTGGTTGCGCATGTTTGGTTGGGACGGTAGTCACACATAAATCTAATACATCTCTGTAAACAACACTTTCGTCAAGCCTCGGCACACTACTTCTCACCAAGTAGTGGCCTAGCTCCTCATCAACTCCCAGGGGCATCAGTGGCACCCACTGGGTCATTTGCAAGTATGTCAGACCACACTTGATTTACTCAATGCATAACCCCGACCCATTTTGCGTAGCCAACTACTATAGCATACATCTAACTACTCCCACCCACATAACCCTCATATGAAGGTAGGGTCATGTTTGATGCAAGTTTCAACCGTAAAGTAACAGGGGTAGCAACCAAAGTGGTTTCCACCTCAACATGATTCCTATGCGTTGAATATAAAGGTGCTATGAGACATGCATAAAAAGGTTTCTTGAACATGGTCAAAGGGCTGCTTGCCTTATTCTTCAGAGTCTTCAAACCTTCTGGTCCATCTCCGAATACTCCGTTTATTACGTCAACTAACGATGGAAACAATCATAATAAGCAACACAATCAAAGCAACAATAAAAGTGCTCTAAAAATAGAAGTTGGACTTTTCTGGGATACCTCTGGTCATATGAAAAATAACCAAGGTGGTTTCATAGGTGTTGGATCAATAGGTAGCTTGGAACATTTCAATATGATGGAATCAAGGGTTTTATGGATTTGGAAGAAGTATACAGAAATATTTTCTTGAATGTTGAGCAAAGGTACCCATCATCAAGTCATGATTTTAGAAGCAGTTAGGAGTTGGTTTCACTGGATTTGGATTTGAAATGAATTTCCTAGGATTTTCCAAAGCTGATAAATATAAAGAAATGGCTCAATATTTGGTGGGGTACAAAAACTATTATTAAAAATGTTCCAAAACTAAGTTTGGACATGACAAGCGTCTAGGAACTTGAATCACTGCATTTGGATCAAAAATGAGCTCTCTGTGATTTTCTAAAGTTCATCACAAAAAATGGAATATGGGCATTTGATAAATATTAGAGTAGGAAAAGCCTCTGGAATAATGTGCATGTAGCACCAACAGATAGAGCATGATTTATGGAATCCTAGGAATTTTGAATCATACAATTTGGAGTTCATATGATTATTTGGGGCATTTTTTAAGTTGGCGGAATAAAGAAAAAGGAAAAGAATAAGGGTTTACCCTCCACTGTGCTCAGGGCAGAGTATAGCTTGCGGGCCGGCCCATCTGCACAGCAGCGCGCAGGGACTCGGCCACGTCGAAAGCGCCCGCCAGGAAAGGCGCTTCCGCGCGGGGGAGGCGGGCTGCGGCGAAGCCGCCTCCACTTAAACGTGTGGGCCTGGCCCCTGGGGTCGCTGACCTGCGGGGCCCTCCCGCAAGGTCATCCCCTACCTCCCGCGCCCGCGATGGAGGGGCTGGTTGCCGCGGCTGCGCGCCGGCCGGCGCCCGTCCCCGGCGGCAGGGGCCACCTCAGGCCAGGCTGAGGCCACCGGAGGGTTCCTCGGGGAGCGGCGCGTCGGGGAAGCCCCTTGGGGCGGCAGGGGAGAAACCGGAGCACCTCCTGCACCTGGCCATGGCGGCGGCCTCGTCGGGCGTTGGTGGAGCGGACACCACGGGGCACGGGAAGGAGCGGCGAGGGGTCGGGGAGCTCCGCCGGTCTGCTGTGGTTCTCCTGGTGGCCAAGGAAGAGGAGGAGAGGCCCTGGATCACCAGTGCCGAGCAGAGTCCGACGGTGACCACGGCGGCCATGGCGAGGGAAAGAGGCCACGGGAGGAGGAGTGGGGTGGTCCAAGAGGGTCAGGAGAGGGAGTGGAGTCCATCCGAGCCGCGAGGGGGCTCGGAGGCGGCCTATTTATAGGCGAGCGCCGGTCCACCGAGGCGCCATGCGCCGGCGAGCGTGTTGCCGTTGCCACGGGCCACACGAGTCTGTCGCAGGGTGTCCGGGGCGTTCGTGGGGTTAGTCCACGCTTAGAGGGAGAGAGAGGAGGAGCTGGGAGGCGTCAGAGGGCCGCGCGTGTGAGCTTGCTCACTGTAGCGCTCAGGCGGCCACGGGCGCGTGCGAGCAGGAGTGAGGGAGGAGGAGAGAGGAGGGGGCCGACCGCCCGGCAGGTTGCGGATGTCGAGGCCTCCTCGGGGGACACGAGGGGGAAGCCCAAGGCTGTCGGGAGCAGCCGATTGGGGGCGGCTACAGTGCGGGAGCGCACTGTAGCACGCTCCAGAGCATGCGTTTGGCTGGCATGGCCACGTCCCCTTCGCTCTGGTCGTGTCCAACCTGCCCAAGGTTGTCTAGAAGGTCAGGGGGCGAGTAAAGAAGTGCTCTGTGGTCTTGGATGCTCTGGTGAGCCACTTGAAAGAGGAGGGAGGTGAAGAAGAGGGTGAAACCTGCTGTCCAGCAGTGTAAATTGGGGTTTTACCCCCTCCAATAATTGAGCTGAGGCCAAGGGAATGTTACTGGGGGTAGATGATGATCAGAATAGGCTGTGGTAAGAATTTGAGGTAAGGAGAAAAAGTAAAAGTGGTTCAAACACATGTTTTGGTAAATGAACAGAAGGTGTTTGATCAAGTATTGGGGAGGCAAATGACTTCCAATTGGCATGGGACTTAACAGGATCAAATGTCACCTATAATTAGGCCCCTACACCAAATTTGAACTCATTTGGGCAAAGTGGCCAATGTAACTTTGGTGAACCCTAGAAATGAACAGAAATGGTTTCACCATGTTTGAGTCAAGCAATTCATCTCCCCTTGATGCACCGCTTGGTGTAGCATCATCATTTGGGGTTATGAACATGCCCACAAAGTTTGAGGCTCCAGATAAAAAGTTGTTCAAATTTGAATTTGAACAGAAGGGGTTTTGGGGTGATCTGATCAAGTTGCTCTATTCCAAATCTTGTGCCATTTGGTCTAGATGCCTTATTAGGCCATTCTAGCATGTGCACCAAATTTGAGAGCATTTGGACAAGTTTGGCAATGTCGAGTTGCTCAAACTTCAAATATGGACAAAATGTTTTTGAAGGGGTTTGAGGATGTTTCCTTGATCTTCAAGGCGTGAGGCTTTGCAAGATCATCAAATATGTCATATATGACATGATAGAATTTCCCTGGAATTTTTGGAGAATATTTCCTTTGTAAATATTTCAAAAGCTTGAAATATCCAGAAAGGGTTTTGGAAGGATTTGTCCAATATTTTGAACATGACCATGTGCTGAAACTCTTATATATGGACAATATATGTCCTATGAGTCTCCCTGAATTTTGGCAAATATTTTTGAAATGATTAAATAATTTTTCCCTATTAAAGACCATTTATGGCCTTAAGAAAAAGCTTTTAAATAAAATATAAAAATAACTTTTCAAATTATACTTTTGTGGTTTCTGGGAGTCCTATATCTAATAGGATTCAAATAAACTTTTTGAAAGATTTTTCACACCCTAAATAAGGTACTAGCAGTGCAAACCTCAATTCAGGGGTTTTTGGAAAACTAATTTTAGAAAATACCTTTTTGGCCAAAATATTTTTATAAGAAAATTCTATACTGGTCTATACACATGGCATGATCATTGGGAAAAGGTTTTGGGTCAAGGGGATGAAGTATAAGAGTTGGAGGACTTATTTGATTTTTAGAGCACTAGCAAACAGCAGACAAAAGTCAAATCAAGCAAAGTCAAAAACACTCAAAAGTTTTTGCAAATCCACATTTTTAACATGAAAATAAGCTTAAGCAATGTGACATGAAAATCAGGGTGTGACAGACCTACCCCCCTTACAAGAATCTCGTCCCCGAGATTCCCAGACTAGGCGTGGAAAGAAAGGCGGAGTCTTGGATACGGGGTAGTCGTCACTTCTCCTTGTTGGTTCTGCTTCCGAGCGGTGCTCCTTGGAATCTTGAAGTGCTTGATGGTATGGCTTCTTGCTTGATGCCTTCCTTGATGGAGGTTGCTGAGGGGTCTCTTGCATAGGTTAGGTTGGGTTAGCTGTCAAAGGCTCGGTGATCGATGACCTTGCGGGCATCGGGTTAGCTAGGAGGTAAGAAGTACTCCCAGAGTGGGGGCTCGTGGAAGATTTGGTGCACGGAGAGTATCTCAGGTGGTAGATCTAGCTGGGGAGCCGTCTACCACATGACTTGCAGTAATCTCAAAGGGTCCGATGAACCTTAGTGCGAGCTTCCCCTTGGCGTGGAAACGCTTGGTTCCCTTCAGAGGAGTTACCCGCAGGTACACGTGGTCCCCGATATGGAAACTCATGACCCGACGGTGAGTGTCAGCATAGCTCTTTTGCCTTGACTTGGCTGCCTTCAAACGTTCTCTGACTAGTTGGACTTGCTCTTCCGCTGCGCGGAGAATATCCGGTCCAAAGACTAGCCCTTCTCCAGTTTCTGACCAGTTGAGGGGTGTGTGACATCTGTGTCCGTACAACACCTCGAATGGTGCCATCTGAAGGCTCGACTGGTAACTGTTGTTATAGGAGAACTCGGCAAAAAGGGAGACAATCCTCCCACTTGGCTCCATATGCCAAGACACGGGCTCGGAGTCATGACTTCGAGAATCTGATTGACTCGCTCATTCTGACCTTCGATCTGTGGGTGGAAAGCCGTGCTGAAAGATAACTTGGTTCCCAAGGCTTCTTGGAACTTCTTCCAGAACCTAGAGGTGAACTGGGTTCCTCGATCTGACACAATTTCCTTGGGAACGCCGTGAAGACTTACGATTCGGTCGATGTAGAGAGCTGCCAGCCGGTTGCCATCATAAGGGGTCTTGTCAAGAATGAAATGGACTACCTTGGTCAAATGGTCGACTATGACCCAAACAGAGTCATGTCCTCTATCCGACCTTGGTAAACCAGTGACGAAGTTCATTCCGTCTTTATCCCACTTCCACTCAGAAGCCTTGAGTGGTTGAAGCAATCCAGCGGGTCGCTGATTTTCAGCTTGACCCTTTGGCACACATCACACTTTGCAACATAAGTTGCAAATCTCTCTTTTCATCATGTTCCACCAGAATCGTGCCTTCAAGTCTTGATACAACTTGGTGTGAGCGTTCCTTCGACACGGAAAAGCTCGGCTCCTATGAGAGGAGTGGTTGCAGATACGCCCGGTCTTCAACGTGGAAGTTACTTCTTGATGACGGTGGTCGGTGTAGATCTTCCTTCTTGACAGGGCGGTCTTCAATTGTCTTCCATCCAGCTGTCCGTCTCTTCTTTGTCTTCGGGCAGACAAGTAGGCCATCAAATAATGATGTTACCCATCTTGTCCACTTACTCCATGAGGTCTAAGGGGTACGCTAGGTAAGCTGGGGTATTGGTGGTGGTCTCGGTTGAGTATTTGCAGAGGCCTTCCTGACTCTGAGTCAAGGCCCTGCGGTCAAAATCTGACCAGGTGGTGGCTCGGTGGGGCTTAAGGGTTTCAAGGGTTCCAGTGAGTGAGTGAACTTATATCATCTTATCCTTAAGCACAGTTTCCGAGATGCCAATAGCTCTATCTAGTACTCCAAACGAAAAAGCATCTTCTCGCAGAGACCAACTTCAATCACCACTCATGCCATGCATATCCTTATGACTCTCAAGAGTCGGTCTAACAAAATTATAATGTCTATGATCCCCAAATCTATATGTATGCCTACCTCTAAAATCCAAAGGTAGATCATACATGTTGCTGAGCTGAAATAAACTCCACAATCCAGACACTCAACCTAGTCTTGCAAGGCTCAAGACAATGCATCTCTATTCTAAGGAAACACGTCATATGCCACTCCAAGATTTGTTTCCTTCCTATAGATCAACTCCAATAGCCCGCTAATTACCATCAATCACCACATAATCCAACAATTCTACAACTCCGATATCTATGGTGATCCACAAGATCTCAAATCCCTATAATCCCCAAATACTCGGAAGGACTATGCATCACGTTAGTAAATCCACCAAATTCCCATCATCCGGGTCAAGTAAACTCCAAGATCACGATTATATAGATCCCCAAATCAACTCCGACAAATAATCCAATCTCCTAGGTTATCGTCCACCGAGAAGCATGATATCATAATCAGGATCATAGGCCTAAATCCAATCTTACTCCGAATCATGCAGACATATCCAGCATTATACCAACCAGAATCACCTATATAAATCCAAATCTCATGTCTAACGGGTACTCCTACATGCTTCCCCAAAGTCATGATCCCAACAATATGAAAACCTCACAATCCATCAAGATCTCAGATAATTCCTCGAAGTCACTGATATAATCCACCAAGTCATATGTTCAATATCCTCGAACTGGTCTATCTATGTCATCGTCAGACCTCGTGCTATATCAGGATGAAAATGTGCTCACTCATCGTGTCCACTAGCTCCTTTACGAACCCAGTGTTGTGCATGGTTACAAAGGTTTAACAGGTTCTCTCGCTTTACCGCGGGTTAGGCACATGGTTAAGGATTCGTGCTGGAGTGTCTCGTGAAGTCTCAAAGTGTCTAGGAAGAGGGTTACTGGTCTGGAGGGTTAAACATAACTCTACGGGGTTGCAATTGATCGTGGAGGTTGTAGCAGAAGTCTTCAGTGCCAGTTGGCTGTCGAGGTAGAATCCTTGGTGCATCTTGTCCTGCGGGTCTTCAATTGGGGAGAGAGAGAATAGAGGGAAGAAGCAGCGTAGAGGAGGGAAATACCTAAAGGGGGTTCTGTTGTGCAGGTGCATCAAACAGGTGCAAAAAGGCCGAAACAAAGGAAACAAGGCAAGGAAGGTGATATAGCCATGCACTTGTTGCCTGGAGCAAAAGTGTGACTTATATCAAAACACAAACGAATAAAAGCAAACAACACACGATCATGGTTCTATTCGAACCATCATACGGACTCGACTGCGTATAGGGGGTACACGACTCATCCTACCCTAGGGGTTCTCGGACTCAGTGCCGTGACTTGTGCCTCGTGCAGTCTTCTGGGCTTCCTCGGATGTTGCTATGCCCCTAGTAGTTGCTTGATGAACGATCCGGGTTGAGCCTGAAGAATCTTCAATAACCTCTCGCCTGATGAGGTGATATGGTGAAGGTGCCTCCTTGTAGCTGGCGTTGACTTGGTCTTCTCTTGTCTCTTTAATCATGACGATCCCTTGTGCCTTCTGGGGCGTCGAGGGTACCAGGTAGGCAATCCATATGTAATGACAATAACAAGGCATAATAGAGGTCCAACATGTCGGTTTCGTTGATGAAAACATCGACACCAAGAGCGGGGGACGAAGAGAACCGTTTTCCTGCTAACTATAGTGAGGCGGACCAAATGGCAAGGTTCTCATCCATCGGTGGTTGTCGATACAACAACGGTAGTGACAGGATTACTCTATTAGCGATGCATATCATGATTTTGCATAACCTATACCCTGGTCATCATAGGCCAATGTTGCATCTTCTTGGGGCACTGTCAAGGGTATCACCATCTTCTGGGTCTTCATGTCCTCGTCCATCAAGGATTTAGTTTCTGTTGGTACTGTCTTGTCGTGGTGTCGTCAATCTTGTGTGCTGAAGTGGTGGGTGAGTGTTCGGCAAGGTGCATTCCACGAGGATTACAGAAAATCCAGTGGTCAGGGGCATAGGGGTTTTAGCGAGCAAGGTTTTGAAGGGGAAGAGATCAAGTATAGCCTAGTTTTCGAAAAACTGAGAAGGGAAGAGGAGTATAGATAGTTTTGAAAACTACTAATAGTTTTTTGGAAATAGTTTTACCCTAACTAACGACCATGCTAACTAAGGCTTCCTACAGTCAGGATGGCTCTGATACCAGCTCTGTGGGGACCCCGACTCGTAAGTCGTGATCACCGAATGCATGTGTACAGTGATCCCAGAGATCAATGCTCACTGAACACACAGAAGCTGAATAACAAGAGTCTTACATCCTTACATACCGTGTTACACAAGTAGGACCATAATGGTCAAGTCTTGAGTATATCATCCCAGCGGAAAATCTTCAAAGACAACTGGGACCCATGCCATCTGCCTTAACCCTACAGGCATTCTGACTGGGAAGCGTCCTAGCTCGCATGCTCGTCACAGAGAAATCTTCATCGTAACATGTTCTCTCCTGCCTGGCCAATAAAATAACCAGTAGCAAGCCAATGAGTACATTGAATGTTCTCGCAAGCAACCCAAGTGTGATAACAGAATAATTATGCAAGGCTCTACTGCTAGGTTGGCAGTTTTGCGGAAAGCTAGTTTTTCATATGCAAGTATGATCATCATGTAACATGGATATGCATGTGTCTGTAACCAGTATCAGGAGGTCACAGACGTCAATATCGAGAAAGAGTTGTAATCAACTCATGTTCAAGCTCATAGAGATTTTCTCACAATCACATCAACAATATCTCTGAATCGTGTTGTTTCCCAGAAACTTATGGACATAGTCTAAGTAGCACCACCCAACTGTCCTTGACCGTGGACACGGCTATTCGAATAGTTTGACACTCTGCAGAGGTTGCACACTTTACCCACAAGATCCGGGGAACTTCCGTGTCATCCACGACCTGCGGTACCTCAAGTACCCGGGGTAAGCACCCGATCACTACCTTTCCCTAGACGACACTAACATAGAGTCCACTCGATTGGTAGCGGCCCCGTGCCAAACATTTCACATCTCAAGGTTTGTGGAGACTCGCTCCGTTATTCATCACATACCACTGACACGGGGTACCAACGGTGTGTCCGGTGCCCTATAAAGACAGTCATGGCCGCCTATCCAAGTGCGACCCCGTCCCGAGAGTGACCTCATGTCACCCCCGTCACTAGTAATGCGGGCACCATGCTAGTATCGACCTAGGTAATCAATAATGCCCTTTTCCCATATAAGGGTAGAGTGGTTGTGCATGTTTGGTTGGGACGGTAGTCACACATAAATCTAATCCATCTCTGTAAACAACACTTTCGTCAAGCCTTGGCACCCTACTTCTCACCAAGTAGTGGCCTAGCTCCTCATCAACTCCCAGGGGCATCAGTGGCACCCACTGGGTCATTTGCAAGTATGTCAGACCACACTTGATTTACTCAATGCATAACCCCGACCCATTTTGCGTAGCCAACTACTATAGCATACATCTAACTACTCCCACCCACATAACCCTCATAGGAAGGTAGGGTCATGTTTGATGCAAGTTTCAACCGTAAAGTAACAGGGGTAGCAACCAAAGTGGTTTCCACCTCAACATGATTCCGATGCGTTGAATATAAAGGTGCTATGAGACATGCATAAAAAGGTTTCTTGAACATGGTCAAAGGGCTGCTTGCCTTATTCTTCAGAGTCTTCAAACCTTCTGGTCCATCTCCGAATACTCCGTTTATTACGTCAACTAACGATGGAAACAATCATAATAAGCAACACAATCAAAGCAACAATAAAAGTGCTCTAAAAATAGAAGTTGGACTTTTCTGGGATACCTCTGGTCATATGAAAAATAACCAAGGTGGTTTCATAGGTGTTGGATCAATAGGTAGTTTGGAACATTTCAATATGATGGAATCAAGGGTTTTATGGATTTGGAAGAAGTATACAGAAATATTTTCTTGAATGTTGAGCAAAGGTACCCATCATCAAGTCATGATTTTAGAAGCATTTAGGAGTTGGTTTCACTGGATTTGGAATTGAAATGAATTTCCTAGGATTTTCCAAAGCTGATAAATATAAAGAAATGGCTCAATATTTGGTGGGGTACAGAAACTATTATTAAAAATGTTCCAAAACTAAGTTTGGACATGACAAGCATCTAGGAACTTGAATCACTGCATTTGGATCAAAAATGAGCTCTCTGTGATTTTCTAAAGTTCATCACAAAAAATGGAATATGGGAATTTGATAAATATTAGAGTAGGAAAAGCCTCTGGAATAATGTGCATGTAGC
Organism: Secale cereale; assembly: GCA_902687465.1. Classification (NCBI taxonomy): domain Eukaryota; kingdom Viridiplantae; phylum Streptophyta; class Magnoliopsida; order Poales; family Poaceae; genus Secale; species Secale cereale. The sequence goes on along the minus strand of LR738711.1, from coordinate 791,392,386 downwards.
ACCAACAGATAGATCATGATTTATGGAATCCTAGGAATTTTGAATCATGCAATTTGGAGTTCATATGATTATTTGGGGCATTTTTGAAGTTGGCAGAATAAAGAAAAAGGAAAAGAATAAGGGTTTACCCTCCACTGTGCTCAGCGCGGAGGATAGCTTGCGGGCTGGCCCATCTACACAGCAGCGCGCAGGGACTCGGCCACGTCGAAAGCGCCCGCCAGGAAAGGCGCTTCCGCGCGGGGGAGGCGGGCTGCGGCGAAGCCGCCTCCACTTAAACGTGTGGGCCTGGCCCCTGGGGTCGCTGACCTGTGGGCCCCTCCCACAGGGTCATCCCCTACCTCCCGCGCCCGCGACGGAGGGGCTGGTTGCCGCGGCTGCGCGCCGGCCGGCGCCCGTACCCGGCGGCAGGGGCCACCTCTGGCCAGGCTGAGGCCACCGCAGGGTTCCTCGGGGAGCAGCGCGTCGGGGAAGCCCCTTGGGGCGGCAGGGGAGAAACCGGAGCACCTCCTGCACCTGGCCATGGCGGCGGCCTTGTCGGGCGTTGGTGGAGGGGACACCACAGGGCACGGGAAGGAGCGGCGAGGGGTCGGGGAGCTCCGCCGGTCTGCTGTGGTTCTCCTGGTGGCCAAGGAAGAGGAGGAGAGGCCCTGGTTCACCAGTGCCGGGCAGAGTCCGACGGTGACCACGGCGGCCATGGCGAGGGAAAGAGGCCACGGGAGGAGGAGTGGGGTGGTCCAAGAGGGTCAGGAGAGGGAGTGGAGTCCATCCGAGCCGCGAGGGGGCTCGGGGGCGGCCTATTTATAGGCGAGCGCCGGTCCACCGAGGAGCCATGCGCCGGCGAGGGTGTTGTCGTTGCCACGGGCCACACGAGTCTGTCGCAGGGTGTCCGGGGCGTTCGTGGGGTTAGTCCACGCTTAGAGGGAGAGAGAGGAGGAGCTGGGAGGCGTCAGAGGGCCGCGCATGTGAGCTTGCTCACTGGAGCGCTCGGGCGGCCACGGCGCGCGTGCGAGCAGGAGTGAGGGAGGAGGAGAGAGGAGGGGGCCGACCGCCCGGCTGGTTGCGGACGTCGAGGCCTCCTAGGGGGACACGAGTGGGAAGCCCAAGGCTGTCGGGAGCAGCCGATTGGGGGCGGCTACAGTGCGGGTGCGCACTGTAGCACGCTCTAGAGCATGCGTTTGGCTGGCATGGCCACGTCCCCGTCGCTCTGGTCGTGTCCAACCTGCCCAAGGTTGTCTAGAAGGTCAGGGGGGAGTAAAGAAGTGCTCTGTGGTCCTGGATGCTCTGGTGAGCCACTGGAAAGAGGAGGGAGGTGAAGAAGAGGGTGAAACCTGCTGTCCAGCAGTGTAAATTGGGGTTTTACCCCCTCCAATAATTTAGCTGAGGCCAAGGGAATGTTACTGGGGGTAGATGATGATCAGAATAGGCTGTGGTAAGAATTTGAGGTAAGGAGAAAAAGTAAAAGTGGTTCAAACAATGGTTTTGCTAAACGAACAGAGGGTGTTTGATCAAGTATTGGGGAGGCAAATGACTTCCAATTGGCATGGGACTTAATAGGATCAAATGTCACCTATAATTAGGCCCCTACACCAAATTTGAACTCATTTGGGCAAAGTGGCCAATGTAACTTTGGTGAACCCTAGAAATGAACAGAAATGGTTTCACCTTGTTTGAGTCAAGCAATTCATCTCCCCTTGATGCACCACTTGGTGTAGCATCATCATTTGGGGTTATGAACATGCCCACAAAGTTTGAGGCTCCAGATAAAAAGTTGACAATGTAAAGTTGTTCAAATTTGAATTTGAACAGAAGGGGTTTTGGGGTGATCTAATCAAGTTGCTCTATTCCAAATCTTGTTCCATTTGGTATAGATTCCTTATTAGGCCATTCTAGCATGTGCACCAAATTTGAGAGCATTTGGACAAGTTTGGCAATGTAGAGTTGCTCAAACTTCAAATATGGACAGAATGGTTTTGAAGGGGTTTGAGGATATTTCCTTGATCTTCAAGGCATGAGGCTTTGCAAGATCATCAAATATGTCATATATGACATGATAGAATTTCCCTGGAATTTTTGGAGAATATTTCCTTTGTAAATATTTCAAAAGCTTGAAATATCTAGAAAGGGTTTTGGAAGGATTTGTCCAATATTTTGAACATGACCACGTGCTGAAACTCTTATATATGGACAATATATGTCCTATGAGTCTCCCTGAATTTCGGCAAATATTTTTGAAATGATTAAATAATTTTTCCCTATTAAAGACCATTTCTGGCCTTAAGAAAAAGATTTTAAATAAAATATAAAAATAACTTTTAAAATTATACTTTTGTGGTTTCTGGGAGTCCTATATCTAATAGGATTCAAATAAACTTTTTGAAAGATTTTTCACACCCTAAATAAGGTACTTGCAGTGCAAACCTCAATTTAGGGGTTTTTGGAAAACTAATTTTAGAAAATACCTTTTTGGCCAAAATATTTTTATAAGAAAATTCTATACTAGTCTATACACATGGCATGATCATTGGGAAAAGGTTTTGGGTCAAGGGGATGAAGTATAAGAGTTGGAGGACTTATTTGATTTTTAGAGCACTAGCAAACAGCAGACAAAAGTCAAATCAAGCAAAGTCAAAAACACTCAAAAGTTTATGCAAATCCACATTTTTAACATGAAAATAAGGTTAAGCAATGTGACATGAAAATCAGGGTGTGACACTGCCGGAGGCATTCATGTAAATTCATACTTGTTGTAGTACCGAGTTGTAATAAAAAGTGTGATGATCATCATTATTAGAGCATTGTCCCGTGTGAGGAAACAAAAAAATCAGAAAAGTTAAAGGCCAAATAATAAAAAAGGATGGCCCAGAAAAATAGAGAGGGGCTAAAAAAATAAGAGGAAAGCCCCTCCTAAAAAATGAGAGAAAAGAGAGAAGGGACAATGCTACTATCCGTTTCCACACTTGTGCTTCAAAGTAGCACCATGTTCTTCATGATAGAGAGTCTCATGTTTAGTCACTTTCATATACTAGTGGGAATTTTAATTATAGAACTTGGCTTGTATATTCCAACGATGGGCTTCCTCAAATGCCCTAGGTCTTCGTGAGGAAGCAAGTTGGATGCACACCCACTTAGTTTCTTTTGTTGAGCTTTCATACATTTTTAGCTCTAGTGCATCCGTTGCATGGCAATCCCTACTCACTCACATTGATATCTATTGATGGGCATCTCCATAGCCCGTTGATACGCCTAGTCGATGTGAGACTATCTCCCTCCTTTTAGACTTCTCCACAACCACCATTCTATTCCACATAGTGCTATGTCCATGGTTCACGCTCATGTATTGCGTGAAAGTTGAAAGGTTTGAAAAGATAGAGTATGAAAACAAGTGCTTGGCTGAAATTAGGGTTGTGCATGATATGAATATTTTGTGTGATGAAGAGGGAGCATAGCCAGACTATATGATTTTGTAGGGATAACTTTCTTTAGCCATAGTATTTTGAAAAGACATGAATGCTTTGTTAGTATGCTTGAAGTATTATTATTTCTTATGTCAATATAGACTTTTGTCTTGAATCTTTCAGATCTGAACATTCATGCCACAATTAAGAGAATTACATTGAAAAACTATATTGGTTAGCATTCCACATCAAAAATTCTTTCTTTATCATTTACCAACTCGAGGACGAGCAGGAATTAAGCTTGGGGATGCTTGATACGTCTCCAACGTATCTATAATTTTTTATTGTTCCATGCTATTATTTATGAAGTCTTGGATGTTTAATGGGCTTTATTCTACACTTTTATATGATTTTTGGGACTAACCTATTAACCTAGAGCCCAGTGCCAGTTTCTATTTTTCTCCTATTTTAGGGTTTTACAGAAAAGGAGTATCAAACGGAGTCCAATTGACGAGCCAATTTTTTATGATTTTTTCTGGACCAAAAGAAGCCCCCGAAGCAAAAGAGTTGGGCCAGGAGAGCCACGGACTGCCCTCGAGGGTGGAGGGCGCGCCCTGGGAAGGGGGCACGCCCCCCTATCTCGAGGACGGCCCGTAGCTCCCCTTTACTTGGCTCCGACTCCAAAAATTCCTATAAATACTGAAACCTTCGGAAATTAACCTAGATCAGGAGTTCCACCGCCGAAAGCCTCTGTAGCCACCGAAAACCAATCTAGACCCATTCTGGCACCCTGCCGGATGGGGGGAATCCCTCTCCGGGGGCTATCTTCATCATCTCGACGCTCTCCATTACGAGGAGGGAGTAGTCCACCCTCGGGGCTGAGGGTATGTACCAGTAGCTATGTGTTTGATCTCTCTCTCTCTCTCTCTCTCGTGTTCTTGAGATGGCACGATCTTGATGTATCGCGAGCTTTGCTATTATAGTTGGATCTTATGATTCTTCTCCCCCTCTACTCTCTTGTAATGGATTGAGTTTTCCCTTTCAAGTTATCCTATCGGATTGAGTCTTTAAGGATTTGAGAACACTTGATGTATGTCTTGCACGTGCTTATCTGTGGTGACAATGGGATATCATGTGATCCACTTGATGTATGTTTTGGTGATGAACTTGCGGGTTCCGTGACCTTGGGAACCTATGCATAGGGGTTGGCACACGTTTTCGTCTTGACTCTCCGGTAGAAACTTTGGGGCACTCTTTGAAGTTCTATGTGTTGGTTGAATAGATGTTTCTGAGATTGTGTGATGCATATCGTATAATCATGCCCGCGGATACTTGAGGTGACATTGGAGTATCTAGGTGACATTAGGGTTTTGATTGATTTGTGTCTTAAGGTGTTATTCTAGTACGAACTCTATGATAGATTGAACGTTACTACGGACCCTTGAATAGATCGATCAGAAAGAATAGCTTTGAGGTGGTTTCGTACCCTACCATAATCTCTTCCTTTGTTCTGTGTTATTAGTTACTTTGGAGTGACTCTTTGTTGCATGTTGAGGGCTAGTAATATGATCCAATTATGATATCCTTGTAGAGAGAACTTGCACTAGTGAATGTATGAATCCTAGGCCTTGCCTACTATCATTGCAACACCGTTTATGCTCACTTTTACCAATTGCTACCTTGATGTTTTTATATTTTCAGTTCACAAAAACCTACATCTACCATCCATATTGCACTTGTATCACCATCTCTTCGCCGAACTAGTGCATCTATACAATTTACCATTGTATTGGGTGTGTTGGGGACACAAGAGACTCTTTGTTATTTGGTTGCAGGGTTGTTTGAGAAAGACCATCTTCATCCTACGCCTCCCACGGATTGATAAACCTTAGGTTATCCACTTGAGGTAAATTTGCTACTGTCCTACAAACTGATACGTCGAAAACGTATCTATAATTTCTGCTTGCTCCATGCCTCTTTTGTGTGATATTGCTATGATATTTATGCACTTTCATACACTTTTGATCATATTTGGACTAACCTATTAACTTAGTGCACCCCAGTGCCAGTTTCTGTTTTCTGCTGTTTTTGTATTTCAGGTTTTCCCATTACTTAAATTGCCAGAAAAATTCCGGGAAAAATATATAAAAAATCAGCGCTCCAGAAGCTTCCATGCGGCAGAAGTAGGGCCAGAGGGGGGCCACAGGGGCTCCAGGCGCCCTGGGGGGCGGCCCCACCCCTGGCCGGGCCGGGGGGATGGGGGGGGGGGGCGCCTGGGCCCCCCTTACCTCCTCTGGTGACCCCATTTGGCATATATTTACACCGCGTCCCGAAACCCTCGAGGACGGAACCCTTTTTCGCGATCTCATCTCTGTTCCGCCACCCCGCCGCGCTTCCAAGATCCGGAGCACCAGAAGAACTCTTCCCGGCACCCTGTCGGAGGGGAGAACCACCACCGGGAGCCTCTCCACCACCATGGACGCCTCCCGGATGAGTTGTGAGTAGTCCCCCTTGGACCATGGGTCCATGACCAGTAGCTATGTGATGTTCTCCTCCCCTCTTTGTTCTTCATCGATTAGACCTCGTGAGCTGCCCTACATGATCGAGGCACATATGTAATCCTTATGCTGTTGCTATGATGAGTTTGCTGGGATCCGATGGATTATGAGATTATGTTCTGATTGTGTGTGAGTAATATATTTGATTTACCTCTTTTATATTTATGTTCTTGAGTAATTCTTGCATGTTCTCCGTTGCTGTTTATTGCTTTGGCCAAGTAGTAGGTAGTAACTCCAAGAGGGAACGTTATGCTTGATTGTGGGTTCATGCCCCTCGATGACTAGCTTGAGTGACAGAAACATGAGTCTAGGGGATGTGCTGTTGCCACAAGGTGGAAAACAACGGTGCTTGTACTTGCGGGTGCAAGGATTGTTTACTTTACGCAAAGTTCTTTTAATGCAGTTGTCTGCTGCTTTGAGTTTACACTATGGGTGGGACTCTCAACTTAATACCTGCGAGATGTTCTGGATAGATATCTCAAGGTGGATGATTAGTAGTAGATGCAGATGGATTTCGGTTTACTTGCCTTGGCGTACCGCCCATGCTTTTGAGCCTCTAGCTTTCTTACAGCATAGTTAGCATTGGTTTGCGCACATAATCCTGTCAACTGCCCAGCTCTAATTCGTTTACCTCGCTTAGCTGTTTTATCGTCTTTTGGGAGAGAGACATCACTAGTGAACATCATGGGACCCCGGTCCATATTACAATCACTGATCACACCCGTTATTTATTTCTTGTTCTTATTTACTAGTTGCAGTCATACCTATCACTATTATCTCTTGCGTTTGATCCTTTGTAAACGACAAGGCCGGAGGGATTGACAACCTCTCTGTACTCGTTGGGAGCAAAGTTATTTGTATCTGTGTGCAGGTCCTGTCAACCGCTAAGTATCTGGCGCCGTTAGTTGTTGACACCTTCTTGTCGACCCTCGGAGTCTCACGGGATTCGATCCTTGGTATCTTTGCCAAGGGAAAACTACCGCTACGCTACATCTCAAACCTTCCACTTGGGGTAACCAATGAGGGGCGAGAAGCCATCAAGCAAAGTTTTCTGGCGCCGTTGCCGGGGACACCACTCTTCAAGATAGGGGAGTTGCACGCTATCTTTTATCTTTGCTTTTTAGTCTTGTTAGTTTACCTTTCAGTTTTGCTTTAGTGTCTTCTATCAAAAATCACAAAAATAGTTATCTTGCTTGCTGCTGCTATGGGTTCCACCGAGAACACCAAGTTGTGTGACATCACTAGTCATATCAACGATGACTTTGTCTGCACGCCTATTACTACACCTGCTACTTCAACACCTTCTTATGAAATTAAACCTGCTTTACTAAACCTAGTTATGAAAGATCAATTCTCCGGTGCTGGAGATGATGTTGCTTTGCACATAAATAATTTTGTTGAACTCTGTGATATGCAAAAGTACCAAGAAATAGATGGTAATATTGTTAAGCTTAAGCTTTTTCCTTTCTCCTTGAGAGGAGGAGCTAAAATTTGGTTTCAATCTTTGCCTAGGAATAGCATAGATTCTTGGGACAAGTGCAAGGATGCCTTTATTGGGAAGTACTATCCACCTGCTAAAATTATCCAACTAAGGAGTAACATAATGAATTTTAAACAATTGGATAATGAACGCGTTGCCCAAGCTTGGGAACGCATGAAATCTCTTGTCAAGAACTGCCCTACTCATGGTTTGACTACTTGGATGGTTATCCAAACTTTTTATGCAGGCTTGAACTTTACCTCGCGGAACTTGTTAGATTCAACCGCGGGAGGAACCTTTATGTCAACTACACTTGGTGCTGCCACGAAGCTTCTCGATGAGATGATGACCAATTATTCCCAATGGCACATTGAACGCGCTCCAACAGGTAGGAAGGTAAACTCCGTCGAGGAGATTTCCTCCCTAAATGATAAAGTTGACTTGATCATGTCTCTACTTTCCAAGCAATCTTCTATTGATCCTCGTGATGTTACTTTAAATTTTTTGATTGCTCAAGATCAAGTAGATGTGAACTTTATCTCTAGAAACAATTTCAATAACAATGCTTATAGGAGTAATTTTGGTAGCAACCCTAGAACGTTCCCCTCTAATTCCTATGGGAACAACAATGTTTATCCTAGCACCAAGAACTCCACTTCTGAACTAGAGATTATGCTTAAAGATTTCATCACTACCCAAAAAGCCTTCAACAAGAGTGTAGAAGAAAAACTAAACAAACTAGATAATCTCTCTTTGAAGGTAGACAATTTAGCCCATGAGGTAGAGTTGCTTAAAATTAGAACTTCCCCTCTTGAGGAGAGGAAGACCACTCCTATGAATGCTATTCAAGTGCAAATTAATGAAAACATTAGGATGTTGTCTAAACTTAAAGAGAGATGGGCTAGAGAAAAGGAGGAAGAAGATAGAATTAAGAGCCTTCCTACCCACCACACTGTTGCTACTATCCAAGTTGTTGAGGATATCCAAACTCTTAGCACCCAATGCACTCCTGGTCCCATTGGACCTATTAATGGTGATGCTATGACCTCAACCGTAGAAACTCCTATGGCCATAGAAGCTACCAAACAAGTGAGCCTGAAGGACACCACTACCACTTTACTTGATAGTAGTGACCTTCATTTTGATAATGAGTAAAATGCAAGCGCGGTCCTAATTCTTTTCTGGAAGTGTCACCTGGGTCCTAATTCTTTCAAAATGCATATTTGGGTCCTTAATCTTTCTAAGTTGTTCACGCGAGGTCCTATTTTTGTCTGATCGCCGCTGACCAGCTCGCGTGGCGCTTTGACCGCCGCCACGTCGACTGGAGGGCCCACGCGGGAGATTTCCCGTGGCTGGCGGTTGGGAATTCAAGCAATGTGGCCCCTGGAGTTTATGTTTTCCTCATTCCGCGGTCCCTAGGTCTTCTGCTCGCTCTCTCCCTTTCTCTGGCGCTGTCGCCGCCATGTCCGCCGCCGCGAGCTTGTCTGTCGTGAAGCACCACGGGAAGACGGTTGTCCAAGCGCCTCTTCCACCTCCGGCATTAGCCCTTTTCTCCATGCCCATCTCATCGCCGGCACTAGCTGGTCTGCTGCCGTTGGTACCATGCCCTAGCTGCCGCATTCGATCTACAATTCATCTTCTGTCAAAATCGGTCTGGCAGGATTTTCTACAAGTGCCCCAATCACCATGTAAGATTTTCTACAAGTGCACCAATCGATTTGATGTTTCTGTGGTCCTGTGTTTCTTTTTTTGCTGAATTTTATTACTCAATTTCTGTCAGATTCCACCAAATCCTTGCCAACATTATTACTGGGAAGATGGACCGAACAACTATTTTAATTTTTTGGTGAGAGGTGGGTACATCAGCCATGAATTGAGCAGTTTTGACACCAGCCGAATCAAAACTGGTCGATCCATGGATGACGTACATTCCTCTTGGACAACCGTCTTCCTGTGTTGCTTCACTGCAGACGAGCTCGCGGCGGCGGACATGGCAGTGACGGCGACGGAGCCAGAGAGAGGGAGAGAGCGAGCAGAAGACCTAGGGACTGGGGAATGAGGAAAGCATAAACTCCAAGGGGCACATCGCTTAAATTCTCAATCTCCAGCCGCGGGAAATCTCCCGCGTGGGCCCTTGAGTCAACGTGGCGGCAGGCAAAGCGCCACGCGAGCTGGTCAGAGGCGATTAGACGAAAATAGGACCTCGCGTGAACAACTTAGAAAGATTTAGGACCCAGATATGCATTTTGAAAGAATTAGGACCCAAGTGACATTTTAAAAAAAGAATTAGGACCGCGCTTGCACTTTACTCTTTGATAATTGCACCCTTTCTGAAGTTATTGATTTCCTTCACAAGATGTCTAGAGATCCCCGCACTAGCACGCTTAATCTTGCCTTCACGGAGCATATCACTAATGCTCTCATCGAAGCTAGGGAGGAGAAACTTAGGGTAGAAGCCTCCATACCTAGAAAGCTATAATATGGTTGGGATCCTATGATTAAAATTAAGTTGAATAACTTCTCTTGCTATGCTTTATGTGATGTTGGAGCTAGTACCTCCGTTATGCCCAAAAGAATATATGATATGCTTAAATTGAAACCTTTTGATTCTTGTTCTTTTGGTGTTCGTCTTGTTGATTCTTCCATAAAGAAACCTTTGGGGAGGATCGACGATGTTCTTATCATTGTCAATGACAATTATGTTCCCGTTGATTTTACTATTATGGATATTGAATGTGAACCTTCTTGTCCAATTATTTTGGGACGTCCTTTTCTTCGCACCGTTGGTGCTATCATTGACATGAAAGAGGGGAATATAAAATTCCAATTTCCTCTCAAGAAAGGGATGGAACACTTCCCTAGAAAGAAGATTAAGTTACCTTTTGAGTCCGTTATACGGGCTAGCTATTCTTTTACTCTTGATAAAACTTGATCTCTTAGCATTATGCCTAGCTTAAAGGCATAAAAGAAAGCGCTTTTGGGAGGCAGCCCACAATGAATAAAGTTTTATTTTGCTTTTGTTGTGTATTGATGTTTGTTCCTACAGTAGCATCATCATTGTATCTTTACTTTTCAGCTTTGTGCCAAGTTTAGCCTCTGATTGCAAGAAAGTTCAAAAGTTGTGACGTGCTGTCCAGGAAACAGATTCTGTCCTTGGACAGAAAAATTCGTATAAAATCACCAGATCATCTTTTTGGTCCGAATTTTTCCGACAGCGTGCTCTATACAATTGTTTTTTGGGCGTCTGTTCTGAGTTTTTTGATTTGAGTTGCAGAAGTGCCCCGAAAAAATTATTTACTACCTGTTGGTCTGTTTTTCACAGATTCTGTCCTGTTTTGCCTTTTCTTCGTTTTGCAAACCTTGAGCTTGCTTTTTCTTTGCAAAAACCTTTTGGCAATCTTGAGAAAAAGTATACCTTCAAGACTATCCTTATTTCCAGCAAGGAGAAATTATTTTATTATGGGTACTAACCTCGCTAATCAGATTATGATGAGTTATGTATGAAGGGAGTTTTCAAGTGTGCGAGGGAAGATGATAAAAAGATTCAGAAGTGTCAAACGCTCAAGCTTGGGGATGCCCCAGTGCACCCCGAAGAAATATTCAAGAAGACTCAAGCGTCTAAGCTTGGGGATGCCCCCGTGCATCCCCTTCTCCATCAACAATTATCAGTTCGTCTTTCGTTCCACTATATTTTAATCACTTCATGCGTTATGTGCTATGCTTGGAGCGTCTTGCTTTTAGTTTCCATTTTAGTTTTCTTTAGCTTTGCTTGCTGTTCATAACGAGTTAGAACCCAGCTTTCTTCGTGTGGGAGAGAAACACACTCCACTTCAACCTAGAACACAACATAGGATTTTCATGATTATCTTTGCTGTGTATGTTCTTTGTCTTTCAATAGCTACTGTCATGTTTAGCTCTTAGTTTTCATGCTTTTCTTTTTAAAGAGCTTTTGTTTAGTTGGTTGCTTCTTAAACTCTCTTGAGTTATCATGCTTATCTTGTTAAGAGAGTTGGCTTCTGTGGCACTGGTTGATGTGTCTATGATAAAAATGCTATATGCATAATGGTGCTTAGTAGTTCATGTTTTCCTATGGCTAGTCTCAAATAGCTGGGGGGTTCTTAATGTGTTATTGGAGTACCAGCATGATTTGTTTGCCTATGATGTGGTATGGTTTAGTGATATCTTCCTCCAAGAATTTATTTTGATTGACTTGGCATATGCTCACGCATATTTAAGACTGTAAAGAAAGTCTATCAAGCCTTGATGATCTTTAATTTCTTAGTAGCGATATAACTTCCATGCCCAATTCAATGTTGCTTTGTCGCTCTGCATGATTATGGCTGTCATTGCTCTCTTAGATGGTCGCTCCCAGTCTTTTGCTAGCCTTCGCCTGTACTAAGCGGACTGACTGCTTGTGCATCCAAAATTCTTTAAACCAGTTATGCCATATGAGTCCACCATACCTTCCTATACATGGTATTTACTTGCCATTCCTAACGAAGACTTTCATGTACCATCTCGAAATTAATCAAAAGCATTTCTCTTTTGTGCCTCTGATTTAGCTCATGATGAAGTAGTAGTTAATTCATGATCTTTTTAAGTTGGACAAGTTTCACCCCGTGATTGCATGTCTAATCTGCAAACCCCTAATACGAGAAGGAACTGGCATGAGTGCGCCCGGCTTATAAAAGATAATACAACAAACAAACCCTCCTTCACGCTTTGTTCATGAGAAATCAGAAAACTTTTGGCAGTGATAAACAAAGGAGATTAAGGGGATGTAATCGTCCCCGTGCGGGGGCCGTTCCTCGAAACTTGTCCAGCTCGAGAAGTAATTGAGTTATCTACTAGCATTCGTTGACGAAATATGCATCTCCCAAAAATAATTTTTTTATCTCTGTTTTTAAAAACCAAGAGCTCTGGTACATGTTTAGTCTTTCCTTCCAACCACGGGTTTTCAACCTTGCCATCAAAAGCCACGGTTCGAGAGTCTCCACCTTCTTTCTTCAAAGCACCAACTATTGTGAGCATGATTGTCATTCTGAGTGTAATGTGCATTGTCCCAAAGTACCATTATCTTCTGCATGATTATGATATCGCTCATTCTGAAATCATTGTATCTAGTCGTCACTTAAAACTTCGGAGGTGCTCCTGCATTTATGTTTTGCTTCACTAAAGGGGGCAAGCGAGGTATCACTTTGTCATGTTTACACACCATGTTCACTACAAATCTATTGGGTGTTTTCAGTATCATATTGTAAAACTTTCAATTCTTTATGATATTCTCATGAGGCAACTTAATTACTAAAGATTCATTATCTCAGTAAGCATTTGTCATATGGTTGGTAGCATGTCACCACAGAAATTATGCTTGTTATCATTTACCTACTCGAGGACGAGCAGGAATTAAGCTTGGGGATGTTGACACGTCGAAAATGTATCTATAATTTCTGCTTGCTCCATGCCTCTTTTGTGTGATATTGCTATGATATTTATGCACTTCCATACACTTTTGATCATATTTCGACTAACCTATTAAATCAGTGCACCCCAGTGCCAGTTTCTGTTTTCTGCTGTTTTTGTATTTCAGGTTTTCCCATTACTTAAATTGCCAGAAAAATTCCGGGAAAAATATATTAAAAATCAGCGCTCCAGATGCTTCCATGCGGTAGAAGTAGGGCCAGAGGGGGGCCACAGGGGCTCCAGGCACCCTGGGGGGGGGGCACCCCTGGCCGCGCCGGGGGGGCGCTTGGGCCCCCCTTACCTCCTCTGGTGACCCCCTTTGGCATATATTTACACCGCGTCCCGAAACCCTCGAGGACGGAACCCTTTTTCGCGATCTCATCTCTGTTTCGCCGCCGCCGCGCTTCCAAGATCGGGAGCACCAGGAGAACACTTCCCGGCACCCTGCCAGAGGGGAGAACCACCACCGGGAGCCTCTCCACCACCATGGACGCCTCCTAGAAGAGTTGTGAGTAGTCCCCCTTGGACCATGGGTCCATGACCAGTACCTATGTGATGTTCTCCTCCCCTCTTTGTTCTTCATCGATTAGACCTCGTGAGCTGCCCTACATGATTGAGGCACATATGTAATCCTTATGCTGTTGCTATGATGAGTTTGCTGGGATCCGATGGATTATGAGATTATGTTCAGATTGTGTGTGAGTAATATATTTGATTTACCTCTTTTATATTTATGTTCTTGAGTAATTCTTGCATGTTCTCCGTTGCTGTTTATTGCTTTGGCCAAGTAGTAGGTAGTAACTCCAAGAGGGAACGTTATGCTTAATTGTGGGTTCATGCCCCTTGATGACTAGCTTGAGTGACAGAAACATGAGTCTAGGGGATGTGTTGTTGCCACAAGGGTGAAAACAATGGTGCTTGTACTTGCGGGTGCAAGGATTGTTTATTTACGCAAAGTTCTTTTAATGCAGTTGTCTGTTGCTTTGAGTTTACACTATGGGTAGGACTCGCAACTTAATACCAGCGAGATGTTCTAGATAGATATCTCAAGGTGGATGATTAGTAGTAGATGCAGATGGATTTCGGTCTACTTGCCTTGGCGTACCGCCCATGCTTTTGAGCCTCTACCTTTCTTACAGCATAGTTAGCATTGGTTTGCGCACATAATCCTGTCAATTGCCCAGCTGTAATTCGTTTACCTCGCTTAGCTGTTTTATCGTCTTTTGGGAGAGAGACATCACTAGTGAATATCATGGGACCCCGGTCCATATTACCATCACTGATCACACCCGTTATTTATTTCTTGTTCTTATTTACTAGTTGCAGTCATACCTATCACTATTATCTCTTGCATTTGATCCTTTTTAAACGACAAGGCCGGAGGGATTGACAACCTCTCTGTACTAGTTGGGAGCAAAGTTATTTGTATCTGTGTGCAGGTCCTGTCAACCGCTAAGTATCTGGCGCCGTTAGCTATTGACACCTTCTTGTCGAACCTCGGAGTCTCACGGGATTCGATCCTTGGTATCTTTGCCAAGGGAAAACTACCGCTACGCTACATCTCAAACCTTCCACTTGGGGTAACCAACGAGGGGCGAGAAGCCATCACAAACCTCTGCACTTGGAGGCCCAACAACGTCTATAAGAAGAAGGTTGTGTAGTAGACATCAGTATGCACCAGGGGCTAGTACTTAGCCCCACTAGTCAAGCTCCTATGGCTAAGTGAAAGAAATAAAGCCGCATAGTCTAGTGATGACCCACAAGTATATGGGATCTATCGTAGTCCTTTTGATAAGTCGCACCCAACGAGGAGCAGAAAGAAATGATAGGCAGTTTTCAGTAAGGTATTCTCTGGAAGCACTGAAATTATCGGTAACAGATAGTTTTGTGATAAGGTAATTTGTAACGAGTAACAAGTAATAAAAGTAAATAAGGTGCAGCAAGATGGCCCAATCCTATTTGTAGCAAAGGACAAGCCTGGACAAACTCTTATATAAAGGAAAGCGCTCCCGAGGACACATGGGAATTATCGTCATGCTAGTTTTCATCACGCTCATATGATTCGCGTTCGTTACTTTGATAATTTGGTATGTGGGTGAACCGGTGCTTGGGTACTGCCCTTCCTTGGACAAGCATCCCACTTATGATTAACCTCTATTACAAGCATCCGCAACTATAAAATAAGTATTAAGGTAAACCTAACCATAGCATGGAACATATGGATCCAAATCAGCCCCTTACGAAGCAACGCATAAACTAGGGTTTAAGCTTCTGTCACTCTAGCAACACATCATCTACTTATTACTTCCCAATGCCTTCTTGTACGCCCAAACAATGGTGAAGTGTCATCTAGTCGATGTTCACATAACACCACTAAAGGAAAGACAACATACATCTCATCAAAATATCGAACGAATACCAAATTCACATGACTACTTATAGCAAGACTTCTCCCATGTCCTCAGGAACAAACGTAACTACTCACAAATCATATTCATGTTCATAATCGGAGGAGTATTAATATGCATAAAGGATCTAATCATATGATCTTCCACCGAATAAACCAACTAGCATCAACTACAAGGAGTAATCAACACTACTAGCAACCCGCATGTACCAATCTGAGGTTTTGAGACAAAGATTGGATACAAGAGATGAACTAGGGTTTGAGAGGAGACGGCGCTGGTGAAGATGTTGATGGAGAATGACCCCCTCCTGATGAGAGGATCAATGGTGATGATGATGGTGATGATTTCCCCCTCCTGAAGGGA
Organism: Secale cereale; assembly: GCA_902687465.1. Taxonomy (NCBI): domain Eukaryota; kingdom Viridiplantae; phylum Streptophyta; class Magnoliopsida; order Poales; family Poaceae; genus Secale; species Secale cereale. Next base: position 791,376,719 of record LR738711.1, on the reverse strand, counting down.
TGTTTCCCCGGTAGAACAGCTCCGTCGGAGCCCTAGATTGGTTCCGCCAAGGTTCCGCCTCGAGACAGCAGCGCTTCGTCCCGAAAGCTTCCTTCTGATTTTTTTTTCTAGGGCAGAAGACACCTTATACGAGAAGATGGGCGTCGAGGGGCTGCCAGGTGGCCCACGAGGCAGGGGGCGCGCCTAGGGGGTAGGGCGCGCCATCCACCCTCGTGGACGGTGGGTGGCCTCCCTCTAGTGCTTTCTTCGCCCAATATTTTTAATATATTCCAAAACTGACTTTCATGGAGTTTTCAGGACTTTTTGAGTTGTGCAGAATAGGTCTCTAATATTTGCTCCTTTTCCAGCCCAGAATTCCAGTTGCCGGCATTCTCCCTCTTCATGTAAACCTTGTAAAATAAGAGAGAGAAGGCATACGTGTTGTGATATAATGTGTAGTAATAGCCCATAATGCAATAAATATCGATATAAAAGCATGATGCAAAATGGATGTATCAACTCCTCCAAGCTAAGACCTCGCTTGTCCTCAAAAGGTAGCCGATAACGAAAAAATATGTCCACATGTTTAGAGATAGAGGTGTCGATAAAATAAGATACAGACCTGAGGGCATCACGATCATTCTTATAACAACAACATATGTATATATTGTCATATGATTTCTTATGCTAAAGTAACAATCTATTCACAATGTCAAGTATGAATCAGAAACTTCATTGAAAACTAACAAACTATGATCTCGGGCATTGAAGCAATTGCAATTTATCATAACATCAGATAGAGTCAATATAAGAGCTTTTCAGCAAGTCCACATACTCAACTATCATTAAGTATTTCACAATTGCTAACACTCACTTATGGATATGCAGTTTTAATCAAACACAGAGAAAGATAGGGGCTTACAGTAATGCCTCCCAACCTTTTACCTCAAGGGTAACGTCAACAATAATAGTTTATGATAACTTACATCCAATTAGGTATATATGACAGGATCTTTCCAACACAATGTTCTTGCCAAAGGATAAAATGCAAAAAAGGAAAGGTGAAGATCACCAGGACTCTTGTATAAGGTATAAGACAAGAATAAAAGATAGGCCCTTCATAGAGGGAAGTAGAGGTTGTCATGTGCTTTTATGGTTGGATGCAGGAAATCTTAATGCGAAAGAACGTCACTTTATATTGCCACTTGTGATAGGGACCTTTATTATGCATTCCGTCGCTTTTATTGCTTCCATATCATAAGATCGTATAAAGCTTATTTTCTCCACACTAATAGATCATACATATATAGAGAGCATTTTTTATTGCTTCCAACAATGACAACTTACTTGAAGGATCTTACTCAATCCATAGGTAGATATGGTGGACTCTCATGGCACAACTGGGTTTAAGGATATTTGGAAGCACAAGTAGTATCTCTACTTGGTGCAAGGAATTTGGCTAGCACGAGGGGGAAAGACAAGGTCAACATATTGGATGATCCATGACAATATAATTTATTTCGGATATAAAAAAACATAACCCATTACGTTGTCTGCCTTGTCTAACATCAACCTTTTAGCATGTCATATTTTAACGAGTGCTCACAATCATAAAAGATGTCCAAGATAGAATATTTATATGTGAGAACCTCTCCTTCTTTATTACTTCTTATTAATTGCAACGATGACCAAAACTATGTTTGTTAACTCTCAACAACTTTTATTCATCATACTATTTATATGTGAAGTCATTACTCTCCCTAAGATCAATATGATCTCTTTATTTATTTTATTCCCTTAAGATCATAGTAAGATAATCAAGCCCTTGACTCAAAACTAATCTTTATTATATATAGCTCAGGGACTCGGATACATAGAAGGATCAACACAAAAACTCAAAGCTAGATCATACTAAACTTTATTCTACTAGATCAAGATATAACCAAAAGGATCGAATTAAGAAAAACCGTAAAGATAGAAGTGTGATGGTGATATGGTACTGGGGAACCTCCCCCAAGCTTGGTGCTACTTCTCGAGCTTGCGTTGTATTCCCTCGAAGAGGAAAGGGTGATGCAGCACAGCAGCGTAAGTATTTCCCTCAGTTTTTGAGAACCAAGGTATCAATCCAGTAGGAGACCACGCGCGACTCCTTCACACCTGCACAAACAAATAAGAACTTCGCAGCCAATGCGTGTAACAACCCAAAATATTAACAATGTTTTATTAATTAAAATTTTGCCAGAAAATTAAAAATTTCACTTGCTAGTTTCTTCTTTTGTATTTCAGGACCTCCTTTTCCTGTTATGTTGGAGTTTTTACCTCAAGTGACAGCTTTCTATTTATTGTTAGACTCCCTTGCCCTTCTAATGAAACTTTTCAGTTGTCTATAAATATTAATTATATTATAATTTCCCTAATCTCCTTCACTCTAAAATTGGTTTCCCCTTTAAATAAGGCCCCATTTGAACTACAACCCTTTGACAGGTTTATCTAAAATTCCAACTAAAATTTGGAGATATCATGTGATGTTATTAGATCACTTTGATGCAGGAATATATTTGTTTGATTTAATATTTTGAGCTCCACAACATGATTCCCAATCTGGTCCAGTAGTCAGTTTTGCACTACAACCCCATTAATTCTTTCCCTAGTACTTCCACCAAAATTATGGGATGTTCATAGGAGTATGTTATACAACTTTATGCAAAAACCCATTTGAGTCCTTTGGAAAAATTGAGTGAATCAACCTCTTTTCTGTTCTGGTCCAGTTTGGCATTTTGCACTGCAACCCTAGTTTATCTTGCTGCAGTGCTCTTGAGTTTCCTCCTGCTTGTAGCCCATCTTGCAAAACCCTTAAGTCCAGAAGAGTGGACCCATTGGGACATTTTTAGTTCATGAAACAGTGCCTCCCATTTCCTGTCCAGAACTGTAGATTTGCAAAACTTGCACTGGCAAGGTTCTGGTCTTGCTCAACTAACTTAACCATCATCACCTTCACCTAAAGAGACCCTGATCTGGAGATTTTGGCCACCAGAAGGAATGCCCACATGCTCATGACATTCTGTCGAGCACTTGGTATGCATGGCCAGTTTTGGCATGAGTTTGGCCTTGCACTGTGAACATGACCCTCAGTGCCTAATGCCATGTCCACTAGCCTCCCCTAAGGCCCTAACCCAGACCTGCTAAACCCCAGCTCCAACCAGACTCTGTGACTAGCAGAGGCATTTCGTCAAGCGACTCATGTGCGTGCTCTGGGCGCGCCCAGAGCCCATGTTTTGCACGCGCGCGCACCGAGCCGTCGCGTCCCTCTTCCGACGCCTCGCGCACGTTTTAGCCGCTCCCCTCGCACCGACAGCTCGCCGCCTTATCCCTGCGCCGTAGAGACAGCCCTGGCGCTCCACAGGGCCGCCGTCAGGTCGGCCGCGGCGGCTAGCGGACAGCTCCGGCAGCTCCTGCTGCGGACAGAGCCGCCCAAGCCACCAGCGCCCGCCACCTGCCCCCTGGAACAACCCCATTGCATCGGCGAGCTTGTCCCCGAGCTTGTCCTTATCCACGGCTGCCACGGAACCGCCTTCATCCGCCTATTTAAGGAGGCCCCGAGCTCCTCCGCAGTTTCAGACAGCCCCAGCCACCCCACAGAGCGCTCCCGTAGCAGCCAATCGCCTCGAGGAGGTTTCTTCTCCAACTCCGGCGAGTGCAGCCGTCGCCGCTGTCCAGTTCGATACGCCTCAGTCCGAGCCCCTCCTTTCCAACCAGCGTCACCATTCGACTCCATTCGACCTTGCAGAGCTGCCCAGCGCCTCAAACAAGCTCGAGAGCCACCGTAGGACTGAACCCCTCTTCCACCCGAGACCGCCATCCGTCGCGAAGCTCGTCGCCGACGATTTTCCCCACCTCCGTCGCCCCCTCGACCACCGGGACGACCGCCCCAATCTGGCGGGTCCATCCCCGCACTCGAACGCCCTCGAGGCGCCACCGTTCGCTGGCGTTGATCGTCGGAGCAGCGCTGCCATTCGGCCAGAGGAAGAAGGAGGCGGGGGCGACTGGTCAAACCTGACCAGTGGGCCCCCGGGCCCCTCTGTCAGCGAGCCAGCGCCCACCCCACGCATGCATAAGTGGAGGCGCAAACCCCAGGATATGTCTCCACTAGTTCGAAAGCGTATTCCCAAACGAAACGTTTTCCTTTTCTGTTTTTATTCTAAAACCATATTTGACTAAACTTTGACTGTCAACATGTTTTTAAATATAAATCCGAATGACTTAATTCTTTTTTCTGTTGGTTCCCAAATAATGTCTAGTTTATTTTCATATTTATTGCAAAAAATTCCAAGCAACTTTTGTGTGCTGCGTTTAGTCTATGTATTGATTTGGTATTATTTCAAATAGGATTTTTGAAGAGGGAGAAACTTCCAAAAAGTTTTGGAATGCATTTCTCCTCCCCTCTACTTGAAGGCAAGCATTTTTGAACCCTGGTTTAACGCATGTGATGCTTGTTGACACGTTTGCATTAATACGTAAGCATTCATTTTCATATCATATGTGGTGAGATGATCACACCCATGAGAGCATGAGGTACAACTCATGCTGAGGATAACATGTTTGCGTGACGGTGATCCCCTCCGTTTGCGTGACGGTCTTGTGTAGACGCGAGCTTGTCACTAGCTCCCCGTCGGGACGGTGGAATCCGGTACGACTTGTTAAGGCAGGACGGATGGTGTTTTCCGACTGTTGTTGCAAAATATATCGGTTATGATTAATCATACAAGTAAAGCTGAAACCTCCTAAGTCGACCATAGATCGAGTCTTGTTCCAGTAACCCCCATACTTGCTTGTGCTACCACTTGTCCCTGCCACGGGTAGGGTAAGGTTCAGTAAGTGTCAACCCCTGTCCTAGCACACACCGTACAGAGAGGCCAGGGTGGAAGATACCGGTTGCAACCGGTAGGCAGGCCACCTGGTCCGGGGCATGGGTGTTTCCGGTTGGGACCGAGAGGGGGGCACCCCTTAGAGCGCGCGATAGAAATGTGATCCCATGCTACGCGAGGTTGTAGCCTACCCACTCAGAGTTTGCTTGACGAGTGTCGTGGGTGATTCCGGACACTCGTAAGTTAAGCTGGTGTGTGCAAGATAGGCTGGTTTTCGACTAAAAGACCGCAGACGGTATTACTCCGATGGACTAAAGAAAACGGTTACTCGTGGGTAAAGAGTACACCCTCTACAGAGATATAAAAACCTATTCGAATAGCCGTGTCCATGGTTAAGACTACAGCCTGGGATGGGTCGAGTGTCTGTCTTAGTGTCGGTCTTCGGAGGAGAAACTACTAACCAGAACATTGAGTATGACTTGTGATATAAGGTGATTATGTTTAATAATGTGGACTAACCATTTGTTTCCTTGGATTAATGAGTACCCTTGGGACGGTTCTACCTCCCGGATATTCATCCACCTTTAATTATAAGCCCTCTCTGTGGTGTCGCTCAGACGCCCGACTGTGGCATGTTTGTTATTTGTTTTCCTTATAAGCCCTTTCTGTGGTGTCGCTCAGACGCCCGACTGTGGCATGCTAGTTGTTTAATTTCGTTATAAGCCCTTTCTGTGGTGTCGCTCAGACGCCCGACTGTGGCATGCTAGTTGTTTACTTTCCTTCTAAGCCATTTCTGTGGTGTCGCTCGGACGCCCGACTGTGGCATGCCTGTTATTTATTATTCTTATAAGCCCTTTATGTGGTGTCGCTCAGACGCCTGACTGTGGCATGAACGTTATCTATTTATTTATCACTCTTTGACTTCATATGCCCTTTTTGTGAATGACCTGCTCGCATAACGGATTGTCATAGCTTTATCATCATAGGGATCCTCTTTTAATCTCGAGCATGATTATATATCATCCATGTTCATAATGTTTGCGAGTACATTCAAAGTACTCACTGGCTTGTCCCTGGCTATTGTCTTGTCCTGATTCCTTGCGTGGGAAGGAACGATGCGATGACAGCCCCAGAATCTACGTATATGGAGATAGCAGCCTCGCGAAGATAGGAATTATCCTGGTCAACTATTCCTATGGGAAATGGAGTCCCATAGTCACCGATGAAACACAAACCGCTTCCGCCATCAGCCACTAGAAACCCTGTGTTGTATCCATAGGCCAGAATGGTCTTGTACTACATATCTTGTATTTTGCTTGTAGTTTCTGTAACAAGTTGGTGCCTCATCAGCTAACAGTAATCCTGGGGCTGGTGAGCACAAGGTCCGCTTTTGGGAAATTAATATCCCGAAAATCCGGTCCTGACAAACTTGGTATCAGAGCCAGGCTGACCATTGGCTAATCCTATCTTAGCCAGGTCGAAAAACTTAGGTAAACCAACCCACCAGACCTTAACCAAACCCCGGCCAAGCTTCTCGTGTAAGATAGTCCCACAGTGACCGACTCCTAAATTGTCTCATTCGCAAGCGTGCGAAGGAAGACTCCATCCCCTTTTTCTATAAAAGGGCACGCTAGCCTCAACCCAGCACAACACAGCCTCTACCCCAAAACCAAGCCATAATGCCAGGACCCATCGTCCACAATGAAACCACAGGAACCAACCTTGGAGTTTTTGTGACCATGCTCGCAAACCTCACCCGTCGTACCTTTGCGATGGAAGAGCCCCCAGAATATGTTGTGTACCAAGAGAACCGACAATTCTGGGCCACCGTGCACGTATATGGTAGGGGTCTATCGCCAGAACGCCCCTACAGGTTAACCGGAACGACCACTTCCTTTGAGCCGCAAGCCCTCCAACTAGCTGCCCGAGAGGCTATATTTCAACTCCGGCACTTGTCACCCAGAGTCAACTGTCGCCCATTCTACTACTACCCTAGCCGTGACGGGTATGGTAGGCCACCCCGGGTTGCCAACGGAGATCACGAGATGGATCCTGCATTATTGCATCTGGTGCGCTATGTAAGTGCGTTAGAAGAACTGTTCGATCAGATCACCATGGATCTGATCGCAGCTCATGGAGAACTGGTCCGCAGAGCCCCAGCAAGAAGAGAAGACGAGCCGGACACCAACAACCCAGTCGTGCTGTTCGGACAACCGATCGAGGCTCCGAGACCTGCCCCAGCCAGCAACCAAAGTGTTTTGGTGACCCCAGAAGTGACTCGTCGCCTCCTAGGAACTCGCTCCAGTGGGATTTGGGCCAACAACCCCCGCAATGGTCATCATCCTTACCCCGACCATGTAGTCCCTCAAACCCCTCCAGCTAACCCCGATGGTGAAAACCGCGGAGAAGCCCCGACGTACGCAAGGCACGCCCGCTTAGATGTAAACGAGGTGGACTAAATCGCTCAAGCAGCGCCAAGTCCTCGTATGTCCACGCCGTTTTTATGTGATCTTGTACCGCTATATTTAAATATGGTCTACTCGTGCACCCCTTTGTCTTTTATATAACCATGCATGAGTACGTTGGTGTACGATAGCATTTTTTTATTACGGGTATAGCCACCAAAACCACCCCGCCGACACACTCCGTAATACGTCACTTGAGCGGGATGTGTGTACCTGTAGCATTGACCCCGACCCCATAGAGAAGAACCGACAAGATAGTTGCGCTCTCACGTTAGCTGTTCTTTTTCTTTTACTACGGGAATAGGATGATCATTTGTGTGATATTGCTTTGTGATAGTAGATTATCTTTTTCTTTTCATTACAACCCTTAGCAAATCTCGAGGACGAGATTTTTCTTAAGGGGGGTAGTGTTGTAACACCCCAAAATTTTAACAATGTTTTATTAATTAAAATTTTGCCAGAAAATTAAAATTTCACTTGCTAGTTTCTTCTTTTGGATTTCAGGACCTCCTTTTCCTGTTATGTTGGAGTTTTTACCTCAAGTGACAGCTTTCTATTTATTGTTAGACTCCCTTGCCCTTCTAATGAAACTTTTCTGTTGTCTATAAATATTAATTAGATTATAATTTCCCTAATCTCCTTCACTCTAAAATTGGTTTCCCCTTTAAATAAGGCCCCATTTGAACTACAACCCTTTGACAAGTTTATGTAAAATTCCAACTAAAATTTGGAGATGTCATGTGATGTTATTAGATCACTTTTATGCAGGAATATATTTGTTTGATTTAATATTTTGAGCTCCACAACATGATTCTCAATCTGGTCCAGTAGGCAGTTTTGCACTACAACCCCATTAATTATTTCCCTAGTACTTCCACCAAATTTATGGGATGTTCATAGGAGTATGTTATACAACTTTATGCAAAAACCCATTTGAGTCATTCGGAAAAATTGAGTGAATCAACCTCTTTTCTGTTCTGGTCCAGTTTGGCATTTTGCACTGCAACCCTAGTTTATCTTGCTGCAGTGCTCTTGAGTTTCCTCCTGCTTGTAGCCCATCTTGCAAAACCCATAAGTCCAGAAGAGTGGACCCATTGGGACATTTTTAGTTCATGAAACAGTGCCTCCCATTTCCTGTCCAGAACTGTAGATTTGCAAAACTTGCACTGGCAAGTTTCTGGTCTTGCTCAACTAACTTTACCATCATCACCTTCACCTAAAGAGACCCTGATCTGGAGATTTTGGCCACCAGAAGGAATGTCCACATGCTCATGACATTCTGTCGAGCACTTGGTATGCATGGCCAGTTTTGGCATGAGTTTGGCCTTGCACTGTGAACTTGACCCTCAGTGCCTAATGCCAAGTCCACTAGCCTCCCCTAAGGCCCTAACCCAGACCTGCTAAACCCCAGCTCCAACCAGACTCTGTGACTAGCAGAGGCATTTCGTCAAGCGACTCATGTGAAGCGCACGTTTTGCACGAGCGTGCACCGAGCCGCCGCGTCCCTCTTCCGACGCCTCGCGCACGTTTTAGCCGCTCCCCTCGCATCGACAGCTCGCTGCCTTATCCCTGCGCCATAGAGACAGCCCTGGCGCTCCACAGGGCCGTCGTCAGGTCGGTCGCGGCGGCTAGCGGACAGCTCCGGCAGCTCCTGCTGTGAACAGAGCCGCCCAAGCCACCAACGCCCGCAACCTGCCCCCTGGAACAACCCCAGTGCGTCGGCGAGCTTGTCCCCGAGCGTGCGTCGCCACCACGTCGTCCTGAGCAATAGAACGCCGGTCGCCGGCGTCCTTATCCACGGCCGCCGCGGAACCGCCTTCATCCGCCTATTTAAGGAGGCCCCGAGCTCCTTGATGTCTACACACGCTTCCACTCTTGTAGACTATGTTGGGCCTCCAAGCGCAGAGGTTTGTAGGACAGCAGCAAATTTCCCTCAAGTGGATGACCTAAGGTTTATCGAACTCAGGGAAGTAGAGGTTGAAGATGGTCTCTCTCAAGCAACCCTGCAACTAAGATACAAGAAGTCTCTTGTGTCCCCAACACACCTAATACACTTGTCAGATGTATAGGTGCACTAGTTCGGCGAAGAGATGTTAAATGGCAAGTAATATGGATGGCAAAACAAAGTAATATAATTCTGTACTAAAAAGTGCAGAAAGCAAACATGTAGTAAACGTGAGCACAAATGGTATTGCAGTGGTGGAAACAAGGCCTAGGGTTCATACTTTCACTAGTGTTAACTTCCAACAACATTAACATAATCGAATCACATGATATTTCACATAGAACATGCAAAGGGGACACACTCGGAGGTCATTCCTTCGTGGTCAAGAGAGGACGAGAATTATGTAGGGCTACAAAAGCACACCTCAAAGTTCGTAGTTCCCAATCTAAGGATTTCCCAATGTCACCGCGGCCATCCAAAGAGAGTCCCACAATCACCACAACATATCTAAAGGATAGTCAAAGACAAGCACCAAGAGACTCTCAATCTTCAATCAACACACAAGAGAGGAAATCACTCATGAAAATACTTTTCTAATCCATTTCCAATAGACCGCTGTCACCTTGGTCTCGGGGATTATACTAGATAAAGACAAGTGAGTACATCAATCCAATACATAGAGGAAGGGGAAATATCATGGGATCACCCTAGATTAACATAGCCTATTATCACAACGAAGATCACATCATGGGAGAGAGAATTGACCACATAGCTACTGGTAAGAACCTCAGCCCCGAGGAGGAACTACTCCCGCATCATGGAGGGAGGAAGCAACGTCGATGGAGATGAATCCGGGGGAACTTCCCCGTCCCGGCAGGGTGCCGGCGCAGGAATTTTGGTCCCCCGAAGCTTGATGGCGATGGCGGCGGAGATCGGAATCGCGTCTGGAGAAAAGGGTTCCGGAATCAGGGTTTCCTCGACACGCTTTAAGTATATGCCAAAGGGGGGCATCAGAGGTGCCTCGGGGGGCCCAGGCGCCCCCCCGGCGCGGCCCAGGGGGGGGCGCGCCCACAGGCCGCCTGGAGCCCCTGTGGGTCCCCCCCGGCTGTACTTTGGCCGCACGGTAGCTCCTGGAACGCTGATTTTTTATATATTTTTTCTGGATTTTTCCTGACAGTTCTCGTAATGTGAAAACCTGGCATACAAAAACAGCCGAAAACAGAAACTGGCACTGGGGTGCACTGGATTAGTAGGTTAGTCCAAATATGATCAAAAGTGTATGGAAGTGTATGAATATCATAGCAATATCACCCAAAAGTGGCATGGAGCAAGCAGAAATTATAGATACGTTTTGGACGTATCAACATCCCCAAGCTTAATTCCAGCTCGTCCTCGAGTAGGTAAATGATAACAAGAATAATTTCTGTGGTGACATGCTATTAACCATATAGGACTTTTCATAGTCATATGACAAAAGCTTACTGAGACAATGATTCTATAGTAATTAAGTTGCCTCATGAGAAAATCACAAATGACTGAAAGTTTTACAATATGAAACTGAAACATCAAAAAGATTAGCAATGATCATGATGTGCAAATATGATAAAGTGATATATATCTTGCCCCCTTTAGTGATGCAAAACATAAATGCAGGGGCACCTTCATGGTTTAAGTGATGACTAGATACAATGATTTCAATATAAACGATATCACAATCATGCAAAAGACAATGCTACTTTGGGACAATGCACATTACAGTCAGAATGACAATCATGCTCTCAGTAGTTGGTGCTTTTTAAAAGTAAGTGAAGACTCAACATAAAAGTAAAAGAATGGTTGTGTGCTAGAGCTTTTTATTTTGAAAACATATAAGCAATTTTGTCAACGGTAGTAGTACTTCATATGTGTCATGCATAACACATCCTATAAGCTGCAAGCCTCATGCATCGAATACCAATAGTGCTCACACCTTGTCCTAATTAGCTCGGATTTCCATGGGTTATCATTGCATTACATATGTTTCAACCAAGTGTCACAAAGGGGTACCTCTATGCCACCTGTACAAAGGTCCAAGGAGATAAATCGCATTTGATTTCTCGTTTTTGATAGATCTCAACTTGAGGACATCCATACCGGGACAACATAGAAAATAGATGATGGACTCCTCTTTAATGCATAAGCATATTCTCATAAGAGATTGAGGATTAAGTCCAAGCTAAAACTTCCACCATGATACATGGCTTTGGTTGGCGGCCCAATGTTCTTCTCTAACAATATGCATACTCATTCAACCCACGGTAAATCACCCTTACTTCGGACAAGACGAACATGCATAGCAACCCACATGATATTGAACAAAAGTGTGACAGTTGATGGCGTCCCCAGATACATGGTTACCGCTCAGCAAGCAACTTATAAGAAATAAGATACATAGGCAACATATTCTTTACCACAATAGTTTTTAAGCTACTTTCCCATGAGCTATGTATTGCAAAGTTAGTCTGCTTAGTACAGGTGGAGGTTAGCAAAAGACTGGGAGCGACCAACTAAGAGAGCAATGACGGTCATAATCATGCAGAGTGACAAAGCAATATTGAATCAGGCATGGAAGTTATATCGTTACTCAGAAATAAAAGATCATCAAGGCTTGACAGACTTTCTTTACAGTCTTAAATATGCGTGAGCATACGCCAAGTCAATCAAAATAAATTCTCGAAGGAAGATATTACTAAACCATACCACATCATAGGCAAACAAACTATGTTGGTACTCCAATAACACATTGGGAACCCCCCAGCTATTTGAGATTAACCATAAGAAAACCTGAACTACTAAGCACCATTATGCAAGTAGCATCTTTATCATAGACACATTAACCAATGCAACGGAAGCAAATTCTCTAAATAAGGTGAGCATGATAGTTAAAGAGAGTTCAAGCAAACAACTAAACAAAAGCTCTTTGAAGAGATAAACATGAATACTAAGAGCAGAGCATGATAGTAGCTATTAAAAGACAAAGAACACACACAGCATAGATAGACATGAAAATTCTATGTTATGTTCTAGGTAAAGGTGGAGCGTTTTCTCTCCCACATAAAGGAATGCTGAGTCCCGACTTGTTATGAAAAACAAAAAAGAAAACTAAAAGCAAGACGCTCCAAGCATAGCACATAACACATGAAGTGATAAAAATATAGTGGAACGAAAGACGAACTGATAATGTTGATGGAGAAGGGGATGCACGGGGGCATCCCCAAGCTTAGACGCTTGAGTCTCCTTGAATATTTCTTGGGGTGCACGGGGGCATCCCCAAGCTTGAGCGCTTGACACTCCTGAATCTTTTTATCATCTTCCCTCGCACACTTGAAAACTCCCTTCATACATAACTCATCATAATCTGATTAGCGAGGTTAGTACCCTTAATAAAATAATTATACCTTGCTGGAAATAAATATATTCTTGAAGTTCTACTGTTTCTCAAGATTGCCAAAAGGTTTTTGCAAAGAAAAAGCAAGCTCTTGATTTGCAAAGTGAAGGAAAGGCAAAACAGGACAGAATCTGTGAAAAACAGAACAGCAGGTAGTAATTGATCTGTTCGGGATACTTCTGCAACTCAAATAAAAAAACTCAGAACAGATGCACGAAAGACAATTATATAGATAACACTCTCGAAAAAATTCAGACCAAAAATATGATCTGGTGATTTTATACGAATTTTTCTATCCAAGGACGAAATCTGTTTCCTGGACAGCACCTCACAACTTTTGAACTTTCTAGCAATCAGAGGCTATACTTGGCACAAAATTGAAAAATAAAGATACAATGATGTTGCTTCAGTAGTAACAAACATCAAGACCACTAAAACTGAAAGTAAACATAACAAGGGTGTCGGGGGAACTGTCCGCCACGAACACCTATGGGACCGGAGCCCCTTGTCTGTGCGGTACGAGGGTGGAGGGAGCACGAAGAGCAGATCGAAGCGAGCACGCGGGCAGTTTTACCCAGGTTCGGGCCGCGGTAGACGCGTAAAACCCTACTCCTGCTTAGTTGTGTATTGAGTTGGAGCGCTCGGGAGCTTGAAGAAGCAGCTACACCGAGCGCGAGAGTGATCTAGGTTCCGAACCCCCTCCATGTTGTGCATGGGCCTCCTTTTATAGTGCAAGGGGTCACCGACAGGTGTCAACGTAGGAGAAAGGGGTAAAAACGTAAAAGAGGTGGTAGTTGTAACAGTGCGAGAACAGTGGAGCTACAGTGCAGCACAGTGGTCTATACCTACTTTGACAGTGGGGGACAAGGGCATTTAATGCCCGTCGCCGTCGACCCCAAAAGCTCCCGCCATTGCGTCTCCGTCTGCCACGGCGATGGATCCACCACCGTGGAGTGCCACCGTGTCCCCCAGACTGCACAGCCATCCGCCACGCGTCCCCGGATAGGCCCCAGGGCGGCGCGTGGGCCGATGAGCTGGAGCGCGGGCACACAGCGTAGCCTTCCCGGCAAGCACCTTGCCGGGGTCTTGGTCTTGCCGGGCCCGGGAGCTTGTCGGGCTCTGAAGCTTGTTGCTCCCCGGGCCCTCGCCGGGTCTTCTATGATGGAATCTTCTAGTCTTATCTTACCAGGGCCTTGTGCTGGTGAGGTGATCTTGAGCCTGGTACGGCCTTCCCGGCAAGCTCCTCTTGCCGGGGTCTCGATCTTCTGTCTTGTATACTTTGTTTTTGAATGGTTTGATAGGGAGCAGGAAGGTCTCCGGCGAGCACGCGGTAAACCCTGCCGCGGGAAGCTGCAGCTGCCCGTGCACAAGTTGGGGTACTGAGGTACCCCTACCTTAGTACACCGACAGGAGCCCCCGGGCCTGGGCCACACACGGTGCCGAGCGCTGTTGGGCCAGGCCCAAAACAGTGCACGGGCACACGCGGCCCGCGGCGCGCCGAATCCACTTCCGTATCCGCCGCATCCTCCCGTAACGGCACGCGTCGATTGCGGCGTCGTGGGATGGGACGTGCCCACGATCTCTTAATGGAAAGGGCGAAACGCCCCCCACTTCCCCATAAAAGCGAAGGAAGCAGGAGCGGTTCCCCTCCTTGCGCTTTCATTGCCTCGTCTTCCTCCTCCAGAGATTCCTCTTGCGCTCCGCCTCCACACCTCCGCCGCCGCCGTCTGCATCTCCGGCGCCGCTGAGTTCTTCGCCCCTCTCCTTCCGCCGCGCCCGCCATGGCCCCGAAGACCGACAAGGCGAAAGCGGAGAAGGCCAAGAGGGAGAAGTCGGAGCAAGCGGCGAAGCTCGCCGCGTACCGGAAGAAGCACCTCGTCTTCCCGCCGAAGCTCGGCGTGCGGGAGCTCTGGAACAAGTACTACTTGTTCTGGGCCAAGGACACCAAGGCGCACCCCCGCACGCGAGCTTATCCGGCCGCCGCCAAGGACGACTATCCCGGCGGGTACTACTTCTTCGCAGCCTTCTTTCACTGCGGTCTTTGCCCTCCTTTCTCTGATTTCTTCTGCGACATTATGCACACATACGGCTTCCATCTGCTTGACTTCACCCCCAACGCCATCCTCACCATGGCGGTTTTCGCACACATGTGCGAAAACTTCATAGGAGTACACCCAAACGTAGCGCTTTTTAGGCACTTCTTCACTCCTAGAGCAGAGGCCGACGCCCCCCTCTCCGGAGGAATTTCTTGGGTTTTCCGTCTGAATAAGAAGGGATCGTACTTGCCGGGGGAGCTCCGCGGCAAGTGGGAGGAGTGGCGCGCGGAGTGGTGCTGGATTCTTGAGGACGCGCCGCAGTCCTTCACCGCGCCGCGCACAACACCCATCGTGCGTGGCAGGGATTGGAGCGAGCTGGACTCGGACGACATCAAGCTCGACATCGCCCTCGCCCGGATTCTTCGTCTTCGGATGGCCAAGCTGTCCGTTGCAGAGGTGGGCGCAGACTTCCTCCGCCGCCGCATCGCCCCTCTCCAAGACAGGAAGAGGCCGGCCTGGGAGTACGGCGGCCCGGCGGACATAATGAGGCTGCGCCCCGGGCTCAACTTCAACTTCACCACGCTGGAGCTGAAGGGGATGGTCCGGGAACTTTTCAAGTACGACCCGGCACACCCTGAGTGGTTCAGACCTCCCCGGGAAGTGGTGCCGCTCTGCAACAGCACAGTCCGGGATCGTCTCCTTGCCATGATGCCCATGTGTGACTCGCACGGCGTGGACCGCACGTTGATCGCGCCCAAGCCCATCGACGTCCTCAACTTCTACGACAACCTCGCGGAGGTGGCGAAGAACAAGAATGACCTCAAGGAGCATACGCGGGACACCACCGACCAAGAGATTGCCTACATGGCTTCTCGGGCTGAAGAGGCCGCCGCAGCCGCGGCGGCAGGAATTTTTGGATACACGCCTGAAGAGGCGGAGATTGCGGATGCGACCAGCCAGGCGGAGGAGGCGGAGATCCGCAGATTGCTGCAGCTCCCTCCCGACGCGCTCGCCGGGGTCCCCTCCTTGAGGCACTCCGGGATCCACGGGATCGCGGCCGAGGCCGCGGCGATGGAGGGTGCCGCCGGAGGGAACAGAGGCGCCGCGAGGGGCGGAGGCGCCGGAGGGAGCGGAGGCGCCAAGGGAAAAGGGGCCGCAACGCAGGGCGCTGGGCCCAGTGAGCCGGCCGGGGAAGAGGAGGAGGAGGAGGCCGAGGACTCCGGCGGATCTACGGAGCTCTACGCCGACGACCTCTCCTTGTCGGAGAGCTCCCCGCCCCCGGCAAGCCCAAGGCAGTCCCCACCGAAGCGTCTCCGCAAGACGGCGACGGGGGAGAGGGGGCAGGCGCCCCGGCAACAGCCAGCTCGCCGGGCAGCTCCCCGGGGGAGCCAAGCCGCGCCAAGGCCGACCGGCGCGCCAGCCACAGCAGAGGCGGCCCGCGCGCGGACCACGACGGAGGCGCCTCGCAGGCCGGCGCCGAGCCGACAGGGGTCTTCTTGGAGCGGAGCAGCGGCTCCGCCCGCTCCCCGGGCCCCGGCTACCACAGGGGCTGGGGCTTCGCAGCCCCCAGCCCCTGGGATTGCCAAGTGCCCGAGGGAATCTTCATCTTCCGCTCCTCGCGCCGACGTGCCCCCGGTGGAGTACGACTTCTCCGCCTTGAGCGAGGACGACGAGGAGGACCAGGAGTAAGAGCCCAAGATCTTACACCTTCTCGAGTTTTGTCTTGATTTTTGTTGATGCTGACTTTGTTTGTTGCTTTGATTTCAGGACCTTGGTTGAGCGCGCGGCGAAGAAGGCCAAGGCGCCCGTGGTCGAGGCCGCGGAAGACACAGCAGCCGCGGCAACAGGAGGCGCGCCGGAGCCGAGCCTGCCGGACCCAAGCGCTGCTCCAAGAAGCAGCCCCCAGCGCAGCCCCCAGCGTAAGTCTGGGGTCCATCCTTCCGCTTGTCGGGATGCGCTTAGGGATTTTGTCTTCTTTTAACATCTTGATGTTTCTTGTCTTGACTTGTGCAGAGGTGGAGCCACAGCGGCAGGAGCGCCCGGAGACCGTCCTTGAGGAGCCGCAGGCCCCGCCGTCCCCGCCAAGGCCGAACTCTCCGGCAAGGGAGAGTGCTCCGCCAAGGGCGGGTACTCCGCCGCCAAGGCAGAGTACCCTGCCAAGGGCGAGCAGCCCGGCGAGGGCGGCCACTCCGCCAAGGCAGAGCTCCCCGGCGGGGGCGGCTACTCCGCCAAGGCAGAGCTCCCCGGCGAGGGAGCCCGCCGCCGAGGACGTCCGCCAAGGTATGTTTTGTAGTTTGTCTTCTTGGCTTCGTCTCTTTTTGGATCTTTGCTTGAACTTCTTTTTCTTCTTCTTCTTTTTAGATCCTCCTCCTCCCGAACCGATGGAGACGGAGGTCATCAACGTCGAGGAGGAGGAGGGCGCGCAGGGCGGCGGCGGCGACGTTCCTGTCGTCGAGGATGCGGCGAGAGCCGCCGAGCCGGCCGCGCAGGAGACCGCTCCGGCTGCGGACGCAGCGGCCGGGGAGGGGGACGGCGACCGCACCGCCGACCCGGAGGCGGCGGGAGCACCAAGTGCTGCGCCGGCCGCCGACCCCTCCGCCAACAAGGAGCAGGGCTACTACCTTGAGGCCCCCAACGGCGTCTTCATCCAGATGCCTTGGGGGTCTTCGTCGCGGGCTCCCGCGGAGGGCGAGGCGTTTGACGGAGAAGTCCTCGCCTCCGCGGGCCTGAAGATCGTCGAGGCGCCTGGCGGGAATGAAGGGCCCGAGGAGGAGAAGCTGCTCCACCAGCTCCTGGCCCTTTACCGGGCCAGGCAGGCGAAGCTAGCCTCCCGGGAAGCCCTTGCCGCCAAGGCCGCCGCGGAGATGGAGAAGCGCGCGGCAGAGCTCAGCGCCGCCAACCAGGCGGCCCTCCGCGAGGTGGCGGAGGAGCGCGAGCGTCTCGCCGGCGAGTACCAGGAGTGGTTGTTGGAGAAGGCTGAAGCTGAGGAGCAGCAGCGGCTCGCCGGGGTGGAGATGTCCCGGCGAGAGGGAGAACTTGCCCAGCGGAAGGTCAACCTCGACTCTCATGAGGAGGACCTTGCCGCCCGGGAAGCGGCCCTTGGCGGGGAACTCAAGGAGGCGAAAGCCGCCGCGGTTGCCGCGGAGACTGCCAAGAAGGAGCTCGCCGCCAAGGTCGTGCAGCTGGAGAAGGCGCTGAAGGTGAGCGCGGAGAAGGTTGCCGCGCTTATCACGGAGCGCGAGAAGGACGCCCACACAAATTCAGAGCTCCAGGTGAGCCTTTCTAAGAGGGGCGACGAGTTGAAGGCCGCCAAGGACTCCATCGAGGACTTGGAGTTGAAGGTCACTACATTAAAGGATTCGCTCGACGCTGCCCGGGCTCGGGAGACCAAGCTGAAGGAGGAGCTCCGCAAGGAGCGGACCTTGGTGGACAGCGTCAACAAGGCATCCGAGCTCTTCCGCCAGACCATTGAGGTATGGACCGAAGACTTGGTATCTTCTGCGTCCAACATCGACCAGGAGCTGCTGGCGCTGAAGGTTGAACATCTTATCTACTCTCCGGATCCGGACCTCCCGCACAGCGCCAAGCTCAACCTCTTCTTCAGAGGGATCGCGCCGGCCCTTGCAGGTCTCCGGAACCAAATCCCCGCGCAGTTGGCCGAGGAGTCGCGCCTGCTCTGCGCGGGAACTCTGGAGCGCGTGCTGACGAAGATTGTGTACCGCAATCCGGGAATCAATCTCACCAACGTTCTTCGCAGCCTGCCGGCCGATGCGAACACGGAGGCCCTGAAGGAGCAGGTCGCCCACATCATCGAGAAGGTGGCCAAGATCTCCAGGAAGGAGGGCGACCGCGTACACTACTAGAAAAAAGGCTATTAGTGGCGCACCCAATATTGCCATTAGTGGCGCACCATGGGTGGGCCACTAATACCACGCCACTAATAAGGAATACTAGTGGCGCACCTATGATGCGCCACTGTTAATCCCAATAACAGTGGCGCACCACTGGTGCGCCACTGGTATGCCCCCCGGGTGCGCCACTGATAATTTTTCAAAATTTTTTTTTTTCAATTTTTTTTTTCAAATTTTATTCCAGAATTGCTACAGGTGCGCCACTGATATTGCTACAGGTGCGCCACTAGTAACAATTTTTTTTTTTCAAAATTTTTTCCAGAATTTTTTTTTTCAATTTTGGCGGGAATTTTTTTTCCTTAATCTCGGGTCACTATGGCTTAATCTCGGGTCAATATGGCTTAATCTCGGGTCAAATCGCACTCCGTGGTCAAACTTCCCAGAAGGTCACCCATCCTACACTACTCCAGCCCAAGCACGCTTAACTTCTGAGTTCTATCCAACCCCAGCACCAGCTCACTTAGCAGGCACTTGTTGATATATCTATCATATCAATCCTATTAAACCTTGTTAATGTCTGGGAGTTTCTTCATGTTCATGAGTGTGATGAAATTTTGAAAAAATATTTCAAACTTCCCGGTCATTTTACTTATCATATTTTTCAAAAAAACTATTTTTTTCAAAAAAACATTTTTTCAAAAAAAGCATTTTTTCAAAAAAAAACCATTTTTTTTCCAAAAAAAATATATTAGTGGCGCACCACACCCACGGTGCGCCACTACTATTTTTGAATTTTTTTGAATTTTTTCAAAAAATATTTATTCGAAAAAAAAATAGTTTTTCAAAAAAAAAACTATATTAGTGGCGCACCACACCCACGGTGCGCCACTACTATTTTTTGAATTTTTTCAAAAAATATTTATTCCAAAAAATATTTATTCCAAAAAAAAATTTGGCATGACTTTGCCTAAAAATAGGACCAAAAAGAATGCACATAGTGCCAAATTCTTGCCGAAACGGAAATGAATCAACATTCCGGCAAAATATTGGCAACTATCGCATTTCAAATACCGGTACCTGCAAACACAAACATATGCAACACCACAAACATATGTACATCTCTAGGCCATAAAAAGTGTGTACGTTGTTGGAGACGGAGAGAAAAGTAGATCTAGAACATAAAGAAAGCTTTCCCCTTACTTACCTATCAAAAAAAGGAAATTTAACCACTTAATTTGGGTGAATCAATGGTGCAAATGAGGTGAGGAGGAGGAGCAAGACGACCAGATTTGTTTTGGTGGAGGGGGGAAAGTGAGTGTGTGTGGTAGGTGGTGGCTGGCTAAGTAGCAAATGCTCCCAGGTTACCAGTGGCGCACCCCTTCACTGGTGCGCCACTAGTAGCCAGGAATACTAGTGGCGCACCAGTGAAGGGGTGCGCCACTGCTATGTTTTTTTTGGACCACCGCCATGCCCAGCCTTACCAGTGGCGCACCAGGGCAAGGTGCGCCACTACTATTTTTGATAGTAGTGGCGCATCTTGCCCTGGTGCGCCACTGGTAAGGCTGGGCATGGCTGGTATACTGTTCAAAAACTTACCAGTGGCGCACCAGGGCAAGGTGCGCCACTACTATTTTTGATAGTAGTGGCGCACCTTGCCCTGGTGCGCCACTGGTAAGGCTGGCATGGCTGGTATACTGTTCAAAAACTTACCAGTGGCGCACCGCACACCTGGTGCGCCACTAGTAATGTCACTATTAGTGGAGCACCTGTTTGTGGTGCGCCACTGCTATATAGTAGTGGCGCACCACATCTCTGGTGCGCCACTAATAGTGATATTACCTATAGCCTTTTTTCTAGTAGTGATATTACCTATTTTTGATAATAGTGATATTACCTATTTTTGATTAGGCCTTTATTATCTTTATTTCTTCTTGCTGCTGCACATTATGTTATGAACTCATTAGTCCATTGCGACAAGTTATCCTTTGTAAGATATTTATCTTATTTTGATCAATCAGCGCAATGTTATCTTCCTTGTCTTAATCCTTGACTCTGTATGTTTTTCACCCTACGCTCCCGGGGAGCTTGCCGGCAAGGGACCTTTGCCGCGAGCGCTGAGTGCTGGACTCTGAGCAGCCTGCTGGCCAAGGTCTTACTGGCAAGCAACCTCGCCGCGGCTAGTCGCAACGCACTTAGCTTGCTGAGCGTACTCGGAAACGAAGCAAGGGCACGACACTTGTCGCAGCTCACTTGAATCGTTGAGCGAACTCAGAAACAAGATAAGGGTGCGGCAAGCTACGGGTAGGTTCCTCCGCGCACAGGTTTTCCATACGAAGTGCGATTGTTCAAGGAAGACAACTTAAAATTTAAAATTTGAGCTGGTCAAATTCTAACAACTTAGCTTTCATATATTGCTTGCTTTCCGGTAAGGCTTCTCTTTCTTGAACAGCACTTGGTTCCTCCTCCACCTCCTTCCCCCCTGGCAAACTTGTGCGCGAGGAACGTTCCTTCTGCTTAAGAGGAAAGAAAAGGGAGAGAGAAACAAGTATACAGCCTTTCGGCGTGCCAATGCTTACCGGATACTTGAGTGTTGCACCAAATGCCAAACAAAACATGCAAATAGCGAAGAAAAGCATGCAAAAGGCAATCGGTGCGAGAAACACAGAAACTTTACTGATGCACGGGGTCTGCGCCCGGCTTTGTACAAAGGGTTACATGCAACAGCGGCAAAGCTTGTACAAAAGGTGGTTGCCGGAGCGGATCACGGCAACCGCGCCTTAGGAGTGAAACTTGCGAAGATGCTCTATGTTCCAGGAGTTGCTCACCGGTAAGCCTTCTTCGGTCTCAAGGCGGACAGCGCCAGGCCTTGTGACTTGTCTCACCCGATAAGGGCCTTCCCACTTCGGCGTCAACTTGTTGGAGTTCTTGGCGGACTGAACACGCCGAAGAACAAGGTCGCCTTCCTCGAGACTCCTGGCCTTGACCTTGCGGCTATGATAGCGGCGCAAAGCTTGCTGGTATCGAGCAGCTCGTACAGCAGCCTGGAGACGTTCCTCCTCAAGGAGCAATGCGTCATCTTGCCGCAGTTGCTCTTGCTCGAGCTCATCATAAGCGAGCACTCGAGGAGATCCGTATACGAGTTCCGTGGGGAGAACTGCCTCTGCTCCATATACTAGAGCAAAGGGTGTCTGTCCGGTGGCTCGACTTGGTGTCGTTCTGATTGACCAAAGAGCCGCCGGTAGCTCCTCTATCCAATTTTTTCCGCACTTGCGCAGCCTGTCAAAGGTCCTTGTCTTGAGTCCGCGCAGCACTTCAGCATTGGCTCTCTCCGCTTGACCGTTGCTCCTCGGGTGAGCAACAGAAGCGAAACAGACCTTGGCGCCAAGGTCTTGGACGTACTGCATGAAGGTGCGACTAGTGAATTGCGTACCGTTGTCGGTGATGATCCTGTTAGGGATCCCGAAACGGCAAACAATCGACCTGAAGAACCTGACTGCTGACTGTGCTGTCACCTTCCTCACCGGCTCCACTTCTGGCCACTTTGTGAACTTGTCGATCGCAACGTACAAGTACTCAAAGCCCCCGACGGCTCGGGGGAAGGGGCCGAGGATGTCGAGCCCCCAGACCGAGAAGGGCCAGGACAAAGGGATTGTTTGGAGAGCTTGAGCTGGCTGATGAATTTGCTTTGCATGGAACTGGCACGCTTCACACTTGGTTACTAGTGCAGTTGCATCTTGGAGGGCTTCTTGCCAAAAGAACCCTTGCCGGAAAGCTTTCCCGGCAAGTGCCCTTGCGCCAATGTGGTGGCCGCATATGCCTCCGTGTATTTCCGCCAACAGCTTCTGTCCATCTTCCCTGGGGATGCACTTCAACCTGACACCATTGAGTCTCCTTCTGTACAGTTCGTTATCCACGAACTGGTACATACTTGACTGCCTGGTTATCTTCTCTATCTCTTGAGGGTCGTTGGGAAGCTCCCCAGTTTGCAGGAAACGGACTATCTGCTGCGCCCATGCCGGAGCCCGAGGCTCAACGGCAAGGACTAAAGGCTCGAGGGCCGCTGCGGGAACCTCAGCTTCTACGGCAAGAACCTCTGGTTCTGCCGGAGCTGATGGTCCCCCGGCAAGCTCGCCGGGGCGAGGCTTGTCGGGAACACTTGCTTCAACTGTACAAGCCTGAAGACTCGCAGGAGCAAACTGTTCCTCAGCGTTTTGGTTGTTGATCTTGGGGACCTTGGCGGCGGGCTCTGGAAGATCCGCCGGTAAGTAGTCGCCGGAGACCAACTTTCTCTTCTTGGACTGCCCAATTGATGGTGTAACGGATGGCTGAGTCAGCTTGAGCAAGAAGGTTCCCGGTTCCACAGGTAACTTCATCGCGGCGCACTTTGAAAGGCCATCTGCTATTTCGTTTTGAGCTCTCGGGACGTGCTCCATTTGCAGACCTTCAAAGTGTTCTTCAAGCTTTCTCACTTCATCTACATAGGCTTCCATCAAAGGGCTCTGATAGCTCTTGTTAACTTGCCGGACCACCAACTAAGAATCTCCCCGCACAATCAGCTTCCTGATCCCAAGTTCGGCCGCAATCCTGAGGCCGGCGAGCAAGCCTTCATATTCAGCAGTGTTGTTTGTCGCTTGCTCCCTGGGAAAGTGCATCTGGATAACATATTTGAGGTGTTCTCCGGTGGGCGCGATAAGTACCACGCCAGCACCGGCGCCTTGCAGCGAGAAGGCACCATCAAAATACATTACCCATTCACTTGTCGCTTCTTGTACGGGTGCACTTGTTTCCTGAACTTCTTCGTCGGGCGTTGGGGTCCACTCAGCTATGAATTCTGCCAAAGCTCGGCTCTGTATGGTTGAAGTACTTTCAAACTTGAGTCCAAAGCTCGACAGCTCCAGTGCCCACTCAACGATCCTGCCTGTTGCTTCTGGGTTGTGCAATATCCTCTTCAGCGGAAAGCGAGTGACCACTGTTATCTCATGGGCTTGGAAGTAATGGCGCAGCTTTCTCGAGGCCATGAGGAGGCCGAAAAGCAACTTTTGCACACCGGAGTATCTCGACCTAGCCCCCTGGAGAAGGGAACTCACAAAATACACCGGGCGCTGCACCATCTTCTTCCGCACCTCATCTTGTTCCTGCGCAGAGTTATCCTTGTCGGGGCCAGAGCTTGCCGGAGCAGCCCCCGGCTTGTCGCTGGATTCGCTCGCCGGCGGTGCTGACTCCTCGTCGGACTCCCTCTCCGCTACTAACGCAGCACTAACCACCTGGTTGGTTGCCGCTAGGTATAGCAACAACTTTTCCTGTGGTCTAGGTGCGACAAGTATTGGAGTGGAGGACAGGTACCGTTTCAAATCCTGCAGCGCTGCCTTCGCTTCCGGAGTCCACTTCATGGGACCTGCCTTCTTCAAGATTTTGAAGAAAGGTAGGGCGCGCTCTGCAGACTTTGAAATGAACCTACTGAGGGCAGCCACACATCCTGCAAGCCTTCTGACATCCTTGACGCGCTTCGGGGACTCGATCTGCTCAATGGCTTTAATCTTGTCGGGGTTGGCTTCAATCCCCCTCTGTGACACAAAGAACCCGAGAAGCTTGCCGGAAGGGACTCCAAAGACGCACTTCTCGGGGTTCAACTTGAGCTGTATTCTGCGCAGGTTCTGAAACGTCTCCTCCAAATCTTGGATCAGAGTTTCCTTGCTCTTGCTCTTCACCACGATGTCATCCATGTAAGCCTCTACATTTCTGTGGATCTATGGCTCAAAAGCAGTGTATACTACCCTTGCAAAGGTTGAGCCTGCATTCTTCAGTCCAAATGGCATGCGTATGAAGCAATAAGTGCCACATGGAGTGATAAATGCAGTCTTCTCTTCATCCTCTTTGGCCATAAAGATCTGGTGGTAGCCTGAATATGCATCAAGAAAACAGAGTAGCTCACATCCGGCAGTGGAGTCAACGATCTGGTCAATGCGCGGCAAAGGGAAGGGATCCTTGGGACATGCTTTATTCACATCGGTGAAGTCTATACACAGTCTCCACTTCCCGTTGGCCTTGCGCACGACGACTGGGTTTGCCAACCACGTCGGATGGATCACACCTCTAACTAGACCTGCTGCTTCTAGCTTCTTGATTTCTTCGTTGATGAATTCTTGGCGCTCCACGGCTTGCTTCCTTGCTTTCTGCTTGATGGGCCGCGCATGAGGACAGACAGCAAGCTTATGCTCAATTACCTTCCTGGGAACACCGGGGATGTCAGATGGCTGCCAGGCAAACACATCGACATTCGCCCGCAGGAAGGCAACGAGCGCGCTTTCCTATTTGCTGTCAAGGGTGGCACTGATGGTGAAGGTACCACCAGTGCCGTACTCCTTGGCGGACACTTTCTTGGTTGCCGGAGGAGCGGCCATTCCTTTCTTACTCTTGCCGGTGGAGCTCGATGGAACGTCCTCGACGGCAGCGCAGCACTCCGAAGAGGTGCGGTTGCCGGAGTGGGTCCCAGAGCACTTGCCGGACTTGGTCTTCGTCTTCTTCCCCCCGGGAGCTTCAGCGGCAAGAGTATCCTTCTCGGCCGCGGCTGCCGCATCCCGGTAGATCTTGTCGGCGCAGACAAGCGCATCCTTCTTGTCGCCGTGGACAGTGATGACGCTTATCGGCCCCGGCATCTTCAGTACGTTGTAAGCATAATGGGAAGCTGCCATGAACTTGGCGAGGGCAGGACGGCCAAGTATTCCATTGTAGGGCAATGGAATATCGGCAACGTCGAAAGTGATGCGCTCAGTCCTGAAGTTGAGCTCCCCGCCAAAGGTCACCGGCAGAGTGATCTTTCCCTTGGGCTTGCTCCTTCCCGGGTTGATTCCTTGGAATGAACCGGTTTCTTCGAGCTCGCCATCTGGAATCTGGAGTTTCTTGATCAGAGCAGAGGAGATCAAGTTCAGCCCGGCCCCGCCGTCAACCAACATTTTGGTGACCTTGAGGTTGCGGATGGTGGGTGAGACCAGCATCGGCAAGCACCCGACCGCAGTGGTGCGGTCGGGGTGATCCTCAAGATCAAAAATGATGGGCGTGCTGGACCATTTGAGGAGCCTGCGCGACTCCACGGGCGGCTCCGCTGCGTTCACCTCACGCACCCACTGCTTGAGCTGGCGGTGGGAGGTGTGCAGAGAGGCGCCACCGTCGACGCACAGGACCTCCGTGGCCTTCTGGAACTCCTGCTCGCTGTTATCCTCGTCCTCCATTTCTTCGTCGTCGTCTTCGTCCTTGTCGCGGCCCCGGGGAGGTCGATCTCCTTGCCGCTGCTTGGCCTTGCCGCGGCGTCCTCCCCGGCCGTTGAACGGCCGCTTCTTGCTTGTCTCCTCCCCGCCACCTTGGGCCTTCTCCTTGTCGCGCCTCTCGTACTCAGCCTTCTGCTGCTCGACGAGATACTCGACGCGCTTGCAGTTGGAGAGATCGTGACCCTTGGTGCGGTGGATCTTACACTATTGCTTGTCGGAGGCGTCCTGCTTGTCGGCCGCCGCTACAGGGGCGGGCTCCTTGCCGGAGCCGCCAGCCTGTGTTTGCTTGGCGGGGGCCTCCTTGCCGGACTTCTCGACGGCAAGCACCTCTTTCTTGCCCTTCCTTCTATTGTTCCGCCGCCGGCTCTTCTTTGCCGGGGCGGCGTCGTCGCTGTCGCTTCCTCCTGCGCCAGCATCCTCCCCGGGGAGTCTCCTCCCCTCTTCTGCGCGTGCGCACTTGTCAGCAAGAGCATAGAGCTCGCTGACATCCCGAATCTTGGTCATCGCCATTTCCTCACGCATGCGGCGGTTACGCACGTTCTGGTGGAACGCGCTGATAACCGCGGCAGGGTGGACATCGGGGATGTTGTGCTGCACTCGGCTGAAGCGTTGGATATACTTGCGCAGGGACTCTCCCTCCTTCTGGGCCAAAATGTGGAGATCGCTCTCCTGGCCGTGGGGTTTGTGGCCGCCGGTGAAGGCGCCAACAAACTGGTGGCAAAGGTCGGCCCAAGAGGAGATGGAACCTTCCGGCAAGTGCATAAGCCACGAACGGACGTTCGGCTTTAGCACGAGCGGAAAGTAGTTAGCCAAGATCTTCTCGTCGCGCCCCCCGGCAGCCTGCACCGCGATGGTGTAGACGCTTAGGAACTCCGAGGGGTGCGTCTTGCCGTCGTACTTCTCCGGTACGTCGGGCTTAAAATTCTTCATGCTGGGCCACTAGACGCGCCGCAGCTCGCGACTGAACGCAGGGCAACCTGCCGCGTACGGCAAGTCGCCTGGTTCACCGGGCGCGCGCGCGTCAACAGCGTCCTCAGCCCTCTGGTCTGATTGTCGCGGAGCTTCTCGGCGGCGCTCGATTCTTGTGCGAGCGTCTTCTTGGCGCCGGTCGTCGAGGACCTGGCGCTGGTCCCGACGGGCCTGCGGGTCCGACGAGGCTGTGGAGCCATCGTCAGCGTTGTTCCGGCGGGGCGGCGTCTTCTGCTTCCGCTGCGGGGAGTGCACGCTTGTCGCACCCCCGGCAGTCTTGTCGCCGTCGGCCTTCGTCTTCTCAGCTTGCCGTGGCCGCGAGGCCGACGGCTGCTGTGGAGAATCGTTGTTGGCGAAGGCTATTAGGCTCTGGATGGTGGCCCTCCAGTCTTCGGCCTTGTCTGCCGCTGGAGGGAAGTCGAGGAGAAGTTGCGCCCTTGCGAGCGCTTCTGCCGGAGTGGAGGGGAACGCGGGCGAGCGGTGCGAGGAGCGGGATACGCTCGGACTTCTAACGACGTTAGAAGGAGCAGGGTCCCGCGCCGGCGCCTTCGCTTTGCTTGTACCCGGACGGGGGTCCGGGGCGTCCCGCGAGCCTCCGGTTTGGCCTTGCCCCAGCAAGCGAATACCACCTCCCGTGGTATGGCGCTGCTGGGTTGTCGTGTGCTGGGATGGACGTGGCGCGTCCACGGAGACCGAGGTTCGGTCATCCGTCCTGTTCTTGGATCTGGTGGCGCCGTGAGTGTCCTCGCCGGCGACCACCCTTCCGACGGCTTCTCCCCCGCCCACCGTTGGCTCTGGTGGCGGCGGGTGAGACGCAGACGGGCCTCCGACCTCCGAAGCCTTCTTCTTCGGGGCCATGATGCTGTTGCTGATGAAGTTGACGAATTCGGAGAGGTTGATGAAGAATGCGCCCGCGCGAACGCCGGATCAGGTTCGCACAACCTCGACGCCCCCTACCTGGCGCGCCAAAGATGTCGGGGGAAACTGTCCGCCACGAACACCTATGGGACCGGAGCCCCTTGTCTGTGCGGTACGAGGGCGGAGGGAGCACGAAGAGCAGATCGAAGCGAGCACGCGGGCAGTTTTACCCAGGTTCGGGCCGCGGTAGACGCGTAAAACCCTACTCCTGCTTAGTTGTGTATTGAGTTGGAGCGCTCGGGAGCTTGAAGAAGCAGCTACACCGAGCGCGAGAGTGATCTAGGTTCCGAACCCCCTCCACGTTGTGCATGGGCCTCCTTTTATAGTGCAAGGGGTCACCGACAGGTGTCAACGTAGGAGAAAGGGGTAAAAACGTAAAAGAGGTGGTAGTTGTAACAGTGCGAGAACAGTGGAGCTACAGTGCAGAACAGTGGTCTATACCTACTTTGACAGTGGGGGACAAGGGCATTTAATGCCCGTCGCCGTCGACCCCAAAAGCTCCCGCCATTGTGTCTCCGTCTGCCACGGCGATGGATCCACCACCGTGGAGTGCCACCGTGTCCCCCAGACTGCACAGCCATCCGCCACGCGTCCCCGGATAGGCCCCAGGGCGGCGCGTGGGCCGATGAGCTGGAGCGCGGGCACACAGCGTAGCCTTCCCGGCAAGCACCTTGCCGGGGTCTTGGTCTTGCCGGGCCCGGGAGCTTGTCGGGCTCTGAAGCTTGTTGCTCCCCGGGCCCTCGCCGGGTCTTCTATGATGGAATCTTCTAGTCTTATCTTACCAGGGCCTTGTGCTGGTGAGGTGATCTTGAGCCTGGTACGGCCTTCCCGGCAAGCTCCTCTTGCCGGGGTCTCGATCTTCTGTCTTGTATACTTTGTTTTTGAATGGTTTGATAGGGAGCAGGAAGGTCTCCGGCGAGCACGCGGTAAACCCTGCCGCGGGAAGCTGCAGCTGCCCGTGCACAAGTTGGGGTACTGAGGTACCCCTACCTTAGTACACCGACAAAGGGTTGTCTCCCTAGAGCTCTTTCTTTATAGCCATAAAGATAGGCTTAAGACTTTAATGGTGCTCTCGTAGGAATAAGAGCTGAAGAACAAAAGAGAGTATCAAGAAGCAAATACCAAACACATTTAAGCCTAACATGCTTCCTGTGCATAGGAATATTGCAATAGAATAATTCATTGAAGCACGAAGCAACTAGCATAGGAAGGCAAAACAAGCATAACTTCAAAATATTCACCATAAAGAGAGGAAACTTCTTATTATTAAGATATTTAGAACCAAGTCTCCCTATCTCATTATAAATTTCAGTGGCATCATGGATGAACTCAACAATATAAGCATCACATAAAGCATTGTTACCATGATCCACATGCAAAAAGGTACTCTTACTCTCCACATAAGCATAATCTTCCTCATTGGTTATAGTGGGAGTAGGACTATCATAAACCACTTGAACACTATAGATTAATTGTGTAGTAGGAGGGTGGTGTTCAACAAGGGAGTAATTCCCTTCATGATTATGACAAGTTTCATAAGGATAATTTCTCCTTATGCCATAGGTACCTTTATAATCACTATAGATTGGAGTTATAACATCATCATGGTAGAGAAGAGCATTATCATTGCTAGCAACTATATTTGTAAACATGTTGTCTTTATTCTTACTAGCAAGAGAATTATCAATTATCACATCACTAGTGGGGATAGGATTTGCAATCCTATCATCCCCAAGCTTAGAGCTTCCCATATCTTCACTTTCAGAGTTGGTACCAAAAAGATTTTCAAGATCATAAGCAGCATTATCATCATTTTCCCAATCACAATAAGTAACATGCATATCATAATCAAAATCATCTTCAATAGTACCTACTGATGTATCATCAAGATGATAATTAAGGCAATAAACTTCACCTTCTTCTTTAAACTTACAACCGTTAGGATAAAAGTTGACAGAAGGAATATGCTCAGGCCAGGTTGATACACATTCTTCTTCCTTCTTGCTCCTCCTCCTCCTCCTCTTCTTTTTCTTCTTCTTCACCTTAGGAGGGGGTGGTTGGAGATGAAGCTTCTCCACATATCCTGGTTTATCATTAGAAACAATAGGGGAAACTTGGGAGAAACTCTCCTTTTTATTAGCAGAAATATAAGAGACATTTTTATACTTTGGCAAAGTTCCCTCCTTTCTAATCTTACTTATGTAATCATTTTCATGGCAATTAACAACACAATAGAGATGGCAATTTTGCAAAGTGTTTTTTATTCCTATGGCATTATCATCCAGCCAAGAAGTCTTTTCTGATAGCTCTTCACACATCAAAAATAGCATAAGCCCATCATAAAGATCAGAGGTGATCATGTCATCACACAACCGATTAACAGTTATGTTTTGAAAGTTCATGCATTGAAAATTAAAGTGACCCTCTATACGGCAAAGTTCACAAGTAAAAGGATAAAGGTCACACAATTCTCTAGCAATTTCATTTAAATGTCTGACCCTAGTGATTGTTCTTTCATGCTTATGTTGCTTACAATACTTCTCTTCTTCAATCATAGGCCTTTCACAAGGTCTATCCACTCCACAAAAATTAACATGCTTATATAAAACATCATTTTTAGGAATTGGATCATGCATGTTGCAATCATCATGAACAATTTCATTTTCTTTGCAAGTCTCTTTAAAAGGTTTATGATGCTTGATCCAATCCTCCTTAGGCATATTAAGATGTCAAGCAAAAGATTTGAGGAAATCAACAAGGAGTTGAGAATCTAGCCCAAACTTATCACTAAACTTATTAAAACTTGTAGTTTCAACAAAGGACTTAATGCAATCATACTCATAAATTATACCTGAATCTTTACCTTTGTCGATCTCCCAATCTTCAGTGTTGCGTTGAATTCTTTCAAGGAGTTCCCATTTAGCATCAATCTTTTTGTTTGTGAAAGAACCCATAGAAGAAGCGTCGAGCAAATCCTTATCCTGTCGAGAGAGCCTCGCATAGAAGTTAGTAATAATAATATCTTTGGGGAGCCCATGGTTAGGACCTTTTAGCATTAAGGTTTTCAGTCTCCCCCAAGCTTGAGCTATGCTCTCTCCGTCATGAGGATAAAAATTATAAACATAATTCCTATTCTTATGGACTTCGTGAAGAGGATAAAACTTGGAGTAAAAGAGAGAATGGATCTCTTCCCACTCCAGCAGGTGAGAGTCATTTAGTAGCCTATACCATTCCAATGCTTTTCCTTTCAGTGACAAGGCAAATAATTTCCTCATGACAAACTCCCTCGATACACCTACAAGCTTAAATAATGAACATAGTTGTGACAGATATAGCAAGTGTTCACCGGGATGTCTGTCTCCTGCATAACGATTAGCCAAAACATAATTGATAATACCAGCCGGTATTTTATAGGGCATAATTTCAGTAGGGGGAGGAGCAACCACCACAGGTGTGGGGTGTCTTCCCGCAAGCAACGATCCAATAGCACGGTTTTCCAAAAACATAACTAGTGAAATAAAAACAAGAAACAAAAAGATTTAATTGCAAGAGCTAAAGATATACCTTCAAGCGCTCACCTCCCCAGCAACGGCGCCAGAAATAGCTTGATGTGTACACACGCTTCTACTCTTGTAGACTATGTTGGGACTCCAAGCGCAGAGGTTTGTAGGACAGCAGCAAATTTCCCTCAAGTGGATGACCTAAGGTTTATCGAACTCAGGGAAGTAGAGGTTGAAGATGGTCTCTCTCAAGCAACCCTGCAACTAAGATACAAGAAGTCTCTTGTGTCCCCAACACACCTAATACACTTGTCAGATGTATAGGTGCACTAGTTCGGCGAAGAGATGTTAAATGGCAAGTAATATGGATGGCAAAACAAAGTAATATAATTCTGTAATAAAAAGTGCAGCAAGCAAACATGTGGTAAACGTGAGCACGAATGGTATTGCAGTGGTGGAAACAAGGCCTAGGGTTCATACTTTCACTAGTGGCAACTCCCAATAGCATTAACATAATCGAATCACATGATATTTCCCATAGAACATGCAAAGGGGACACACTCGGAGGTCATTCCTTCGTGGTCAAGAGAGGACGAGAATTATGTAGGGCTACAAAAGCACACCTCAAAGTTCGTAGTTCCCAATCTAAGGATTTCCCAATGTCACCGCGGCCATCCATAGAGAGTCCCACAATCACCACAACATATCTAAAGGATAGTCAAAGACAAGCACCAAGAGACTCTCAATATTCAATTAACACACAAGAGAGGAAATCACTCATGAAAATACTTTTCTAATCCATGTCCAATAGACCGCTGTCACCTTGGTCTCGGGGATTATACTAGTTAAAGACAAGTGAGTACATCAATCCTATACATAGAGCAAGGGGAAATATCATGGGATCACCCTAGATTAACATAGCCTATGATCACAACGAAGATCACATCATGGGAGAGAGAATTGACCACATAGCTACTGGTAAGAACCTCAGCCCTGAGGAGGAACTACTCCCGCATCATGGAGGGAGGAAGCAACGTCGATGGAGATGAATCCGGGGGCACTTCCCCGTCCCGGCAGGGTGTCGGCGTAGGAATTCTGGTCCCCCGAAGCTTGATGGCGATGGCGGCGGAGATCGGAATCGCGTTTGGAGAAAAGGGTTCCGGAATCTGGGTTTCCTCGACACGCTTTAAATATATGCCAAAGGGGGGCATCGGAGGTGCCTCGGGGGGCCCAGGCGCCCCCCCCGGCGCGGCCAGGGGGGGCCGCGCCCACAGGCTGCCTGGAGCCCCTGTGGGTCCCCCCCGGCTGTACTTTGGCCGCACGGTAGCTCCTGGAACGCTGATTTTTTATATATTTTTTCTGGATTTTTCCTGACAGTTCTCGTAATGTGAAAACCTGGAATACAAAAACAGCCGAAAACAGAAACTGGCACTGGGGTGCACTGGATTAGTAGGTTAGTCCAAATATGATCAAAAGTGTATGGAAGTGTATGAATATCATAGCAATATCACCCAAAAGTGGCATGGAGCAAGCAGAAATTATAGATACGTTTTGGACGTATCACTCCTCCGCAGTCTCAGACAGCCCCAGCCACCCCACAGAGCGCTCCCGTAGCAGCCAATCGCCTCGAGGAGGTTTCTTCTCCAACTCCGGCGAGTGCAGCCGCCGCCGCTGTCCAGTTCGATACGCCTCAGTCCGAGCCCCTCCCTTCCAACTAGCGTCACCATTCGACTCCATTTGACCTTGCGGAGCTGCCCAGCGCCTCAAACAAGCTCGAGAGCCACCGTAGGACTGAACCCCTCTTCCACCCGAGACCGCTGTCCGCCGCGAAGCTTGTCGCCGACGATTTTCCCCACCTCCGTCGCCCCCTCGACCACCGGGAGGACCGCCCCAATCTGGCGGGTCCATCCCCGCACTCGAACTCCCTCGAGGCGCCACCGTTCGCCGGCGTTGATCGTCGGAGCAGCGCTGCCATTACGCCAGAGGAAGAAGGAGGCGGGGGCGACTGGTCAAACCTGACCAGTGGGCCCTCGGGCCCCTCTGTCAGCAAGCCAGCGCCCACCCCACGCGCGCATAAGTGGAGGCGCAAACCCCAGGATACGTCTCCACTAGTTCGAAAGCGTATTCCCAAACGAAACGTTTTCCTTTTCTGCTTTTATTCTAAAACAAGATTTGACTAAACTTTGACTGTCAATATCTTTTTAAATATAAATCAGAATGACTTAATTCTTTTTTCTGTTGGTTCCCAAATAATGTCTAGTTTATTTTCATATTTATTGCAAAAATTTCCAAGCAACTTTTTTGTGCTGCGTTTAGTCTATGTATTGATTTGGTATTATTTCAAATACGATTTTTGAAGAGGGAGAAACTTCCAAAAAGTTTTGGAATGCATTTCTCCTCCCCTCTACTTGAAGGCAAGCATTTTTGAACCCTGGTTTAACGCATGTGATGCTTGTTGACACATTTGCATTAATATGTAAACATTCATTTTCATATCATATGTGGTGAGATGATCACACCCATCAGAGCAAGAGGTACAACTCTTGCTGAGGATAACATGTTTGCATGATGGTGATCCCCTCCGTATGCCTGTCAAGCCTAACGGAAGGAAGTCGTGAAAGTCGCGGTCTTGTGTAGACGCGAGCTTGTCACTAGCTCCCCGTCGGGACGGTGGAATCCGGTACGGCTTTTTAAGGCAGGACGGATGGTGTTTTCCGACTGTTGTTGCAAATTATATCAGTTATGATTAATCATACAAGTAAAGCTGAAACCTCCTAAGTCGACCATAGATCGAGTCTTGTTCCAGTAACCCCCATACTTGCTTGTGCTACCACTTGTCCCTGCCACGGGTAGGGTAAGGTTTAGTATGTGTCAACCCCTATCCTAGCACACACCATACAGAGAGGCCAGGGTGGAAGATACCGGTTGCAACCGGTAGGCAGGCCACCTGGTCCGGGGGCATGGGTGTTTTCGGTTGGGACCGAGAGGGGGCACCCCTTAGAGCGCGCGATAGAAATGTGATCCCATGCTACGCGAGGTTGTAGCCTCCCCACTCAGATTTTGCTTGACGAGTGTCGTGGGTGATTCCGGACACTGGTAAGTTAAGCTGGTGTGTGCAAGATAGGCGGGTTTTCGACTAAAAGACCGCAGACGGTATTAGTCTGATGGACTAAAGAAAACCGTTACTTGTGGGTAAAGAGTACACCCTCTGCAGAGATATAAAAACCTATTCGAATAGCCATGTCCATGGTTAAGACTATAGTCTGGGATGGGTCGAGTGTCGGTCTTAGTGTCGGTCTTCGGAGGAGAAACTACTAACCAGAACATTGAGTATGACTTGTGATATAAGGTGATTATTTTTAATATTGTGGACTAACCATTTGTTTCCATGGATTAACGAGTACCCTTGGGACGGTTCTACCTCCCGGATATTCATCCACCTTTAATTATAAGCCCTCTCTGTGGTGTCGCTCAGACGCCCGACTGTGGCATGTTTGTTATTTGTTTTCCTTATAAGCCCTTTCTGTGGTGTCGCTCAGACGCCTGACTGTGGCATGCTAGTTGTTTACTTTCCTTATAAGCCCATTCTGTCATGTCGCTCAGACGCCCGACTGTGGCATGCTAGTTGTTTACTTTCCTTATAAGCCCTTTCTGTGGTGTCGCTCAGACGCCCGTCTATGGCTTGCCTGTTATTTATTCTTCTTATAAGCCCTTTATGTGGTGTCGCTCAGACGCCCGACTATGGCATGAACATTGTCTATTTATTTATCACTCTCTGACTTCATATGACCTTTTTGTGAATGACCTGCTCGCATAACGGACTGTCATAGCTTTATCATCATAGGGATCCTCTTTTAATCTCGAGCATGATTATATTTCATCCATGTTCATAATGTTTGTGAGTACATTCAAAGTACTCACTGGCTTGTCCCTGGCTATTGTCTTGGCCAGATTCCTTGCGTGGGAAGGAACGATGCGATGACAGCCCCGGAATCTACGTATATGAAGATAGCAGCCTCGCGAAGATAGGAATTATCATGGTCAGTTGTTCCTGTGGAAAATGGAGTCCCATAGTCACCGATGAAACACAAACCGCTTCAGCGATCAGCCACTAGAAACCCTGTGTTGTATCCATAGGCCAGAATGGTCTTGTACTACATATCTTGTATTTTGCTTGGAGTTTCTGTAACAAGTTGGTGCCTCATCAGCTAACAGTAATCCTGGGGCTGGTGAGCACAAGGTCCGCTTTTGGGAAATTAATATCCCGAAAATCCGGTCCTGACAATGCGATAAGGGGTTGTCAATCCCTTTAAGGTCCCTTACGAAAGTGAGATCTGATAAATAGGACAGTTTGATATTTTTGGTATTTTTGGATATAAGAACAGAAAGTAAAAGTGGAAAAGTAAAGTAGATTGTAGATTGATATGTTGAGAATAGACCCGGGGGCCATAGGTTTCTCTAGTGGCTTCTCTCATGATAGCATAATTCTACGGTGGGTGAACAAATTACTGTCGAGCAATTGATAGAAAAGCGAATACTTATGAGACTATCTAGGCATGATCATTATAAATAGGCATCACGTCTGAAACAAGTAGACCGAAACGATTCTTCATCTACTACTATTACTCCACACATCGACCGCTATCCACCATGCATCCAGAGTATTAAGTTCATAAGAACAGAGTAACGCCTTAAGCAAGATGACATGATGTAGAGGGATAAACTCAAACAATATGATATAAACCCCATCTTTTTATGCTCGATGGCAACAATACAATATGTGCCTTGCTACCCCTACTGTCACTGGGAAAGGACACCGCAAGATTGAACCCAAAGCCAAGCACTTCTCCCATTGCAAAAACTATAGATCTAGTAGGCCAAACCAAACCAATAATTCGCAGAGACTTCCAAGGATATTATAATCATACATAAAGAGTTCAGAAAAGAACCAATACTTCTCATAGATAATCTTGATCATAAACCCACAATTCATCGGATCTCGACAAACACACCGCAAAAAGAGATTACATCGAATAGATCTCCTCGAAGACCGAGGAGAACTTAGTATTGAGATCCAAAGAGAGAGAAGAAGCCATCTAGATACTAGCTATGGACCCGAAGGTCTGTGGTAAACTACTCACAACTCATGGTGAGGCGATGATGATGATGTAGAAGCACTCTGTGGTAGATCCCCCCTCCGGCAGAGCTCCGGAACAGGTCCCAAGATGGGATCTCACGGGAAGAGAAGGTTGCGGCGGTGGAACTGTTGGGTGACGTAGTATTTTAAAATTTTCCTACGATCACGCAATATCTATCTACCAGATGCATAGCAACGAGAGGGAAGAGTGTGTCTACGTACCCTCGTAGACCGGGAGCGGAAGCGTCAAGCGACGCGGTTGATGTTGTCGAACTTCTTCGCGATCCAACCGATCAAGCACCGAACGCACGGCACCTCCGCGTTCAGCACACGTTCAGCTTGATGACGTCCCACGAGCTCTTGTTTCAGTTGAGCTTCACGGGAGAGTTTCGTCAGCACGACGGCGTGGTGACGGATATGATGTGTTCACCGGTGCAGGGCTTCGCCTAAGCTCCGCGACGGTATGACCGAGGTGTGTTTCTGTGGAGGGGGGCACCGCACACGGCTAAAACAATTCAACTTGTGTGTCTTTGGGTGCCCCCCTGCCCCCGTATATAAAGGAGCAAGGGAGGGAGGCCGGCCGGCCCTTCCTGGTGCGGCTAGGGAGTGGACTCCTACTAGGAATAGGATTGCAATCCTATTCCTAGTAGGATTCACCAAAAGAAGGAAGAGGGAAAGGAATAGGAGAGGTGGCGCCCCCCCAAATCCTAGTCCAACTAGGAACCCTAGGTGGGGGCGCCGGCCAGCCCTATGGGCTGCCTCTCTCTTTTCCTTTAGGCCCACTATGGACCATCCCCTCTCGTAGGGGGTTCCGGTAACCCCCTCCGGCATTCCCGATAAATCCGAAACTTTTCCGGAACACTTCCGGTGTCCGAATATAGTCGTCCAATATATCAATCTTTATGTCTCGGACATTCCGAGACTCCTCGTCATGTCCGTGATCTCATCCGGGGCTCCGAACTACCTTCGGTACGTCAATACTCATAAACTCATAATACCGATCGTCATCAAACGTTAAGCGTGCGGACCCTACGGGTTCGAGAACTATGTAGACATGACCGAGACTCATCTCCGGTCAATAACCAATAGCGGAACCTGGATGTTCATATTGGCTCCTACATATTCTACGAAGATCTATTATCGGTCAGAACCGAATAACAACATACGTTGTTCCTTTTGTCAACGGTATGTTACTTGCCCGAGATTCGATCGTCGGTATCTCTATAACTAGTTCAATCTCGTTACTGGCAAGTCTCTTTACTCGTTCAGTAACTCATCATCTCGTGACTAACTCATTAGTCTTTTGCTTGCAAGGCTTATTGTGATGTGTGTTACCGAGAGGGCCCAGAGATACCTCTCCGACATTCGGAGTGACAAATCCTAATCTTGATCTATGCCAACACCATGAATACTTTCGGAGACACCTGTAGAGCATCTTTATGATCACCCAGTTACGTTGTGACGTTTGATAGCACACAAGGTGTTCCTACGGTATTCGGGAGTTGCATAATCTCATAGTCATAGGAACATGTATAAGTCATGAAGAAAGCAATAGCAGTAAAACTAAACGATCATAGTGCTATGCTAACGGATGGGTCTTGTCCATCACATCATTCTCCTAATGATGTGATCCCGTTGATCAAATGACAACTCATGTCTATGGCTAGGAAACATAACCATCTTTGATTAATGAGCTAGTCTAGTAGAGGCATACTAGGGACATACTGTTTTGTCTATGTATCCACACATGTACTAAGTTTCCGGTTAATACAATTCTAGCATGAATAATAAACATTTATCTTGATATAAGGAAATATAAATAACAACTTTATTATTGCCTCTAGGGCATATTTCATTTAGTCTCCCACTTGCACTAGAGTCAATAATCTAGCTCACATCGCCATGTGATTTAATACCGATAGTTCACATCGTTATGTGAATAACACCCATAGTTCACATCACCATGTGACCAACACCCAAAGGGTTTACTAGAGTCAATAATCTAGTTCACATCGCTATGTGATTAATACCCAAGAGTAATAAGGTGTGATCATGTTTTGCTTGTGAGAGTAGTTTAGTCAACGGGTCTTTCATATACAGATCCCTATGTATTTCACAAATTTCTATGTCTACAATGCTCTGCATGGAGCTACTCTAGCTAATTGCTCCCACTTTCAATACGCATCCAGATTGATACTTAAAGTCATCTGGATTTAGTGTCAAAGCTTGCATCGGCGTAACCCTTTACGACGAACTCTTTATCACCTCCATAATCGAGAAACATTTCCTTAGTCATCCAATTACTAAGGATAATTTTGACCGCTGTACAGTGATCTACTCCTGGATCACTATTGTACTTCCCTGTCAAATTCATGGCAAGGGACACAACGTG
Source organism: Secale cereale (assembly GCA_902687465.1). NCBI lineage: Eukaryota > Viridiplantae > Streptophyta > Magnoliopsida > Poales > Poaceae > Secale > Secale cereale. The sequence continues at coordinate 791,337,970 of LR738711.1, read as the reverse complement.
TTTTGTACATAGCATGGCATACTTTATAGAACCTATGGCTGAGGCATAGGGAATGACTTTCATTCTCTCTATATTTTTCTGCCGTGGTCTGGCTTTGAGTCTTACTCAACTTCATACCTTACAAGTCAGGCAAGAACTCCTTCTTTGATTGATCCATTTTGAACTACTTCAAAATCTTATCAAGGTATGTACTTATCGAAAGTCTTATCAAGCGTCTTGATCTATCTTTATAGATCTTGATGCCCAATATGTAAGCAGCTTTACCAAGGTCTTTCTTTGAAAAACTCCTTTCAAACACTCCTTTATGCTTTCCAGAAAAATTCTACATTATTTCCGAGCGACAATATGTCATTCACATATATACTTATCAGAAAGGTTGTAGTGCTCCCACTCACTTCTTGTAAATACAGGCTTCACCGTAAGTCTGTATAAATCTATATGCTTTGATCAACTTATCAAAGCGTATATTCCAACTCCGAGATGCTTGCACCAGTCCATAGATGGATCGCTGGAGCTTGCACATTTTGTTAGCACCTTTAGGATTGACAAAACCTTCGGCTTGCATCATATACAATTTTTCTTTAATAAATCAATTAAAGAATGCAGTTTTGTTATCCATTTCCCAGATTTCATAAAATGCGGCAATTGCTAACATGATTCGGACAGACTTAAGCATCGCTACGGGTGAGAAAGTCTCATCGTAGTCAACTCCTTGAACTTGTCGAAAACCTTTCGCAACAAGTTGAGCTTTGTAAACATTAATCTTACCGTCTGCGTCGGTCTTCCTCTTGAAGATCCATTTATTTTCGATGGCTTGCCGATCATCGGGCAAGTCAACCAAAGTCCACACTTTGTTCTCATACATGGATCCCATCTCAGATTTCATGGCTTCAAGCCAATTTGCGGAATCTGGGCTCATCATCGCTTCCTCATAGTTCGTAGGTTCATCATGGTCTAGTAACATGATTTCCAGAACTGGGTTGCCGTACCACTCTGGTGCGGAACGTACTCTGGTTGATCTACGACGTTCAGCAGAAACTTGATCTGAAGTTTCATGATCATTATCAGTAACTTCCTCACTAATTGGTGTAGGAATCACTGGAACAATTTCCTGTGATGTACTACTTTCCAATCCGGGAGAAGGTACAATTACCTCATCAAGTTCTACTTTCCTCCCACTCACTTCTTTCGAGAGAAACTCTTTTTCTAGAAAGGATCCGTTCTTAGCAACGAATATTTTGCCTTCGGATCTGTGATAGAAGGTGTACCCAACAGTCCTTTTTGGGTATCCTATGAAGACACATTTTTCCGACTTGGGTTCGAGCTTATCAGGTTGAAGTGTTTTCACATAAGCATCGCAGCCCCAAACTTTAAGAAACGAACACTTTGGTTTCTTGCTAAACCAAAGTTCATAAGGTGTCGTATCAACGGATTTAGATGGTGCCCTATTTAACGTGAATGCAGCTGTCTCTAAAGCATATCCCCAAAATGATAGTGGTAAATCGGTAAGAGACATCATAGATCGTACCATATCTAATAAAGTACGGTTACGATGTTCGGACACACCATTACGCTGTGGTGTTCCAGGTGGCGTGAGTTGTGAAACTATTCCACATTGTTTCAAATGAAGACCAAACTCGTAACTCAAATATTCTCCTCCACGATCAGATCGTAGAAACTTTATTTTCTTGTTACGATGATTCTCTACTTCACTCTGAAATTCTTTGAACTTTTCAAATGTTTCAGACTTGTGTTTCATTAAGTAGATATACCCATATCTGCTCAAATCATCAGTGAAGGTTAGAAAATAACGATTCCCGCCGTGAGCTTCAACACTCATTGGTCTGCATACATCAGTATGTATGATTTCCATCAACTCTGTTGCTCGCTCCACAGTTCCGGAGAACGGAGTTTTAGTCATCTTGCCCATGAGGCATGGTTCGCAAGCACCAAGTGATTCATAATCAAGTGATTCCAAAAAGTCCATCACTATGGAGTTTCTTCATGCGTTTTACACCAATATGACCTAAACGGCAGTGCCACAAATAAGTTGCACTATCATTATTAACCTTGCATCTTTTGGCTTCAATATTATGAATATGTGTATCACACGATCGAGATCCAACAAACTATTTTCATTGGGTGTATGACCATAGAAGGTTTTATTCATGTAAACAGAACAACAATTATTCTCAAACTTACATGAATAACCATATTGCAATAAACATGATCAAATCATATTCATGCTCAACACAAACACCAAATAACACTTATTTAGGTTCAACACTAATCCCGAAAGTATAGGGAGTGTGCGATGATGATCATATTAATCTTGGAACTGATTCCAATACACATCGTCACTTCATCCTTTAACTAGTTTCGGTTCATTATGCAACTCCCATTTCGAGTTACTACTCTTTAGCAACTGAACCAGTATCAAATACCGAGGGGTTGCTATGAACACTAGTAAAATACACATCAATAATCTGCATATCAAATATACCTTTGTTCACATTGCCATCCTTCTTATCCTCCAAGTATCTAGGGCAGTTCCACTTCTAGTGACCATTTCCTTTGCAGTAGAAGCACTTGTTTCAGGCTTGAGTTTAGCTTTGGGTTTCTTCATGGGAGTGACAACTTGCTTGTCATTCTTCTTGAAGTTCCCCTTCTATCCCTTTGCCCTTTACTTGAAACAAGTGGTCTTGTTAACCATCAACACTTGATGCTCTTTCTTGATTTCTACTTTCGTCGATTTCAGCATCGCGAAGAGCTCGGGAATTACTTTCGTCATCCCTTGCATATTATAGTTCATCACGAAGTTCTACTAACTTGGTGATAGTGACTAGAGAACTTTGTCAATTACTATCTTATCTGGAAGATTAACTCCCACTTGATTCAAGCAATTGCAGTACCCAGACAATCTGAGCACATGCTCACTGGTTGAGCTATTCTCCTCCATCTTGTAGGCAAAGTACTGTCAGAGGTCTTATACCTCTCGACACGGGCATGAGTATGAAATACTAATTTCAACTCTTGGAACATCTCATATGCTCTGTGGCGTTTCAAAACGTTTTTGAAGTCCCGGTTATAAGCCGTAAAGCATGGTGCACTAAACTATCAAGTGGTCATCATATCGAGCTTTTGTCAAAACGTTCATAACGTCTACATCTGCTCCTGCAATAGGTCTGTCACCTAGCGGTGCATCAAGGACATAATTCTTCTGTGCAGCAATGAGGATAATCCTCAGATCACGGAACAATTCCGCATCATTGCTACTAACATCTTTCAACTTGGTTTTCTCTAAGAACATATGAACAATAAACGTGGAGCAACATCGCGAGCTATTGATCTACAACATAGATATGCTAATACTACCAGGACTAAGTTCATGATAAATTAAAGTTCAATTAATCATATTACTTAAGAACTCCCACTTAGATAGACATCCCTCCGGTCATCTAAATGATCACGTGATCCAAATCAACTAAACCATGTCCGATCATCACGTGAGATGGAGTAGTTTCAATGGTGAACATCTTATGTTGATCATATCTGCTATATGATTCACGCTCGACCTTTCGGTCTCCAGTGTTCCGAGGCCATATCTGCATATGCTAGGCTCGTCAAGTTTAACCCGAGTATTCTGCGTGTGCAAAACTGTCTTACACCCGTTGTATTTGAACGTAGAGCTTATCACACCCGATCATCACGTGGTGTCTCTGCACGACGAACTTTCGCAGCGGAGCATACTCAGGGAGAACACTTATACCTTGAAATTTAGTAAGGGATCATCTTATAATGCTACCGTCGTTCTAAGCAAAATAAGAAGCATAATAAGATAAACATCACATGCAATCAAAATATGTGACATGATATGGCCATCATCATCTTGTGCTTTTGATCTCCATCTCCAAAGCACCGTCATGATCACCTTCACAAAACATGATCATCTCATACAAAACCGTATAACTCATCATGTCTTGACCATATCACATCACAACATGCCCTGCAAAAACAAGTTAGACGTCCTCTATTTGTTGTTGCAAGTTATACGTGGCTGCTACGGGCTTAGCAAGAACCGTTCTTACCTACGCATACAAAACCACAACGATGTTTCATCAAGTATGCGTTGTTTTAACCTTCACAAGGACCGGGCGTAGCCATACTTGATTCAGCTAAAGTGAGAGAGACAGACACCCGCCAGTCACCTTTAAGCAACGAGTGCTCGTAACGGTGAAACCGGTCTCGCGTAAGCGTACGCGTAATGTCGGTCCGGGCCGCTTCATCTCACAATACCGCCGAAGCAAAGTATGACATGCTGGTAAGCAGTATGACTAGTATCGCCCACAACTCATTGTGTTCTACTCGTGCATATCATCTACGCATAGACCTGGCTCTGATGCCACTGTTGGGTGACGTAGTATTTTAAAATTTTCCTACGATCACGCAAGATCTATCTACCAGATGCAAAGCAACGAGAGGGAAGAGTGTGTCTACGTACCCTCGTAGACCGGGAGCGGAAGCGTCAAGCGACGCGGTTGATGTTGTTGAACTTCTTCGCGATCCAACCGATCAAGCACCGAACGCACGACACCTCCGCGTTCAGCACACGTTCAGCTTGATGACGTCCCACGAGCTCTTGATCCAGTTGAGCTTCACGGGAGAGTTTCGTCAGCACGACGGCGTGGTGACGGATATGATGTGTTCACCGGCGCAGGGCTTCGCCTAAGCTCCGCGACGGTATGACCGAGGTGTGTTTCTGTGGAGGGGGGCACCGCACACGGCTAAAACAATTCAACTTGTGTGTCTTTGGGTGCCCCCCTGCCCCCGTATATAAAGGAGCAAGGGAGGGAGGCCGGCCGGCCCTTCCTGGTGCGGCTAGGGAGTGGACTCCTACTAGGAATAGGATTGCAATCCTATTCCTAGTAGGATTCACCAAAAGAAGGAAGAGGGAAAGGAATAGGAGAGGTGGCGCCCCCCCAAATCCTAGTCCAACTAGGAACCCTAGGTGGGGGCGCCGGCCAGCCCTATGGGCTGCCTCTCTCTTTTCCTTTAGGCCCACTATGGACCATCCCCTCTCGTAGGGGGTTCCGGTAACCCCCTCCGGCATTCCCGATAAATCGGAAACTTTTCCGGAACACTTCCGGTGTCCGAATATAGTCGTCCAATATATCAATCTTTATGTCTCGGACATTCCGAGACTCCTCGTCATGTCCGTGATCTCATCCGGGACTCCGAACTACCTTCGGTACATCAATACTCATAAACTCATAATATCGATCGTCATCAAACGTTAAGCGTGCGGACCCTACGGGTTCGAGAACTATGTAGACATGACCGAGACTCATCTCCGGTCAATAACCAATAGCGGAACCTGGATGTTCATATTGGCTCCTACATATTCTACGAAGATCTATTATCGGTCAGAACCGCATAACAACATACGTTGTTCCTTTTGTCAACGGTATGTTACTTGCCCGAGATTCGATCGTCGGTATCTCTATACCTACTTCAATCTCGTTACTGGCAAGTATCTTTACTCGTTCCGTAACTCATCATCTCGTGACTAACTCATTAGTCTTTTGCTTGCAAGGCTTATTGTGATGTGTGTTACCGAGAGGGCCCAGAGATACCTCTCCGACATTCGGAGTGACAAATCCTAATCTTGATCTATGCCAACACCACGAATACTTTCATAGACACCTGTAGAGCATCTTTATGATCACCCAGTTACGTTGTGACGTTTGATAGCACACAAGGTGTTCCTACGGTATTCGGGAGTTGCATAATCTCATAGTCATAGGAACATGTATAAGTCATGAAGAAAGCAATAGCAGTAAAACTAAACGATCATAGTGCTATGCTAACGGATGGGTCTTGTCCATCACATCATTCTCCTAATGATGTGATCCCGTTGATCAAATGACAACTCATGTCTATGGCTAGGAAACGTAACCATCTTTGATCAATGAGCTAGTCTAGTAGAGGCATACTAGGGACATACTGTTTTGTCTATGTATCCACACATGTACTAAGTTTCCGGTTAATACAATTCTAGCATGAATAATAAACATTTATCATGATATAAGGAAATATAAATAACAACTTTATTATTGCCTCTAGGGCATATTTCCTTCAGGAACTAGGGTCTTCTCTCCGTGTCTGATGTTTTCGGGGTACTTAGGTATATATAGGAGGAAGGAGGGCACCGGGGGCCAAACATGGGGCCCATGAGGCAGGGGGCGCGTCCTGTAGGGGGGGCGCGCCCCCCACCCTCGTGGACGCCACGTGTACCCTATTTCGTGGTTCTCAAGTCTCCCGTGCGTATTTTTCTCCAAAAATATATCTTCCGATGTTTCATTCTGTTTGGACTCCGTTTTATATTCCTTTTCTGTAAAACCCTGAAATAGGTAAACAAACAGCAATCTGGACTGGGCCTTTGGGTTAATAGGTTAGTCCCAAAAATAATATAAAAGTGTATAACAAAGCCCATTAAACATCCAAAATATCATATATAATAACATGGAACAATGAAAATTATAGATACGTTGGAGACGTATCAAGCATCCCAAAGCTTAATTCCTGCTCGTCCATGAGTAGGTAAATGATAAAACCATAATTTTTGATGTGGAACGCTAACCAACATAGTTTTCAATGTAATTCTCTTAATTGTGGCATGAATGTTCGGATCTGAAAGATTCAAGACAAAAGTATATGTTGACATAAGAAATAATAATACTTCAAGCATACTAACAAAGCAATCATGTTCTCTCAAAATACTATGGCAAAAGAAAGTTATCCCTACAAAATCATATAGTCTGGCTATGCTCCCTCTTCATCACACGAAATATTCATATCTTGCACAACCCCCGTTTCAACCCAGCACTTGTTTTCATACTCTATTCTTTCAAACCTTTCAACTTTCACGCAACACATGAGCGTGAGCCATGGATATAGCACTATGTTGAATAGAGTGGTGGTTGTGGAGAAGACATAAAGGAGGGAGATAGTCTCACATCGACTAGGCGTATCAACGAGCTATGGAGATGCCCATCAATAGATATCAATTTGAGTGAGAGGGATTGCCATGCAACGGATGCTCTAGAGCTAAAAATGTATGAAAGCTAAACAAAAGAAACTAAGTGGGTGTGCATCCAACTTGCTTGCTCACGAAGACCTAGGGCATTTGAGGAAGCCTATCGTGGGAATATACAAGACAAGTTCTGCAATGAAAATTCCCACTAGTAAATGAAAGTGACTAAACATGAGACACTCTATCATGAAGAGCATGGTGCTACTTTGAAGCACAAGTGTGGAAAAAGATAGTTGCATTGTCCCTTCTCTCTTTTCTCTCATTATTTTTTGGAGGGGCTTTCTCCCTTTTTTTAAATTAGCCCCTCTCTATATTTTTTTGGGCCATCTCTTTTTTTGGTTATTCCTCACACGGGAGAATTCTCTAATAATGATGATCATCACACTTTTACCGATTTACAACTCGATATTACAACTCGATACTAGAACAAAGTATGACTCTATACTAATGCCTCCGGCGATGTACAGGGATGTGCAATGAATCAAGAGTGACATGTATGAAAAGTTATGCATGGTGGCTTTGCCACAAATACGATGTCAACTACATGATTATGCATGGCAATATGACAATATGAAGTGTGTCATATGAACGAAACGGTGGAAAGTTGCATTGCAATATATCTCGGAATGGCTATGGAAATGCCATGATAGGTAGGTATGGTGGTTGTTTTGAGGAAGATATATGGTGGCTGTTTTGAGGAAGGTATATGGTGGGTGTATGGTACCAACGAAAGTTGCGCGGTATGAGAGAGGCTAGCAATGGTGGAAGGGTGAGAGTGTGTATAATCCATGGACTCAACATTAATCATAAGAACTCATATACGTATTGCAAAAATTTACGAGTTATCAAAACAAAGCAATCAACGCATGCTCCTAGGGGGAGGTTGGTAGGAGTTAACCATCGTGCGCCCCCGACCTCCACACAAAGGATGACACTCTACAAATACCTCATGCTCTAACATTGTCACATAGCAGTTCACCATACATGCATTCTACGGGAATCACAAACTTTAACACAAGTATTTCTCAATTTCATAATAACTCCACTAGCATGACTCTAATATCACTATCTTCATATCTCAAAACAATTATCAAGAATCCAACTTCTCTTCATATTCAATGCACTTAGTATGAAAGTTTTTACTACATTGATCCTCGATGCCTATCATCTAAAGGCTACTTTTATAGCCAAAGCACATTACCATGCTGTTCTAATAGACTCTCAAAAATATATAAGTGAAGCATGAGAGATCAACAATTTTTACAAAATATAATTACCACCGTTCTCTAAAAGATATATGTGAAGCACTAGAGCAAAAACTATTCAACTCAAAAGATATAAGTGAAACACATAGAGTGTTTTAACAATTCCTAGGCCATATTTATCTCTCTCAAAAAGGTGTGTCCAGCAAGGATAAATGTGGCAAACTAACAAGCAAAGACTCAAATTATACATGACGCTCCAAGTAAAACAAATATCATGTGGTGAATAAAAATATAGCTCCGAGTATAGTTACCGATAGATGAAGACGAAAGAGGGGATGCCTTCCTGGGGCATCCTTAAGCTTAGGCTTTTGGTTGTCCTTGAATTTTACCTTGGGGTAGCTTGGGAATCCCCAAGGTTAAGCTCTTGCCACTCTTTGTTCCATAGTCCATCAAAGCAGTACTCAAAACTTGAAAACTTCACAACACAAAACTTAGACAAAAATCTCGTGAGCTCCATTAGTATAAGAAAACAAACCACTACTCAAAGGTACTGTAATGAACTCATTATTTGTTTATATTGGTGTTAAACCTACTGTATTCTAACTTCTCTATGATTTATACTCCCCAATACTACTCATAGATTCATCAAAAATAAGCAAACAACACACGAAAAACAAAATATGTCAAAAACAGAATAGTCTGTATTAATCTGTAACTTTCGCATCCTTCTGTAACTCCAACAAATATGAAATAAATTGGTAAACGTGAGGAATTTGTCTATTAATCATCTGCAAAAATAATCAACTAAATAGCACGCTCCAGTAAAATCGGGTGACTATTCTAGCGAGCGCTAAATATTCTGTTTTTCACAGCAAGATCATATAAACTTCACACAAGTCTTCCCAAAGGTTCTACTTCGCACAAACACTAATTAAAGCACAAAACCACATCTAAACAGGAGCTATATGCAATATTTATTCCTAAACAGAAGCAAAAACAAAAAAATAAAATTGGGTTGCCTCCCAACAACCGCTATCCTTTTACGCCCCTAGCTAGGCACGATACATGGATAGATCTAGGTATTGCCATCTTTGGAAGGCAATCCATAAGTGGCTCTCATAATAGATTCATATGGTAATTTAATTTTTCTTCTAGCAAAGTGTTCCATGCCTTTCCTTAATGGAAATTAGAATCTAATATTTTCTTCCTTCATATCTATAATTGCACCAATCATTCTAAGGAATGGTCTACCAAGAATAATAGGACATGAAGGATTGCAATCTATATCAAGAACAATGAAATCTACGGGCACATAATTCCTATTGGCAACAATAAGAACATAATTAATCCTTCCCATAGGTTTCTTAATGGTAGAATCCGCAAGATGCAAATTTGAAGAACAATCATCAAGCTCATGGAAGCCTAACAAATCACACAAAGTTTTTGGGATAGTGGAAACACTTGTACCCAAATCACACAAAGCAAAGCATTCATGATCTTTAATTTTAATTTTAATAGTAGGTTCCCACTCAACATAAAGCTTTCTAGGGATAGAAACTTCTAATTCAAGTTTCTCTTTATAACATTGCATCAAAGAATCAACTATGTGTTTATTAAAAGCTTTATTTTGACTATAAGCATGCGAGGAGTTTAGTACGGATTGCAACAAGGAAATACAATCAAGCAAAGAGCAATTATCATAATTGAATCCCTTGAAATCCAAAGTAGTTGGTTCATCACTATGCAAAGTTTTAATCTCTTCAATCCCACTTTTAACAATTTTAGCATCAAGATCTAAAAAATCTGAATCATTGGGACACCTTTTAATTAAAGTAGACTCATCTCCAATCGAATCTTTATCAAGATTCATACTAGAAAACAAGGATCTAATAGGAGACACATCAATAACTTTCAGATATTCATCTTAATTTTCATGATAACTAGAAGAACACGATTTTATATAATTCTCTCTTTTAGCACGCATCCTAGCGGTCCTTTCTTCGCATTCACCAATGGAAATTCTCATGGATTTGAAAGACTCATTGATATCATGCTTAGGTGGGATAGATCTAAGTTTCAAAGAATCAACATCAAGAGTAATTCTTTCCACACTTCTAGCCAATTCATCAATCTTAAGCAATTTTTCTTCAAGCAAAGCATTGAAATTCTTTTGCGATTCATAAACTCCTTAACACTAGTTTCAAATTCAGAAGGCATTTTTCCATAAGAGTTATTGTAGGAATTTCCATAATTATTAGCGGAATTACTAGGAACAGGCCTAGGATTAAAGTTTCCTCTATAAGCATTGTTACCAAAATTATTCCTACCAACAAAATTCACATCCAAAGATTCATTATTATTTTCAATCAACGTGGATAAAGGTGTTGACACACGAACATGTCACGTGTACCCTCGACGCCGGGGGTGATGCACCGCAGCTCACGTCAAAAGAGGCCCGACCGACAGCGCGATACGCAAGACAGTCGACGGACGCTTTTGCGGACCCGAAAACCCGACACCCCCGGGAGGGACCCCATCAGGGAGTGCGGCGGCTATGGGCTGCCTTAGGTCGATTCGCTTGCCCCTAGAGCCTCGAGATTCACATCTCTCAAACACGAAGAACAGCGAAGAACGAGAGAGAAAAACGATGGAGAGGTAAAACGTAGACTGGAAAAAGACGTATATTGATTTGTTCGATTGTGTGTTTTCAATCGGCCGTCACCCCCAACATATATAAGAGGCGGCTGGACTTCCCATACAAGTAAAGGATTCATTAAGGCTTTCCTTACAAGAAAATTACATCAATTCACGTCCTAGAGTCCTAGTTTTACTCCAACTCGGATTCAGCCCGAATCTGGTCCAAACTTCTGTCCTGCTTCTTCCACAGGCCGCCGAGCTTGCATACGATCTCCGATCCAGATGGCCTAAATATGAAACTCGTGAGCCTCAACGAGGCAAACAATTCTCATGTTTATCATTTTTTCAAATAAGGCCATCTTGAATACCTTTTGAGGTCATCTTTACCTTCCAGTCGGATTCGTTCTTGCAGCAGACTGGATTATCCGAGTCTCGTAGTGAATTTGCATGCCATATGCTATCTCTTATGATAATGAATCCAAAACCAAATTTCACCGTTTTTACGATACGCACAACTTCCGAGATCATCTTGATAAACTTTTGGGCACATGTTTAGTTTCACTCGGATTCGAGCTCATCCACTCAGATATTAGACTCTTTCACTCGGATGGTCCGACTGGACTTTTTCACTCGGATGTTTAGAATTTTCCACTCGGATGACTATATTTTCAGTCGGAAGCCAATCTCTTACTCGGTCATTAAGTTTTCACTTGACCTTTTACTTGATCGTTAGGTTTTCACTCGACCTTTTACTCGATCGGTAGGTTTTCACTCGACCTTTTACTCGATCGGTAGGTTTTCACTCGACCTTTTACTCGATCGGTAGGTTTTCACTCGACCTTTTACTCGATCGGTAGATTTCCACTCGGATGGTAAAACTTTTCACTCGGATTTCTCGACTAAAAAGACAGCCTGATCTTGATTCGCCTCTCCTGGTTGCATACGACCTGGGATTGAGACAATCTTTATATGGAAATCGATCGGCCTGACGAGACGAAACTTTTTCATGTTGAAGGTTTTTCGATTCAAGGCCGTCTTGATGACCGAATTACACACGCAACCTATCAGACCACTGTCTGGTACCTCGCACCATATTTCCGTATAGTTTCGGTCTGCAGTGTATTGCCTCTAACTTTTGCATACGAACTCGGATTGAGATGATTTATATATCAAAATCGATTGCCTCGACGAGACAAAGACAATTCCTTTAGAGTGATCCTTCATTCGAGGTCGTCTTGAATGCATGATTGGCCAAAAACCACTCGGAACATTGAATTATGTCACTCGGAATATAGTTTCGTCCCTAAAATAAGGTCGAATGATGATAACCGAAACATCAAAGTCGTCCCACTCGGCGACGTGAATCTTTTCATGCTGAAAACCCTCTCACTCGAGACCATCTTCATTGCTTTCCATATCTTGCCAAAATCAGGTGTCAACACATGCCCCCCTGTTTTCGGCAAAGCTTGTATGCCGAAAAATAATATGCATCATTTTTGTTCTAAGGACGATGTCTACACTTCATTGGCCATATGTATTTCTTAGGGCGATAATCATGTATCGGCCATGTTTGTGCTAAGGGCGATAGTCGTATATCGGCCATTACTTACTTAGGCTTCTTGCCACACACTCCGATGGTATTTGTTCAAGTACTTGCCATTGAGAGCTCGAGGTAACAACGTCCCTTGTATGGATTCCACCAAATATGAGTTTCCGGGAACTATTCTTGTAATCCTAAAGGACCTTCCCAACTTGAAGACCACTTTCCGAATTTTCTATCTCTTGAACCAATCGGTAGAATTACTTTCCAAACGAGATCGCCAACTTGAAAATTCTTCAACTTAACTTTCTTATTGTAAGCTCTCGCCACCCTCAACTTGTCTCTCTCTCTATGGCCTTTAAAGCAACCAAAAGTTTATCGCAACCTCATCAATATTGTTCATCATCAAGTTATAAAACTCTATTGCCGATAAATCATTCTGTTTGGCTATTCTCAAAGCATTCAAATTCACCTCTACTGGTAAAACAACCTCTTGACCATATACTAGCTCATATGGAGTCACCTTCGTAGAACCATGCCTTGAGATTCTATGTGCCCACAAAGCTTCAGACAACAACGCATGCCATCTCCTTGGATTATCCTCAATCTTCTTCTTGATGAGTTTGATTAAAATTTTATTGCTAGACTCAGCTTGTCCATTGGCTTGGGCATAGTAAGGAGAGGAATTGAGCAACTTTATGTTATAAGATTCGGCAAACCCTCTGACTTGGTCTGACATGAAAGATGAACCTTGATATGTAGTTAACGTTTGAGGAATAATGAATCTATGAATAATGTGCTCATTTATGAATTGAATTACCTCCATATGTGTCATGTTCTTGAGAGGTATTGCTTCAGACCATTTAGTGAAATAATATGTTGCCACCAATACGAACCGATGCCCCTTTGAGGAAGATGGATGAATTTGCCCAATAAAATTTAAACCCCGTCCTCAGAAATGCCACGGCTTGATAATAGGATGTAACATAGCAGCCGGAGCCAATTGAATATTGATACGTCCAAAACGTATCTATAATTTCTGCTTGCTCCATGCCACTTTTGGGTGATATTGCTATGACATTCGTACACTTCCATACACTTTTGATCATATTTGTACTAACCTACTAATCCAGTGCACCCCGGTGCCAGTTTCTGTTTTTGGCTGTTTTTGTATTTCAGGTTTTCACGTTACGAGAACTGTCAGGAAAAATCCGGAAAAATCATATAAACAATCAGCATTCCGAAACCTACCTTGCACCCGAAGGACAGCCGGGGGGGCCACCAGGGCTCCAGGCGCCCTGGCGGCGCCCCCCCCCCCGGGCCGTGCCGGGGGGGCGCCTGGGCCCCCCGAGCCCCGTCTGGTGCCGCCCTTCGGCATATATTTAGAGCGTCCTTCAAAACCCTCGGGACGGGAACTCTTTTTCGCGATCTCATCTCTGTTCTGCCGTCGCCGCCGCTTCCAAGATCGGGAGCACTAGGAGAACTCTTCCCTGCACCCTGCCGGAGGGGAGGATCACCATCGAGAGCTTCTCCACCACCATGGACGCCTCCCGGATGAGTTGTGAGTAGTCTCCCTTGGACCATGAGTCCATGACCAGTAGCTATGTGATGGTCTCCTCCCGTTCTTGTGCTTCACTAATTATCCCTCGTGAGCTGCCCTACATGATCGAGGCACATATGTAATCCTTATGCTGTTGCTATGATGAGTTTGCTGGGATCCGATGGATTATGATATTATGTTCAGATTGATCTTGAGTAATATATTTGATCTACTTTTATATTTATGTTCATAAGTATTTCTTGCATGTTCTCCTTTGTTATTTATTGCTTTGGCCAAGTAAAAGGTAGTGACTCCAAGAGGGAACGTTATGCTCGATTGTGGGTTCATGCCCCTCGATGACTAGCTTGAGTGACACAAACATGAGTCTAGGGGATGTGTTGTTGCCACAAGGGGGAAAACAACGGTGCTTGTGCCCGTGGGTGCAAGGATTGTTTACTTTACGCAAAGTTCTTTTAATGCAGTTGTCTGTTGCATTGAGTTTACACTATGGGTGGGACTCGCAACTTAATACCAGCGAGATGTTCTGGATAGATATCTCAAGGTGGATGATTAGTAGTAGATATTGATGGATTTCGGTCTACTTAATTTGGCGTACCGCCCATGCTTTGAACCTCAACCTTTCTTGCAATGTAATCAGCATTGGTTTGCGTTCGTGATCCTGTCAATTGCCCAGCTGTAATTTGTTTACCTCACATAGCTGTTTTATCGTCTTTTGGGAGAGAGACATCACTAGTGAACATCACGAGACTCCGGTCCATATTACCATCATTGATCACATCCACTATTTACTTTTCGCTATTATTTACTATTGCAAACATTATCTATCACTACTATCATTTGCTTTTAATCCTTTGTGAACTACAAGGCCGGAGGGATTGACAACCTCTGTGTACTCGTTGGGAGCAAAGTTATTTGTATCTGTGTGCAGGTTCACGTTGATTGCTAATCCGCGCCGTTAGCAGTTGACACCTACTTGTTGAACCTAGGAGTCTCTGGGGATTCGATCCTTGGCATCTTTGCTAAGGGAAAATACTTCCACAACACTGCATCTTTCACCTTCCACTTGGGGTAACCAACGAGGGGTTAGAGGCCCATCAATGAGTATTTTCTGGCGCCGTTGCCGGGGACTCCACTCTTCAGGATAGGGGAGTTGCACGCTATCTTTTACCTTTGCTTTTTAGTCTTGTTAGTTTACCTTTCAGTTTTCTTTATATCTTTTCACCAGTTATGCTTATGGACAACCTTGCTATTGGATCGTTGCTTGCGGGAAGACGCCCACACCTATGGTGGTTGCTCCTCCCCCTACTGAAATTGTGCCCTATAAAATACCAGCTGATATTATCAATTATGTTTTGGCTAATCGTTATGCAGGAGACAGATATCCCGGTGAACACTTGCTATATCTGTCACAATTATGTTCATTATTTAAGCTTGCAGGTGTATCAAGGGAGTTTGTCATGAGGAAATTGTTCGCCGTATCACTTATAGGTAAAGCTTCAGATTGGTATAAGCTTCTCGATAACTCGCACTTGCTTGATTGGCAAGAGCTTATGTCTCTCTTTTATAATAAGTTTTATCCTCTTCATGATGCTTATGTGGAGAGTAAGAGTACCTTTTTGCGTGTGGATCATGGTAACAATGCTTTATGTGATGCTTATATTGTTGAGTTCATCCATGATGCCACTGAAATTTATAATGAGAGAGGGAGACATGGTTCTAAATATCTTAATAATATCAAGTTCCCTCTCTTTATGTTGAAGGTTTTGAAGCTGCACTTGTTTTGTCTTCCTATGCTTATTGCTTTATGCTTCAATAATTTATTTCTTTACAAGATTCCAATGCATAGGAAGAGGGGTAGACTTAAATATGATTTATATGTGCTTCTTGATGCTCTCTTTTGTTCTTCAACTCTTATTCCTACGAGAGCATCATTTTTGCATTATGCCTAGCTTAAAGGCATAAAAGAAAGCGCTTTTGGGAGGCAGCCCACATGAACAATTTTTTTGCTTTTGTTGTGTCTTGATGTTGTTTACTGCTGTAGCATCATCATTGTATCTTTGCTTTTCATATTTGTGCCAAGTATAGCCTCTGATTGCTAGAAAGTTCAAAAGTTGTGAGGTGCTGTCCAGGAAACATATTCTGTCCTTGGATAGAAAAATTCGTATAAAATCACCAGATCATCTTTTTGGTCTGAATTTTTTCGACAGCGTTCTCTATATAATTGTCTTTCGTGCGTCTGTTCTGAGTTTTTTGATTTGAGTTGCAAAGTGCCCCGAAAAATCAATTACTACCTGCTGTTCTGTTTTTCACAGATTCTGTCCTGTTTTGTCTTTCCTTCATTTTGCAAACCAAGAGCTTGCTTTTTCTTTGCAAAAACCTTTTGGCAATCTTGAGAAACAGTAGAAATTCAAGAATATCTTTATTTCCAGCAAGGTATAATTATTTTATTAAGGGTCCTAACCTCGCTAATCAGATTATAATGAGTTATGTATGAAGGGAGTTTTCAAGTGTGCGAGGGAAGATGATAAAAAGATTCAGGAGTGTCAAGCGCTCAAGCTTGGGGATGCCCCCGTGCACCCCCAAAGAAATATTCAAGGAGACTCAAGCGTCTAAGCTTGGGGATGCCCCCGTGCATCCCCTTCTCCATCAACATTATCAGTTCGTCTTTCGTTTCGCTATATTTTTATCACTTCATGTGTTATGTGCTATGCTTGGAGCGTCTTGCTTTTAGTTTTCTTTTTAGTTTTTCATAACGAGTCGGAACTCATCTTTCTTTATGTGGGAGAGAAACACGCTCCACTTCTACCTAGAACATAACATAGAATTTTCATGTCTATCTTTGTTGTGTGTGTTCTTTGTCTTTTAATAGCTACTATCATGCTCTGCTCTTAGTATTCATGCTTATCTTTTCAAAGAGCTTTTGTTTAGTTGGTTGCTTGAACTCTCTTTAATTATCATGCTTATCTTATTAAGAGAGTTTGCTTCCGTTGCATTGGTTAATATGTCTGTGATAAATATGCTACGTGCATAATGGTGCTTAGTAGTTCAGGTTTTCTTATGGTTAGTCTCAAATAGCTGGGGGATTCCCAATGTGTTATTGGAGTACCAACATGATTTGTTTGCCGATGATGTGGTATGGTTTAGTAATATCTTCC
Source organism: Secale cereale (assembly GCA_902687465.1). Lineage (NCBI taxonomy): Eukaryota > Viridiplantae > Streptophyta > Magnoliopsida > Poales > Poaceae > Secale > Secale cereale. The sequence goes on along the minus strand of LR738711.1, from coordinate 791,320,779 downwards.
TTCGAGAATTTATTTTGATTGACTTGGCGTATGCTCACGCATATTTAAGACTGTAAAGAAAGTCTGTCATGCCTTGATGATCTTTTATTACTGAGTAGCGATATAACTACCATGCCTGATTCAATGTTGCTTTGTCGCTCTGCATGATTATGACTGTCATTGCTCTCTTAGTTGGTCGCTCCCAGTCTTTTGCTAACCTCCACCTGTACTAAGCAGACTAACCTTGCAATACATAGCTCATGGGAAAGTAGCTTAAAAACTATTGTGGTAAAGAATATGTTGCCTATGTATCTTATTTCTTATAAGTTGCTTGCTGAGCGGTAACCATGTTTCTGGGGACGCCATCAACTGTCACACTCTTGTTGAATATCATGTGAGTTGCTATGCATGTTCGTCTTGTCTGAAGTAAGGGTGATTTGCCATGGGGTGAATGAATATGCATATTGTTAGAGAAGAACATTGGGCCACCAACCAAAGCCATGTATCATGGTGGAAGTTTTAGCTTGGACATAATCCTCAATCTCTTATGAGAATATGCTTATGCATTAAAGAGGAGTCCATCATCTATTTTCTATGTTGTCCCGGTATGGATGTCCTCAAGTTGAGATCTATCAAAAACGAGAAATCAAATGCGATTTATCTCCTTGGACCTTTGTAGAGGTTGCATAGAGGTACCCCTTTGTGACACTTGGTTAAAACATATGTAATGCAATGATAACCCATGGAAATCCGAGCTAATTAGGACAAGGTGCGAGCACTATTGGTATTCGATGCATGAGGCTTGCAACTTATAGGATGTCTTATGCATGACACATATGAAGTACTACTACCGTTGACAAAATTGCTTCTATGTTTTCAAAATAAAAAGCTCTAGCACATAACCATTCTTTTACTTTTATGTTGAGTCTCCACCTTCTTTTAAAAAGCACCAACTACTGAGAGCATGATTGTCATTCTGAGTGTAATGTGCATTGTCCCAAAGTAGCATTGTCTTTTGCATGACTGTGATATCGTTTATTTTGAAATCATTGTATCTAGTCATCACTTAAACCTTGAAGGTGCCCCTGCATTTATATTTTGCTTCACTAAAGGGGGCAAGCTAGATATCACTTTATCATCTTCTTGATGTTTCAGTTTCATGTTGTAAAACTTTCAGTCATTTGTGATTTTCTCATGAGGCAACTTAATTACTATAGAATCATTGTCTCAGTAGGCTTTTTTCATATGACTATGAATAAGTCCTATATGGTTAATAGCATGTCACCACAGAAATTATTCTTGTTATCATTTACCTACTCGAGGACGAGCAGGAATTAAGCTTGGGGATGTTGATACGTCCAAAATGTATCTATAATTTCTGCTTGCTCCATGCCACTTTTGGGTGATATTGCTATGATATTCATACACTTCCATACACTTTTGATCATATTTGGACTAACCTACTAATCCAGTGCACCCCGGTGCCAGTTTCTGTTTTCGGCTGTTTTTGTATTTCAGGTGTTCACGTTACGAGAACTGTCAGGAAAAATCATATAAAAAATCAGCGTTCCGAAACCTACCTTGCGCCCGAAGGACAACCGGGGGGGGCCACCAGGGCTCCAGGCGCCCTGGCGGCGCGCCCCCCTGGGCCGCGCCGGGGGGGCGCCTGGGCCCCCCAAGCACCGTCTGGTGCCCCCCTTCGGCATATATTTAGAGCATCCTTCGAAACCCTCGGGACGGGAACTCTTTTTCGCGATCTCATCTCTGTTTCGCCGCCGCTGCCGCTTCCAAGATCGGGAGCAGCAGGAGAACTCTTCCCGGCACCCTGCCGGAGGGGAGGATCACCATCGGGAGCTTCTCCACCACCATGGATGCCTCCCGGATGAGTTGTGACTAGTCTCCCTTGGACCATGAGTCCATGACCAGTAGCTATGTGATGTTCTCCTCCCGTTCTTGTGCTTCACTAATTAGCCCTCGTGAGCTGCCCTACATGATCGAGGCACATATGTAATCCTTATGCTGTTGCTATGATGAGTTTGCTGGGATTCGATGGATTATGAGATTATGTTTTTTTTTTGAAAAATCAATGACAGTAGGAGAGTATCCTACTGACTTCCCATATATAAACAAAGGTTACATAGTGTCAGGGTGTTCATGCATGACAAGGTGTTGACCCCTAGTTCAGGGGCCCTCCACCATGCCAAGCCCCCCCAGATCCAACTATTTAAAGAAAGGGTTTAGCTCTAGTCTAGTGTTCTTAAGAAGTCTCCTAAAAACTGTTCTAGGGAGGGTTTAACCCGATGTACAAGCAAGCCAAAGTCTTTCTTAAACCTCTCCTGCCAGGAAGTAACCGAGGGGGGAATCTCCCTAAACACCTTGCCGTTGCGCTCCTTCCATATGCTCCAGGCCGCCGTCAAAAAGATCTCCATGAACATGGGTTTGGTCCAGTGCTGCCCCCCGGAGTGCACGATCTGCAGACGATCTCCATTATGTGTCCAGACCACTCCCAGCCTCCCCCAGCAGATTCTACTGAAGTTGCAGTTAAAGAAGAGATGCTCAACGGTTTCTTCCTCTCCACTCGCACAAAGTTCACATGTCACTCCCTCCGAGACATTGTAGTGTCGCCGTTTGAGCATATTTTTGGTGTTCACCCGATCCATCAGTAGCAACCACGCAAATACCTTAATCTTTATTGTGCATCTGCTCTTCCAGATCCATTTAAAAGCCACATCCTCTATCACTTCCCTGAAGTAGTTCGCATAGTATTTGCGCGAGGAGTATCGGTCCCCCCACAAGCAGGTCCAGGAATCATTTAGGTTGTCCACGGGGGCGATGTCCCTCGAGAGGTCTTGCATGTCCATCACTTCCTCCCTAGCCTGTTGAGAGAGGGGTAGATAGAATCCTTGCTGCATGTTTTTGATGGACAGGAAGTCCCTAACAGACGCATCCTCCATCGTAGTGTAGGAAAATGCCCGTGGATGCGAGAGCTCAAGGGATTCGGCTAGCCACAGGTCCTTCCAGAACAACACCGATGAGCCATCCCCCACCACAACCCTAGTAATACCTCTGTACTTGTCATTTAACTTCATCACGTCTCTCCACCAGAACGAGCCACAGACATCCGTAGCGTGTGGGACTTGATGTTCGTAGTACGCGTCCCAGATCAGGGAGCACCAGGGGGTATCTTTTTTGTTGTAGAAGCAGTGAAGGAACTTGAGAAGCAACCCTTCGTTCTGGATTTTGATGTCAAGAACACCCAGACCCCCATGCTTCTTATGTCTACACACGAGAGCCCAAGAGGCCAGGGAGTTGCATGTTTCCCCTTGCTCTGTTTTTTTGCGCCAAAGGCATCGGCGACGGATCTTGTCCAGATGCTCAATCAACTTGAGTGGGAACTTGAGAGTGCACATGGGATAGATCATGAGGGATGTAATCATGGAGTTCAGCAGCGTCAACTTACTCCCATAGTTCATCAAGCATAGCGAGGAAGAGAGTCTACGTTCCGCCCTTTCCACCAGTGGCATGAGCTCGCTTACCGTAGGTTTGGTTGTTCCCATGGGCAACCCCAGGTAGGTGAATGGCATCCCCCCAACCGAGCATTGCCAGATTTGCGCTAGATCCGCAGCAAGGCGTTCGTCCACGTTAAGTGGCACTAGGAGGGATTTGCTAAAGTTTATTTTGAGGCCGATCGAGTCCGCATAGTCCATCAGGATCTGCTTCATGGTCTGTGCCTGCGCTAGGTCGGTCGGCATGACCAGGATTGTGTCGTCAGCATATTGAACCACTGGATAGTCCATTCCAGTGCGAGAGGGGATCGGCAACTCGATAAGGCCGTTCTGGTATGCGTCGTTGATGGCAGCCTGTAGTAGATCACCTGCGAGGACAAAAATGAGGGGGGAGAGCGGGTCCCCTTGCCGTACCCCACAATTGTAGTCAAATTGTCTTCCAGGAATTCCGTTTAAAAGGACCAAGGATTTGCCTGATCAAAAAATATTCTTGATCCACCCCATCCACCGATCATCAAAGCCCATGTGTTGCATGATCTCCAACATAGCAGAATGATTGATAGTGTCAAAGGCTTTCGCAAAGTCCAGTTTGAGCAGCACTATGGGTTTTTTCGATCGCTGTCATTGATAGATATATTCAAAAGCCCATGCCAGGCAGTCTTGAATGGAGCGGCTTTTCAAAAAACCGTATTGGTTTTTATGTATGATCTTGAGGATAACGGTCTGTAACCTGTTTGCAAGTAACTTGGTAATGATCTTCAGACAACAGTTCAAAAGAGTGATTGGGCGGAAGTCATTAGCCGATTCAGGTGAGTTGGTTTTGGGGATGAGCGTGATGAATCCAGTGTTGATGCTGGTGAGGTCAAGGTTGCCGTTGTAGAAGTCCTCGCACAGTTTATAGAAATCCTTCTTGACAATGTGCCAACAGGTTTTGATGAAGTGCCCATTGAAACCGTCAGGGCCAGGAGCACGATCTGCGGGCATGTTTTTAACCACTCCATCAATCTCAGAGTGCGTGAAAGGGGCTGACAGCGCTTCAAGACCATCGATCTTGTTGATGATTGAGGCTAAGTTAAACTTCATAGCCGGGGTGGAGGAAGCACCAAGTCTCCCCTTGTATGTATCAAACAGCACCGCCTCCTTTGATTTATGGTCAGTGACCACAGATCCATCTTGAAGTTTGAGTGAGGAGATAAAGTTTTTTCTATAACGTTCAGTCGCCAAAGCATGGAACAACTTAGTGTTTTCTTCCCCAAATTTGATGTATCGAATCGTGCAGCGCTCTCTCCATATCGGTTCTGGTATTGTAGTAGTTTAAGCAGGTGGGCCTTGATAATTTTCCTGAAGTTTTTCTCAGGCACCGTGAGGGGCCTCCGGTCTTCCAGCCCATCAAGCTCCGTGAGGGCCCAATTGCAATTTTGAATGAGTATTGAGAGGCGGGAGATTCCTTTACTCCATTTTTTAAGATCATACCTTAGGCGCTTCATTTTTTTGCATATAAGGGCAGAGATATTTTTTGGATAGCAATACTTATCCCAGGACGCCTGCACCACTTCAAAAAAACCCGGGTGGTTAGTCCAATAATTTTCAAAGCGAAAGACCTTGCTCTTGGGTATGGTGGTCTTGATTTCGACCACACATGGTGTGTGATCAGACACAGGTTTGCCAAGTGGGGTGGCTATTGTGTTTGGGTATGATTGGGTCCAATGACATGACGATAGAAACCAATCTAACTGTTCCAGCAGGGGGTCATTCTGCATATTACTCCAAGTATAGGATGGTCCTTTAAGAGGGATTTCAACCAAGGCTTGTGTACGTATAATGTCATTGAAAATGAGTATGTCATTGACATCCCCCCCGGCTTATTTCTGTTATTGGATGATCGAATGTAGTTGTAGTCCCCAACAAGAAGCCAATCTTCAGTATCTGGAATTTCCAATTCATAGAGCCAATTAGTGAACAATATTCGATCATCCCCCCTACATGGCCCATAGACATTGAATAGCGTCCATGCGTGGTCAGACACTTTCGAAGTTAACCTTACTCATAGAGTGAAGAAATCCGAGAAAATCCTGTTCCCATCAAAGAGAGAACCATTCCAGACAGTAAGAATACCCCCCGAGGCACCACGCGAAGGAACGAAAGCAAATTGATCAAGGCGTCGCGGACAGAATGTCTTAATGAAAGCAAGATCAAAAGAAGTGCGTTTAGTCTCCTGAAGGCACACGATATTACAACCCGAAGCTGCAATCGCATTTTTAACTGCTAAGGTTTTATCTTCTGAATTTATGCCACGGATGTTCCACACCAGCACCTTCCAATGCACTTGGTGTGCCATGTAGATTAGTTGGTGGGGGTGGTGGCAGCGGGCTCCTCCTCCTCCAGTGGCGCCATGAGCTTGGACTTGGAGAGTTCGGCTGCAGGAATCCCACAGCGCGCCGTGCCGATCATATGCAGCTGGGAAATAGGAGTTGGTGGTGGAACCTCATCTGCAGCAGGTTTTGCATGGGTTGTAGAGACACGGAGAGAAGCCAATTGCGCTTGCCGAGGCCTAACCTTGGACTTGTATGGGCGTGCTTCAGCCATGGAGGGGGCCTTGAAGCCATCATAGCGGTTATTCCTGGTGCTACGACGGAGAGGCAGTAGAGTCTCGCCTGTCATCTTGTTCTTCTTGACAGAGCGTGCCAGCGCCCGTGAGTCTTCCGCATGTTCAGCGATCACCTCCGCAGTAGCACGGGGCACATCCCGTGGCTCTTCATCGGCGACCACCGTGGCATCCAACGACTGATGAAGCAGCGGAGCAAAGGCTTCATCCCAACTGCGCTTGTCAAGTTTCACAAGGAGAGTGTCAGACCTTGTGGCAATTGGGGTATACCAGGACCTGATTGCATATGCCACAAACAGGTATTGGAGCGAGCTACAGAACTGAGTTATCATCTCCAGGGAATCCTCTGCAGGGAGGAGCATGGGGAGCATGGGCTTATAGATGTACTTCCTGAGAAAGGAGATCAACCGCGCGAAAGGTAAAACACGGAGGTTTGCCTCCTCCGCCGTCCCTCTGACAAAAGTCAGAGTGCTGTGGTGAGCTCCCAGAACGATGTCATCCACAGCCAGTTCGACCTGTGCAACATGTGCATTCCAGGCCTCCAGGCCATCATCAAGAATATTTTCTTCAGGTGTTACTCCGTCCATCATGGACGGACCAGTGTATTCAGTGATCTGACGCCAGCTCTCTCCCTGGTACTGCGGTGGGATTTCAGGCCATGGTTGCCATCCATTGGCCAGTGGCTGTTGAGTGGATGGTTGAAGATCTTGCCCCCAAGCCGCATTCGCCTGTTGCTGCTGTGCAACCATGGCTTCAAAGGAGACTTGTTGGGAAGCTGTCAGGAAAGGTAGTTCCCTTGGATGCGGCGAGGCGTTCATCGGTGGCGGCGGCTCCTCTGTGCCCGCATTAGGCGGATTAGTTGGCCAGTTAGTCAAGATATATACCGGAATTGTCCATGATCTTCCCAGACCTCCAAACACATTGGCTCTTTTAATGATTAGACTATGCGGCACATTAGAGAATTGATTGATAAGTACACGAACAAGAACTCTAGTTTTGACTTGCCCAGGGTTATGCCAAATCTCGAAGTTACCGAAACAACTGACAGCCTTGTTCACATAATACTCATTCTGGTAATCAAGAGGAAATCCCAGGAACACTACCCAAGCAACAGCTTCAAAAATCGGTATGCGCATATTAGGTCCTTCATCATGGCGGGCGAAGTAAAAGGTCCTATCTTCATCTATCGGATGCGGCCCAGTAGTGATAAGAAAATCTCTGACAGCAGCTGATCTGAACCCAATCATCCCGACGCCTAGATGAAAGATATCAGAGTATATCACCTCAGCATTGAAGTCCTCGGCCAAGATTTGTAGGATTTCTGCGAGCACCATAGGACGCTGAAGATCGGGCGTCGGAGGGTTGGTGAGGACGAGCGCATAGTTTTCGTGATGCAGAGGAGGAGCGCCGACGACCATCATGTTCCTCTGGAGTCTATCAGCGGGGCCATTGAAGATGGCGAGGGGGCCAGGGATGAACTGGAAGGGCATGACTGGGAAGTTCCCCATGGGAGTAGGAGTGGAGGTGTTGGCAGGGATGCTAGCGGGCGGATGAGTCGAGAGGCGTTTCTGGCGAGGGGGGGAAGCACTAGCAGGCGGATGAATTGATGGAGGCTGCTGGTGATTTGGTAGTGGGGGTGGTAGGTTGGGTAGGCTAGGGGTGCTCGAGGTGATAGGACGTAGGGTAGGAGGATGCGGACCGTCACCCCCAATAGGTAGAGCGCGCGTGTCCTGGCGCTGCAAATCCCTTGATTTGATATGCCATTCCATTTTCTGTTTTTTGTTTCCATCACAGCCTCGATAAACCCCAACGGGAGGAGATACTATACTAGTTTTTATCCTCCAAGCCCAGGAATCATTGGAAGGTCGCCTCGATTTGGAAAACTTCACCTAATGGAAAGTTTGGCTACTTTTGGGAATGGGTATATCTTTGGTGGGGACATGCAGTGTTTTTGGTTTCCAAAGAAAATGGGGGGAGGCTTCAGCGAAACAAAGTTTCGCTACGTGACCGAGGAAACCACAGGAGGAGCACAACACCCGAGCCGGGCATGCAAAGAAAAGGTGGTGGGTAGAGCCACAGGTCGTGCAAACGGATTGGCCCGGCCCAACATGGGGTCGAGAGGTGTTCGCCGGCTTAAATATTTTGCCCTCAGGACAGATATTTGCAAGATGGCCCAGTTGGTGGCAAGCAGCACATAAATTTAAACGTTGGAAAATTACCTCCGATGGCGGGATGGATTGTAGATGCCATATTGAGGCAATCTTCTCATCAGAATAGCCAAACATTCGTTGGTCCAAAATATGGAACAACATGAAATCCGGGATGTGCTCCCAATTCTTTGGCTCAAATTTAATGCCCTGAAAAGCTTGATTCCCGGCCGACCGGGGAACATTAAATGCGTTTTGAAAACTACCAAATGAGATCCAATCCTTGTCTGGGGGGTGAGCACATGCATCGTTTGAACAATCTGGATCAAAAGTGAGATGCTTCGCAAATGTATGTTTTCCATGGGTAAGCGAATGATTGTCCCGATGATTGTCCATCAAATGAAACCCAAACTTCGAGAGTTCCTCATTAGCTGAATGATCTTTGCTAGCACTTTTCCGGAGAAAGTCGAGGTTGGGTTTGATTGCAATAGGGGTTCGAGCAGCCACCTCGCCAAGGTCATCATCTAAATGCCAACCATTATCCAAACTTGAATAATTCATCGATGGTTTGAACAAGTGAAAGTGACAGACAAAATCTGGCCAAACCCGATCTTTCAACTTGTAAATGAAATGCCCCACATTGTTAGAAGCAACGGAGAAGCGAAAAGACCGTTTGGCCAATTGAAGAACATTAAATCCCAATGGAGAACCACCAATACAGCATTGGAGCACTAGGCCAACCGATTCTGTCGTGAGAGGGAAAGATGCCGAGGAGAAGGAAACAACCAAGAAGAACTCCTTGGTATGAGAGGAAGAAGAGAAGTGCACCGATGAACCAAACTTTGTGCGCACCTGTTTAGCCACAGAGATCCCAGGGTTGAGATCCCAATGGAGGAGGCTAGCCATTCGTAGGCTAGTCTAGAGATCGCCATGGATGATTGCCGGCCGACGGTAGTGGCGGTGGTGGAGGTGGGAGGAGAGGTGGAGAGGTGGGGAGAGAGCCATATCTGGGAGTTTAGTGCGATCCGATCACCTTCGGTCGCAGGGATCACCCAACCATTATGAGATTATGTTCAGATTGATCTTGAGTAATATATTTGATCTACCTCTTTTATATTTATGTTCATAAGTAATTCTTGCAAGTTCTCCGTTGTTATTTATTGCTTTGGCCAAGTAATACGTAGTGACTCCAAGAGGGAACGTTATGCTCGATTGTGGGTTCATGCCCCTCGATGACTAGCTTGAGTGACAGAAACATGAGTCTAGGGGATGTGCTGTTGCAACAAGGGGGAAAACAACGGTGCTTGTGCCCGCGGGTGCAAGGATTGTTTACTTTACGCAAAGTTCTTTTAATGCAGTTGTGTGTTGCATTGAGTTTACACTATGGGTGGGACTCGCAACTTAATACCAGCGAGATGTTCTGGATAGATATCTCAAGGTGGATGATTAGTAGTAGATATTGATGGATTTCGGTCTACTTAATTTGGCGTATCGCCCATGCTTTGAACCTCAACCTTTCTTGCAATGTAATCAGCATTGGTTTGCGTTCGTGGTCCTGTCAATTGCCCAGCTATAATTTGTTTACCTCACATAGCTTTTTTATCGTCTTTTGGGAGAGAGACATCACTAGTGAACATCATGAGACTCTGGTCCATATTACCATCATTGATCACATCCACTATTTACTTTTCGCTATTATTTACTATTGCAAACATTATCTATCACTACTATCATTTGGTTTTAATCCTTTGTGAACTACAAGGCCGGAGGGATTGACAACCTCTCTGTACTCGTTGGGAGCAAAGTTATTTGTATCTGTGTGCAGGTCCATGTTGATTGCTAATCCGCGCCATTAGCAGTTGACACCTACTTGTTGAACCTAGGAGTGTCTGGGGATTCGATCTTTGGCATCTTTGCTAAGAGAAAACACTTCCACAACACTGCATCTTTCACCTTCCACTTGGGGTAACCAACGAGGGGTTAGAAGCCCATCAAATATCACCAAAATTTTCGCAAGCTTCACACTCTTTATAATATCCGAAGCAACCATTAATCATAGTTGGCCAATAAAACCCAGCATGTCGCAATAACCACTTCATCTTGAGAGCCGACTGATGAGTACCACAAATGCCTTCATGTACTTCTCCCATAGCAACTCTTGCCTAGTCTTCATCCAAGCTCTTTAGAAGAACATCACCGACTGTTCGGCGATAAAGACCATCATCTCCCATTGTATACTTGAAAGCCATATGCCGAATAGCCATGTCCACCCTTTCACTCAGATTGCTCAAGTAATCAACAATGGGCTTCCTCCAGTTGGGATTGTCACCTGCACTAGATTTTTTGTTAATGGTCGAATCGGTGGGTTCAGTTTCGGCCTCTCCCATATTGGCAGGACAAGACATCCGTCTTTGAGAGATATGAAACATGCCATGATCAACATGATATCTAGATGCTTGTTGTGCCAACTCATTTGCTTTCCAATTGTCATGCCTAGATATATGAGCAATGCTAAAACTGTCCAAAGTATAGATTATATCTAGACATTTATCAAGATAAACATTAAGTGATTTGTCCAAACACTGAAAGACTTTGGGTATTTGCTGCACCACATAACGAATCACCAAAAGCATCAATATGTGTAACACCTCTAGCAACTAACATCTCTAGGCCGAATAACAAAGCTTCATATTCGGCCTAATTATTTGTGCAAAAGTATTCTAAGCGGCATGAGGCTTCAAAGACAGCACCATGAGGAGATATATAAACAATACCAACACCATGGCCATTGCTACAAACTGAACCATCGAAATATAATCTCCAAGGTACTATTGAGACAAGGTTTATATCAATGTCATGCTTGTCATTAATCCGATGCTCAACAATAAAATTAGCAACAATTTGGCCTCTCATGGATTTTAGAGATTCATAAGCCAAATCATACTCAATCAAAGCATAAGCCCACTTGCCAATTCTGCCACTAAGAATTGGCCTATGCAACATGTATTTAATGACATCGGTTTGACAAGCTACTATGCAAGCACTCGGCACTAAATAATGTCTCAATTTTGTGCAAGCATAATATAAGCATAGACATAGTTTCTCAATAAACGTATACCTTGTCTCGGCGTCCAATAAAAGTCTGCTCAAATATGTAATAACATGCTCTTTCCTTTTGGTTTCTTGAGTCAAAACAGCACCAATAACACCTTCTTCTGCTGCAATGTAAAGCTTAAAGGGCTCCTTATGCCTGGGTGCTTTCATTACCGGAGGAGTGCACAAATAATTCTTGATCATATCAAAGGCTACTTGTTGTTTTGCCCCCCATGTGAAATCAACATCATTCTTTAATCGAAGGATAGGAGTAAATGCATCAACTTTCCCTGACAGATTAGCTATGAATCTTCTCAAATAATTGACCTTGCCAAGGAACTTTTGCATATCTTTCTTGCATGTTGGAGCTTGCACTTTCTGTATAGCTTCTATCTTTTTGGGATCAATCTCTATGCCATCTTCATGAATAACGAAACCCAAAAACATACCAGCTGACACGCCGAATGCACACTTCAAAGGATTCATCTTCAGTCCATACTTTTTCATTCTTTCAAAAGATAAACGCAAATCGGCCAAATGAGATTCAAAAGCATCCGATTTGACAACAATATCATCAATATAAACTTCCAGTATGACACCGAGTAAATCATGAAAAATTAAATTCATAGCCCTTTGATATGTGGCGCCAGCATTTTTTAATCCGAATGTCATCACCGTACATTCGAATAAACCAAGGAAACCATGGCATCGGAAAGCCGTTTTGGACATGTCCTCTTCGGCCATAAAAATTTGGTTATATTCCGCATTACCATCAAGGAAGCTAATGACTTTATGTCGAGAAGCATCATTAATAAGCAAATCGGCTATTGGCATGGGATATTCATCTTTGGGTGTAGCCCTATTCAAATCTCTGAAATAAATGCATACCCTTAACTTGTCGGATCCCTTTTTCTCCACTGGGACAATGTTAGAAATCCACTCGGCATATCTGCAAGGTCGAATGAAATTACCTTTAAGCAGTCGACCGATCTCTTCCTTGATCCGGTCATATGTTTTGGGATTAAACTTTCTGGCCGATTGTTTATATGGTCTAAAACCAGCCTTTATAGGTAACTGATGCTCCACTAGCTCTCGGCTTAAATCTGGCATCTCATGATATTCCCATGCAAAGCAACAAACATATTCTTTCAATAGCTCGATTAACTTAGCTTTACAATCGTCCTTCAATTTTTTTATTACAAACGTCGGTCGAGTGACTGAACCATCTCCAATATCTATCTCTTCTAATGGATCGGCCGATGTAAGACCTTGTCCAAGTTTATCCATGTCATCTAATTCCTCAATAGATTCATACATATCGTTCTCGCTGGACTGATATTTTACAAGACGTTTTTGTAACCACTTGGAACTAGAATACATTTAAACATATCATACCTTGGAGCCGACTGCATTCAGTCAACTTTAAAGAAACGGGGACAAAACCATTCTTGGTCGTGCTGAGAAAATCAAACTCTGACAAGTCACGTCCCATCAAGCAAGTAGCATTGGGATGTTGCCAATCCACCGATGCATCGGCCAGAGCAACACAGGCCGAGTTATCCGCATGAATCACTTCCACTTCTTCATCAACCCACTGGATCAAAAACTGGTGCATAGTGGATGGCACGCACTGGTTTGCATGAACCCAATCACGGCCTGGTATGACATTATAGTTACCTTGCACCTCTGCGACAAAGAATGCAGTAGCCAATGTTTTGCTTCTTACTGTAAGTTCCACATACATCACACCTTTGGCTTCAGTTTTCTCTTTGCCTTCAAATCCATTGAGCACCATATTCGTCTTTACCAACTCTTCATCGGGCAAACCCAATTTCTTGAAAACCGAATAGGGCATCAGATTTGCCACAGCACCACCATCAACAAGCATCCGAGTGAGAGGTGATCCATTGATATGACCTCTGAGATACAATGGCTTCAGATGCGTTACTGGGTCTTTTGGCTTCTCAAATATTGCATTTTTAGGGCCGAAATCCAGCTGAGCCACCTCCCCTTCCTCATCTACAGCACGAAACTCAGCAGCCAAGTAATAAACCATATTGATATCCATACCTTCATGAACCGGCGTCGACTCATAATCTAACATATCATCATCTGCCTCAAGTGCATCCACCGATTCTGAAATCTGTCCGAGTGAAGGAGAAGTAAGAAGTGTCGCAGATGATGTGATAGTTGTTGCATCGTCCTCCTTTGGTGGTGTAGGTATTGCTGTGATAGATGTAGAAGCTGTCTTATCTTGTATTTTTTAGGCATCCACACCACTTTGGCTGAGTGTATTTAGGATCTTTTGCCTTTACTTGGCTGGTGCTTGCTTCATGATCATTAGCCAACTGCTTTGGCACGATAGAAAGTATCGGCTCTGTCGAGTGGTTATGCACAGTCGGCTGTTGTACGGGGAATGTTTTGGTGCCCAAGATAAGTGAGTCGACATCCATTTTCTCTTTGCCTTTTCCTGACTCGACTGCTGCAACACTTGGTGATTTAACACGCCATTCTTTTTTATTTTCAGGATGCATGAAATTTTCACTCGGGCGCACCTTTTTACTCGGATGGAATCCACTTGGATGGAATTCATTCGGATGGAATCTACTTGGCCACATTTTTTTACTTAGATAGCTTCCACCTGGGTGCATTCTTACACTTGGATAGCTTCCGTTCGACCACATATTTTGACCAGTCGACTGATGACCACTGATGTTCTGTCGACCATTGTATGAGTAGTTGAGTCGATCCCAAACAGGTTGCCTTTGTTCCTCTCGAAACTGTGCCCTTGGTCCAGCCGGCCTCACATACCGACTAAACATATCAGCTGGTGGTGACCTTGGTCGCTTCAGGTCTGTTGGCCGGTTAGAGCTAGACTGATTGGCATACTTGGACAACAACATATCAAAAGTTGGCTTCATCCGCTTATGATGTACTTTAGCCTCGTTCCTCTTCCACTTGCCAACTTCTGGACTCTTGGGCTTAACAAATTTAATACGGGCATTTTCTTGCACTTGTGGTTGCCCCCCCAGTGTAGGATTCTTGATGGTGATCTTGATTACTTCCTTGCCATCGGTTGCTTGTCAATCACAATCTGCCTCCCCAAGATCTTGTTGTTCATATTGTCTTTCCTGGGCTCACCAACAATGACATTAGCTTTATTAGCAGATTCGGCTACCTCTGGCTGAATGTGTAACTTCTTCCCCTCCAAATCCATGGTATTCATTGGAAAGGGTTGTTTATCAACTTGCATCTCAGAAAAGTTCAATCGATCGTAATTAATGGCCGATTGTATCTGTCGTTGAAAAACATTGCAATCGTTAGTAGCATCAGAAAAAGAATTATGATACTTGCAATAAGCGTGCCGTTTTAGCTCTTCAAACGGCGGTAAAGTGTGAGATATTCTAATAATTTTAGCTTGGAGCAAAGCATCAAATATTTAATCACACTTGGCAATGTTAAAAGTAAACTTCATCTCTTCGTTACGATTCTTATGAATCGGTTTCAGATCATTGCAAGTAAATGGTCTAGCCTTAGATGGCCAAACAAATTCAGTAGCATACATGTCACCCTCATCGTCCGAGTGATCACTATCATATTCAACCATATTCATCTTTGGACGATCAGCTTTGTACATATGCACTTCTTTGAGATCTTTGCTTCGGCTTTCCTCAGCCAAAGCCCTTTGTAAGACTTGTTTAATATTTAAGAACTCAAAGGCTTCTAGCTTTTCTCTAATGGGAGTCCTTAAACAACTCAGCACTAGGTCTGCCAAGTCTCTCTCGGTTATCACCAAACTATAACAACTGTTTTTTGTTTCTCTAAATCTCTTGACATAATCGGAGACCGATTCGTCATGCTTCTGTTTAACCGATGTTAGATGTGATAACTTGAGTTCATTGTCACCGCTATAAAAGTGATCATGAAATTTCTGCTCTAGCTGCGACCAAACCCGAATGGAACCATGTGGTAAAGAAGAAAACCATGAAAATGCAGTAACAGTTAATGATAAAGGGAACAAACACACTTTCAATTCATTCAATGAGCCTGCCTCACCCAATTGTGCTAAATATTGACTAACATGCTCCCATGTAGTTTTTGTGCCTTCTCCATTAAACTTAACAAAATCTGCAATTTTGTATCCTGGAGGGCACTGGATGGCATCGAAGTACTCAGGGTACGACTTTTGGTAAATCCGATTCCGAGGTAACTCAACTCCAAAATTTTCTCGAAGCATCTTAGCCATCTCCTCTCTAAGATTAGCTAGACCATCATCCATAGTGGACGATGAAGCTTCTGGAAGTGGCATAGGAGGAGTAGGGTTACTAGCAGTGGGTAGGAACTGAGGCATGTATGTCGACCCATAACTTGGTAGTGGTCGAGTGGTTGTAGCTGTAGGTAGGGTTTGGTTCGGCGTTGCCACCGAACCTGGCATGCTCATGATAGGACTAATTGGTGCAGCCACAGTCTGATTTGTTTGTGTAGGATAATAAGTCATCGGCATGGGAGGTGCCGATGAAATAGGCAGAGTCATATTAGGGTTTTGCACAGTAGCAGGTATACCACCATTACCACTAGACGATTGAGATATATTCTTCTGAGTATTAGTATTTTCTATGAAAGTTTGATAGACTAGATTGTTACCATCAGCAATACGACTCTCAATCTCAGCCCACTGCTCAGGAGAAAAGGTAGTACCCACAGAGGGTTTAACCTGCTCGGCTTGAAGAGGAGGGAACTTGTTTTCTTCAATCGGAGTGATGTTGCCTTGTCGATCCTTCTTGAACTTCGCAAGGAACTCCTGTAACTCCTTCTCTTCGCGTGCCTTCTTGTCCTCCTCATAGATTCGGCGATGATCGGCCGATATCTCATCAAGACTGGGCTTAATGATGTTATCGGCGTCTACCTCAGATGGCTTGGGAAGATCGGATATGGTGGATGATGATGATTAACCTTCAGTCCCCAGCGGAGTCGCCAAAAAGTGTGTTGACACATGAACACGTCACGTGTACCCTCGACACCGGGGGCGATGCACCGCATCTCACGTCGAAGGAGGCCCGACCGACAGCGTGATACGCAAGACAGTCGACGGGCGCTTTTGCGGACCCAAAAACCCCACACCCCCGGGAGGGACCCTGTCAGGGAGTGCGGCGGCTATGGGCTGCCCTAGGTCGATTCTCTTGCCCCTAGAGCCTCGCGATTCGGAGCTCTCAAACACGAAGAACAGCGAAGAACGAGATAGAAAAACGATGGAGAGGTAAAACGTAGACTGGAAAAAGTAGTATATTGATTTGTTCGATTGTGTGTTTTCAATCGGCCATCACCCCCTACATATATAAGAGGCGGATGGACTTCTCGTACAAGTAAAGGATTCATCTAGGCTTTCCTTAAAAGAAAATTACATCAATTCACGTCCTAGAGTCATAGTTTTACTCCAACTCGGATTCAGCCCGAATCTGGTCCAAACTTCTGTCCTACTTCTTGCGCGGGCCGCCGAGCTTGCATACGATCTCCGATCAAGATGGCCCAAATATCAAACTCGTGCGCCTCGACGAGGAGAACAATTCTCATGTTGATCATTTTTTCAAATAAGGCCATCCTGAATACCTTTTGAGGTCATCTTTACCTTCCAGTCGGATTCGTTCTTGAAGTAGACTGGATTATCCGACTCTCGTAGTGAATTTGCATGCCATATACTATCTCTTATGATAATGACTCCAAAACCAAATTTCACCGTTTTTACGATACGCACAACTTCCTTATTGAACACTTCTCCATCCGAGATCATCTTGATAAACTTTTGGGCACATGTTCAGTTTCACTCGGATTCGAGCTCATCCACTCGGATATTAAAGTATTTCACTCGGATGGTCCGACTGGACTTTTTCACTCGGATGTTTAGAATTTTCCACTCGGATGACTATATTTTCAGTCGGAAAACAATCTTTTACTCGATCGATAAGTTCTCCCTCGACCTTTTACTCGATCGATAGGTTTTCACTCGACCTTTTACTCGATCGGTAGGTTTTCACTCGACCTTTCACTCGATCGGTAGGTTTTCACTCGACCTTTTACTCGATCGGTTGGTTTTCACTCGACCTTTTACTCGATCGGTAGGTTTTCACTCGGATGGTAAAACTTTTCACTCGGATTTCCCGACTAAAAAGACTGGCTGATTTTGATTTGCCTCTCCTGGTTGCATACGACCTCGGATTGAGACTAACTTTATATGGAAATCGATCGGCTCGACGAGGCGAAACTTTTTCATGCTGAAGGTTTTTCGATTCAAGCCCATCTTGATGACCGAATTACTCGCGCAACCTATCAAACCACTGTCTGGTATCTCACGCCATATTTCCGTATAGTTTCGGTCTGCAGTGTATTGCCTTTAACTTTTGCATACGAACTCGGATTGAGATGATTTATATATCAAAATCGATTGCCTCGACGAGACGAAGACAATTTCTTTAGAGTGATCCTTCATCCGAGGTCTTATTGAATGCATGATTGGCAAAAACACACTCGGAACATTGAATTATGTCATTCGGAATATAGTTTTGGTCCCTAAAATAAGGTCGAATGATGATAACCGAAACATCAAAGTCGTTCCACTCGGCGACGTGAATCTTTTCATGCTGAAAACCCTCTCACTCGAGACCATCTTTATTGCTTTCCGTATCTTGCCAAAATCAGGTGTCAACAAAAGTCATATCATTAGGATCAGAAAAAGCACTCTTAGCAGCAAATAATTTCATAAGTTCATCCATCTTTCCAGTCAAAACACTAATCTCTTCAATAGCATACACTTTTTTACAAGTAGATCTTTCGGTGTGCCATTGAAAATAATTAACCATAATATTATTTAGGAGTTTGGTAGCTTCTCCTAAGGTAGTTTCCATGAAAGTGCCTCCTACGGCCGAATCTAAAAGATTTCTAGTAGCAAAATTAAAGCCAACATAAAAGTTTTGAATAATCATCCATAAGTTCAAACCATGTGTAGGGCAATTAAGTATCATTAATTTCATTCTCTCCCAAGTTTGTGCAATATGCTCATGATCTATTTGCTTAAAGTTCATAATATCGTTTCTAAGAGAGATGATCTTAGCAGGAGGGAAATACTTAGAGATAGAAGCATCTTTGCACTTATTCGACGAATCAATACTATTCCTAGGCAAAGAGGAAACCAAGTTTTAGCACAATCTCTAAGCGAAAACGAAAATAACTTCAATTTAACAATATCGTTATCCGTATCCCTTTTCTTTTGAATATCACACAAATCAACAAAGTTGTTTAGATGGGTAGCGGCATCTTCACTAGGAAGGCTAGAAAATTGATCTTTCATGACAAGATTCAACAGAGCAGCATTGATCTCACAAGATTCGACATCGGTAAAAGGAGCAACTAGAGTGTTAATAAAATCACTATTGTTGGTATTGGAGAAGTCACACAATTAGGTATTGTTCTGAGCCATAGTGACAAGCAAGCAATCCAACACACAAGTAAACAAGAAGCAAGCGAACGATAAACACACGGCAAAACAAGGGTAAATAAAATGGCAAGGATGAAGTGGGGGAGAGGAAAATGAGAGGCAAAAATGTAATGCGAAGCATAAGGGTTTGTGATAGGTACTTGGTATATGAATTTTGCGTAAGTCTCTCCGGCAACGGCGGCAGAAATTCTTCTTGCTACTTCTCGAGCTTGCGTTGTATTCCCTTGAAGAGGAAAGGGTGATGCAGCACAGTAGCATAAGAATTTCCCTCAGTTTTTTAGAACCAAGATATCAATCCAGTAGGAGACCACGTGCAAGTCCCTCGCACCTGCACAAACAAATAAGAACTTCGCAGCCAACGCGATATGGTGTTGTCAATCCCTTTACGGCCACTTACGAAAGTGAGATCTGATAGATAGCATAGTTTGATAATTTTGGTATTTTTGGATATAAGAAACGAAAGTAAAAGTGGAAAAGTAAAGTAGATTGTAGGTTGATATGTTGAGAATAGACCCCGGTGGCATAGGTTTCTCTAGTGGCTTCTCTCATGATAGCATAATTCTACAGTGGGTGAACAAATTACTGTCGAGCAATTGATAGAAAAGCGAATACTTATGAGACTATCTAGGCATGATCATTATATATAGGCATCACATCCGAAACAAGTAGACCGAAACGATTCTGCATCTACTACTATTACTCCACACATCGACCGCTATCCAGCATGCATCTAGAGTATTAAGTTCATAAGAACAGAGTAACGCCTTAAGCAAGATGACATGATGTGGAGGGATAAACTCAAACAATATGATATAAACCCCATCTTTTAATCCTCGATGGCAGCAATACAATATGGGCCTTGCTTCCCCTACTGTCACTTGGAAAGGACACCGCAAGATTGAACCCAAAGCCAAGCACTTCTCCCATTGCAGGAACTATAGATCTAGTAGGCCAAACCAAACCAATAATTCGAAGAGACTTGCAAGGATATTATAATCATACATAAAGAGTTCATAACAGAACCAAATACTTCTCATAGATAATCTTGATCATAAACCCATAATTCATCGGATCTCAACAAACACATCGCAAAAAGATATTACATTGAATAGATCTCCTCGAAGACCGAGGAGAACTTGGTATTGAGATCCAAAGAGAGAGAAGAAGCCATCTAGATGCTAGCTATGGACCCAAAGGTCTGTGGTAAACTACTCACTACTCATGGTGATGCGATGATGATGATGTAGAAGCACTCTGTGGTAGATCCCCCCTCCGGCGGAGCTTCAGAACAGGCCCCAAGATGGGATCTCACTGGTCCAGAAGGTTGCAGCGATGGAACTAGGGTTTTCTCTCAGTGTCTGATGTTTTCGGGGTACATAGGTATATATAGGAGGAAGGAGGGCACCGGGGGCCAAACGTGGGGCCCACGAGGCAGGGGCACGCCTTGTAGGGGGGCGCGCCCTCCACCCTCGTGGATGCCACATGTGCCCTATTTCGTGGTTATCAAGTCTCTCATGCATATTTTTCTCCAAAAATATCTCTCTCGAAGTTTCATTCTGTTTGGACTCCGTTTGATATTCCTTTTCTGTAGAACCCTGAAATAGGCAAAAAACAGCAATCTGGACTAGGCCTTTGGGTTAATAGGTTAGTCCCAAAAATAATATAAAAGTGTATAACAAAGCCCATTAAACATCCAAAACATCATAAATAATAGCATGGAACAATAAAAAATTATAGATACATTGGAGACATATCACTTGGCAGTTGCCAAGGGGAGTGCCCATAACCAGGTGTTTATGTCTCTTTCTTCGGAGGTGGTGATGATGGAGTTGTTGATGACGTAGGATTCTTCCTTAATTTGTGTTTGAGGATATAATTTGGCTCCCTTAGGTCATCGATCTCTTGCCCGAGGCTTAATATCTTTTTGCATAGTTCCTGTTTGTTCTCCTGCAAGAGGCGAAAAGGGATAAACTCGATCTTAGGTTTCTTTTCTCTATCAGGGAGGCTTGACTTTCTGAACTCTACATGCATGTCCCCAGGTTGAGGTGATGGGACTTCATCTTCATATAAGCATGTCTCCTCCTTTTCCCTAGGATCATAGTCTTCTTCTTTCTCCGTGGTCCAACCACAATGCTCCAAGTCCCCGTAGACCTTAGGGTCTACAAGCTAATCAGCCACATAGCTTTCTCCCTCCGAATCCTGCGACGACATATTGCTGTAATCTGCGGCAGAAACAACTCAAAACAAAAACAGAGGATTTTGTCATGGTACGGTAGTCAAAACCTTCGGGAGATTATATAATGAATTTTTACCGACCAAAAGAAGTATCATGCAAGAAAACGGAGTCTGGAGAGCACACGAGGTGCCCACGAGGCAGGGGGCGCGCCTAGGGGGTAGGGTGCGCCCTCCACCCTCGTAGGTGCCTCGTGTCCCTTTCCTACTACTTCTTACTTTCCTATTTTCTTAAATATTCCAAAACGGAGAAAAATTGCTATTAGAACTATTTTGGAGTCGGTTTACTTACTATACCACATACCCCTTCCTTTTCGGAGTCCGAAACATTCTGGAAAGTGTCCCTTATGTATTCCTTCGGGGTTACGGTTTCAATGACATTAGTTTCAACATTTATGGGATTACCTGAGATATAATGTTTGATTCTTTGACCGTTCACCACCTTTGGATTTGTGCCTTCGAAGTTGTTGATTTTTATGGCACCGGAACGATAGACCTTCTCGATAACGTAAGGGCCTTCCCATTTAGAAAGGAGTTTTCCTACAAAAAAATCTTAAACGAGAGTTGTATAGCAAAACATAGTCACCTACATTAAACTCATGTTTTTGTATCCTTTTTTCATGCCATATTTAACTTTTTCTTTAAACAATTTGGCATTTTCATAGGCCTGGGTTCTCCACTCATAAAGTGAGCTAATGTCAAATAGTCTCTTCTCACCAGCAAGTTTGAAATGATAATTTAGCTCTTTAATGGCCCAATATGCCTTATGTTCTAGTTTGAGAGGTAAGTGACATGCTTTTCCATAAACCATTTTATACGGAGACATACCCATAGGATTTTTATATGCAGTTCTATAGGCCCATAATGCATCATCAAGTTTCTTGGACCTATTCTTTCTAGATCTATTAATAGTCTTTTGCAAAATTAATTTCAGCTCTCTATTACTCAGTTCTACTTGACCACTGGACTGTGGGTGGTATGGGGATGCAATTCTATGATTAACATCATACTTAGCAATAATTTTACGAAACGCACCATGAATAAAATGTGAACCACCATCAGTCATTAAGTATCTATGGACTCCAAACCTCAGAAAAACAACTTCTTTAAGCATCATAATAGAGGTGTTATGATCAACACTACTAGTTGGAATAGCTTCTACTCACTTAGTAATGTAATCAACAGCAACTAAAATATGTGTATACCCATTATAGGAAGGAAACAGTCCCATATAATCAAAGCCCCAAACATCAAATGGTTCATAGGCATTTCTTGACGTCTACTAATATTACCAATTCTTTGAAATTCATCACAAGACAAGACGAACTTACGAGCATCCTTGAAGATAGTAGGCCAATAAAAACCGGATTGCAATACCTTATGTGCAGTTTTATCTCCAGCATGGTCTCCTCCATAAACCTCGGAGTGACACTTGCGTAGGTTATGTTCCTGTTCATGCTTAGGTACACAATGTATAATAACACCATCTGATACGTCCAAAACATATCTATAATTTTTGCTTGCTCCATGCCACTTTTCGGTGATATTGCTATGATATTCATACACTTCCATACACTTTTGATCATATTTGGACTAACTTACTAATCCAGTGCACCCCAGTGCCAGTTTCTGTTTTCGGCTGTTTTTGTATTTCAGGTTTTCATGTTTCGAGAACTGCCCAGAAAAATCCAGAAAAATTATATAAAAAATCAGCGATCCGGAAACAACACTGCGTCCGAAGGGCAGCCTGGGGGGGCACAGGGGCTCCAGGCACCCTGTGGGCGCCCCCCCTGGGCCGCGCCGGGGGGGCGCCTGGGCCCCCCGAGGCTCCCCCGATGCCCTACTTTGGCATATATTTAAAGGACCCTCTGAAACCCTCAGAAGAGGAACTCTTTTCGCGATCCCATCTCTGTTCTGCCGCCGCCGCCGCTTCCAAGATCGGGAGCACCAGGAGAACTCTTCCCGGCACCCTGCCGGAGGGGACGATCACCACCGGGAGCTTCTCCACCACCATGGACGCCTCCCGGATGACTCGTGAGTAGTCTCCCTTGGACCATGGGTCCATGACCAGTAGCTATGTGATGTTCTCCTCCCGTTCTTGTGCTTCACTAATTAGTCCTCGTGAGCTGCCCTACATGATCGAGGCACCTATGTAATCCTTATGCTGTTGCCATGTTGAGTTTGCTGGGATCCGATGGATTATGAGATTATGTTCAGATTGATCTTGAGTAATATATTTGATCTACCTCTTTTATATTTTAGTTCATAAGTAATTCTTGCATGTTCTCCGTTGTTACTTATTGCTTTGGCCGAGTAGTAGGTAGTGACTCCAAGAGGGAACGTTATGCTCGATTGTGGGTTCATGCCCCTCGATGACTAGCTTGAGTGACAGAAACATGAGTCTAGGGGATGTGTTGTTTCCACAAGGGGGAAAACAACGATGCTTGTGCCCGCGGGTGCAAGGATTGTTTACTTTACGCAAAGTTCTTTTAATGCAGTTGTCTGTTGCATTGAGTTTACACTATGGGTGGGACTCGCAACTTAATACCAGCGAGATGTTCTGGATAGATATCTCAAGGTGGATGATTAGTAGTAGATATTGATGGATTTCGGTCTACTTACTTTGGCGTACCGCCCATGCTTTGAACCTCAACCTTTCTTGCAATGTAGTCAGCATTGGTTTGCGTTCGTGGTCCTGTCAATTGCCCAGCTGTAATTTGTTTACCTCACATAGTTGTTTTATCGCCTTTTGGGAGAGAGACATCACTAGTGAACATCATGAGACTCCGGTCCATATTACCATCATTGATCACATCCACTATTTACTTTTCGTTATTTACCTACAATTGCAAAAACTATCTATCACTACTATCATTGCTTTTAACCCTTTGTGAACTACAAGGCCGGAGGGATTGACAACCTCTCCGTACTCGTTGGGAGCAAAGTTATTTGTATCTGTGTGCAGGTCCACGTTGATTGCTAATTGCGCCGTTAGCAATTGACACCTACTTGTTGAACCTAGGAGTCTCTGGGGAATCGATCCTTGGCATCTTTGCTAGGGGAAAACACTTCTACTTACTGCTTCTTACACCTTCCACTTGGGGTAACCAACGAGGGGTTCGAGGCCCATCAAGGAGTATTTTCTGGCGCCGTTGCCGGGGACTCCACTCTTCAGGATAGGGGAGTTGCATGCTATCTTTTGCCTTTGCTTGTTAGTCTTGTTAGTTTACCTTTCATTTTTGCTTTAGTTCCTTTTATCGAAAATCACAAAAATAGTTATCTTGCTTGCTTGCTACTATGGGTTCCACCGAGAACACCAAGTTGTGTGACTTCACTAGTCACAACAACGATGACTTTATCAGCACACCTATCACTACACCTGCCACTTCAGCACCTTCATATGAAATTAAACCTGCTTTACTTAACTTAGTCATGAGAGAACAATTCTCCGGTGCTGGAGATGATGCTGCTTTACACTTGAACAACTTTGTTGAACTTTGTGATATGCAAAAGTACCAAGAAATAGATGGTAATATTGTTAAGCTTAAGCTTTTTCCTTTCTCCTTGAGAGGAGGAGCTAAAATTTGGTTTTAGTCTTTGCCTAGAAATAGCATAGATTCATGGGACAAGTGCAAAGATGCTTTTATCGGAAAATACTATCCACCTGCTAAAATTATCCAACTTAGAAGTAACATAATGAATTTTAAACAATTGGATAATGAACACGTTGCCTAAGCTTGGGAACGTATGAAGTCTCTTATCAAGAACTGCCCTACTCACGGTTTGACTACTTGGATGGTTATCCAAACTTTTTATGCAGGCTTGAACTTTACCTCGCGAAACTTGTTAGACTCGGCCGCTGGAGGAACTTTTATGTCAACTACACTTGGTGATGCCACAAAGCTTCTCGATGAGATGATGACTAACTATTCCCAATGGCACACCGAACGCGCTCCAACAGGTAGGAAGGTAAACTCTGTCGAGGAGATTTCCTCCCTTAATGAAAAAGTTGACTTGATCATGTCTCTACTTTTGAAGCAATCTACTGTTGATCCTCGTGATGTTCCTTTAAATTCTTTGATTGCTCAAGAACAAGTAGATGTGAACTTTATCTCTAGAAACAATTTTAACAATAATGCTTATCCTAGTACCAAGAACTCCACTACTGAACTAGAGACCATGCTTAGAGATTTCATCACTACCCAAAAAGCCTTTAATAAGAATGTAGAAGAGAAACTACATAAACTAGATGATCTTTCTTTTAAGGTAGACCACTTAGCCAATGAGGTAAAATTGCTAAAAATTGAAACTTCTCCTCTTAAGGAGAGGGAAGTCATCCCTATTAATGCTACTCAAGTACAAATTAATGAAAATATTAGGATGATGGCTAAGCTAAAAGAAAGATGGGCTAGAGAAAGGGAGGAAGAGGAAAGAATTAAGAGCCTTCCTACCCACCACACTGTTGCTACTATCCAAGTTATTGAGGATGTTCACACTCTTAGCACCCAATGTACTCCTGGTCCCAATGGACCTAGTAATGGTGATGCTATGACTATAGAAGCTACCAAACAAGTGAACCTTAAGGACACCACTACCGCTTTACTTGATGCTCGTGACCTTGATTTTGATAATTGCACTCTTACCGAAGTTATTGATCTCCTTCACAAGATGTCTAGAGATCCCCGCACTAGCACGCTTAACCTTGCCTTCACAGAGCATATCACTAATGCTCTCATCAAATCTAGGGAGGAGAAACTTAGAGTAGAAGCCTCCATACCTAGAAAGCTAGAAGATGGTTGGGATCCTATGATAAAAATTTATTTGAATGTCTTCTCTTGTTATGCATTATGTGATGTTGGTGCTAGTACCTCTGTTATGCCCAAAAGGATATATGATATGCTTAAATTGAAACCTTATGATTCTTGTTCTTTTGGTGTTCGTCTCGTTGATTCTTTCATAAAGAAACCTTTGGGGAGGATCGATGATGTTCTTATTGTTGTCAATGATAATTATGTACCCGTTGATTTCACTATTATGGATATTGAATGTGATCCTTCATGTCCTATTATTTTGGGACGTCCCTTTTTGCGCACCGTGGGTGCTGTCATTGACATGAAAGAGGGTAATATAAAATTTCAGTTTCCTCTCAAGAAAGGGATGGAACACTTTGTTGGGGAACGTAGTATTTTGAAATTTTCCTACAATCACGCAAGATCTATCTACCAAATGCATAGCAACGAGAGGGAAGAGTGTGTCTACGTACCCTCGTAGACCGGAAGCGGAAGCGTCAAGTGACGCGGTTGATGTAGTCGAACTTCTTCGCGATTCAACCGATCAAGCACCGAACGTACGGCACCTCCGCGTTCAGCACACGTTCAGCTTGATGACGTCCCACGAGCTCTTGATCCAGCTGAGCTTCGCTGGAGAGTTTCGTCAGCACGACGGCGTGGTGACGGATATGATGTATTGACCGGCGCAAGGCTTCGCCTAAGCACTGCGACGGTATGACCGAGGTGTGTTTCTGTGGAGGGGGGCACCGCACACGGCTAGAACAATTCAACTTGTGTGTCTTTTGGTGCCCCCTGCCCCCGTATATAAAGGAGCAAGAGGGGAGGGCCGGCCAGCCTCCTATGGTGCGGCTAGGGCAATCCTACTAGGAATAGGATTGCAATCATATTCCTAGTAGGAGTCCATCAAGAAGGAAGAGAGGGAAAGGAAAAGAGGGAGAGGTGGCGCACCCCCAATCCTAGTCCAACTAGGATCCCTAGGTGGGGTGCCGGCCAGCCTCTATGGGCTGCCTCTCTCCTTTCCTCAAGGCCCACTATGGACCATCCCCCCTCGTAGGGGGTTCCGGTAACCCCCTCCGGCAATCCAGTTAAATCCGAAACTTTTCCGGAACACTTCCGGTGTCCGAATATACTCGTCCAATATATCAATCTTTATGTCTCGGACATTCCGAGACTCCTCGTCATGTCCGTGATCTCATCCGGGACTCCGAACTACCTTCGGTATATCAAAACTAACAAACTCATAATACCGATCGTCATCAAACGTTAAGCGTGCGGACCCTACGGGTTCGAGAACTATGTAGACATGACCGAGACTCATCTCCGGTC
This sequence comes from Secale cereale, assembly GCA_902687465.1. Lineage (NCBI taxonomy): Eukaryota > Viridiplantae > Streptophyta > Magnoliopsida > Poales > Poaceae > Secale > Secale cereale. Next base: position 791,293,612 of record LR738711.1, on the reverse strand, counting down.
AATAACCAATAGCGGAACCTGGATGCTCATATTGGTTCCTACATATTCTACGAAGATCTTCATCGGTCAAACCGCATAACAACATACGTTGTTCCTTTTGTCATCGGTATGTTACTTGCCCGAGATTCGATCGTCGGTATCTCCATACCTAGTTCAATCTCGTTATTGGCAAGTCTCTTTACTCATTCCGTAACACATCATCTCGTGACTAACTTATTAGTCTTTTGCTTGCAAGGCTTATTGTGATGTGTGTTACCGAGAGGGCCCAGAGATACCTCTCCGACACTCGGAGTGACAAATCCTAATCTTGATCCATGCCAACACCACGAATACTTTCGGAGACACCTGTAGAGCATCTTTATGATCACCCAGTTACGTTGTGACGTTTGATAGCACACAAGGTGTTCCTACGGTATTCGGGAGTTGCATAATCTCATAGTCGTAGGAACATGTATAAGTCATGAAGAAAGCAATAGCAGTAAAACTAAACGATCATAGTGCTATGCTAACGGATGGGTCTAGTCCATCACATCATTCTCCTAATGATGTGATCCCGTTGATCAAATGACAACTCATGTCTATGGCTAGGAAACATAACCATCTTTGACCAATGAGCTAGTCTAGTAGAGGCATACTAGGGACATACTGTTTTCTCTATGTATCCACACATGTACTAGGTTTCCGGTTAATACAATTCTAGCATGAATAAAAGACATTTATCATGATATAAGGAAATACAAATAACAACTTTATTATTGCCTCTAGGGCATATTTCCTTCAGTCTCCCACTTGCACTAGAGTCAATAATCTAGCTCACATCGCCATGTGATTTAATACCCATAGTTCACATTGTTATGTGAATAACACCCATAGTTCACATCACCATGTGACCAACACCCAAAGGGTTTACTAGAGTCAATAATCTAGTTCACATCGCTATGTGATTAATACCCAAGAGTAATAAGGTGTGATCATGTTTTGCTTGTGAGAGAAGTTTAGTCAACGGGTCTGTCACATTCAGATCCGTATGTATTTCGCAAATTTCTATGTCTACAATGCTCTGCATGGAGCTACTCTAGCTAATTGATCCCACTTTCAATACGCATCCAGATTGATACTTAGAGTCATCTGGATTTAGTGTCAAAGCTTGCATCGGCGTAACCCTTTACGACGAACTCTTTATCACCTCCATAATCGAGAAATATTTCCTTAGTCATCCAATTACTAAGGATAATTTTGACCGTTGTACAATGATCTACTCCTGGATCACTATTGTACCTCCCTGTCAAACTCATGGCAAGGTACACAACGTGTTTTGTACACAGCATGGCATACTTTATAGAACCTATGGCTGAGGCATAGGGAATGACTTTCATTATCTCTATATTTTTCTGTCGTGGTCTGGCTTTGAGTCTTACTCAACTTCACACCTTACAAGTCAGGCAAGAACTCCTTCTTTGACTGATCCATTTTGAACTACTTCAAAATCTTATCAAGGTATGTACTCATCGAAAGTCTTATCAAGCGTCTTGATCTATCTCTATAGATCTTGATGCCCAATATGTAAGCAGCTTCACCAAGGTCTTTCTTTGAAAAAACTCCTTTCAAACACTCCTTTATGCTTTCCAGAAAATTCTACATCATTTCCGACCGACAATATGTCATTCACATATACTTATCAGAAAGGTTGTAGTGCTCCCACTCACTTCTTGTAAATACAGGCTTCACCGCAAGTCTGTATAAATCTATATGCTTTGATCAACTTATCAAAGCGTATATTCCAACTCCGAGATGCTTGCACCAGTCCATAGATGGATCGCTGGAGCTTGCACATTTTGTTAGCACCTTTAGGATTGACAAAACCTTCTGGTTGCATCATATACAAGTCTTCTTTAATAAATCCATTAAAGAATGCAGTTTTGTTATCCATTTGCCAGATTTCTTAAAATGCGGAAATTACTAACATGATTGGGACATACTTAAGCATCGCTACGGGTGAGAAAGTCTCATCGTAGTCAACTCCTTGAACTTGTCAAAACCCTTTCGCAACAAGTCGAGCTTTGTAAACAGTAACATTACCGTTTGCATTGGTCTTCCTCTTGAAGATCCATTTATTTTCGATGGCTTGCCGATCATCGGGCAAGTCAACCAAAGTCCATACTTTGTTCTAATACATGGATCCCATCTCAGATTTCATGGTCTCAAGCCATTTTGCAGAATCTGGGCTCATCATCGCTTCCTCATAGTTGGTAGGTTCATCATGGTCTAGTAACATGACTTCCAGAACTGGGTTGCCGTACCACTCTGGTGCGGAACGAACTCTGGTTGATCTACAAAGTTCAGCAGAAACTTGATCTGAAGTTTCATGATCATCATCATTAGCTTCCTCACTAATTGGTGTAGGAATCACTGGAACGAGTTTATGTGATGTACTACCTTCCAATTCGGGAGAAGCTACAATTACCTCATCAAGTTCTACTTTCCTCCCACTCACTTCTTTCGAGAGAAACTCCTTCTCTAGAAAGGATCCACTCTTAGCAACACAGACCTTGCCTTAGGATCTGTGATAGAAGGTGTACCCAACAGTTTCTTTTTGGGTATCCTATGAAGATTTACTTCTCCGAATTGGGTTCGAGCTTATCATGTTGAAACTTTTTCACATAAGCATCGCAGTCCCAAACTTAAAGAAATGACAGCTTAGGTTTCTCGTCAAACCACAGTTCATACGGTGTCATCTCCACGGATTTAGATGGTGCCCTATTTAACGTGAATGTAGCTGTCTCTAATGCATAACCCAAAAAGCGATAGTGGTAGATCGATAAGAGACATCATCGATCGCACCATATCTAATAAAGTATGGTTATGACGTTCGGACACACCATTACACTATGGTGTTCCAGGTGGCGTGAGTAGTGAAACTATTTCACATTGTTTTTATTGAAGGCCAAACTCGCTAACTCAAATATTTTACCTCTACGATCATATTGTAGAAACTCTTATTTTCTTGTTACGATGATTCTCCACTTCACTCTGAAATTCTTTGAACTTTTCAAATGTTTCAGACTTGTGCTTCATTAAGTAGATATACCCATATCTGCTCAAATCATCAGTGAAGGTCAGAAAATAACGATACCTCCCGCGAGCTTCAACACTCATTGGTCCGCATACATCAGTATGTATGATTTCCAACAACTCTGTTGCTCGCTCCACGGTTCCGGAGAACGGAGTTTTAGTCATCTTGCCCATGAGGCATGGTTCGCAAGCACCAAGTGATTCATAATTAAGTGATTCAAAAAGTCCATCACTATGGAGTTTCTTCATGCGCTTTACACCAATATGACCTAAACGGCAGTGCCACAAATAAGTTGCACTATCATTATTAACCTTGCATCTTTTGGCTTCAATATTATGAATATGTGTATCACACGATCGAGATCCAACAAACCATTTTCATTGGGTGTATGACCATAGAAGGTTTTATTCATGTAAACAGAACAACAATTATTCTCTAACTTACATGAATAACCGTATTGCAATAAACATGATCAAATAATATTCATGCTCAACATAAACACCAAATAACACTTATTTAGGTTCAATACTAATCCCGAAAGTATAGGGAGTGTGCGATGATGATCATATCAATCTTGGAACTACTTCCAATACACATCGTCACTTCATCCTTTAACTAGTTTGTATTCATTATGCAACTCCCATTTCGAGTTACTACTCTTTAGCAACTGAACCAAAATACCGAGGGGTTGCTATGAACACTAGTAAAATACACATCAATAATCTGTATATCAAATATACCTTTGTTCACTTTGCCATCCTTCTTATCCGCCAAATATCTAGGGCAGTTCCACTTCTAGTGACCATTTCCTTTGGAGTAGAAGCACTTAGTTTCAGGCTTGAGTTTAGCTTTGGGTTTCTTCACGGGAGTGACAACTTGCTTGTCATTCTTCTTGAAGTTCCCTTCTATCCCTTTGCCCTTTACTTGAAACAAGTGGTCTGGTTAACCATCAACACTTGATGCTCTTTCTTGATTTCTACCTTCGCCGATTTCAGCATCGTGAAGAGCTCGGGAATTACTTTCGTCATCCCTTGCATATTATAGTTCATCACGAAGTTCTACTAACTTGGTGATAGTGTCTAGAGAACTTTGTCAATTACTATCTTATCTGGAAGATTAACTCCCACTTGATTCAAGCAATTGTACTACCCAGACAATCTGAGCACATGTTCACTGGTTATGCTATTCTCCTCCATCTTGTAGGCAAAGTACTGTCAGAGGTCTTATACCTCTCGACACGGGCATGAGTATGAAATACTAATTTCAACTCTTGGAACATCTCATATGCTCTGTGGCGTTTCAAAACGTTTTTGAAGTCCCGGTTATAAGCCGTAAAGCATGGTGCACTAAACTATCAAGTAGTCATCATATCGAGCTTTTGTCAAAACATTCATAACGTCTACATCTGCTCCTGCATTAGGTCTGTCACCTAGCGGTGCATCAAGGACATAATTCTTCTGTGCAGCAATGAGGATAATCCTCAGATCACGGAACAATTCCGCATCATTGCTACTAACATTTTTGAACTTGGTTTTCTCTAGGAACATATGAAAAATAAACGGGGAGCAACATCGCGAGCTATTGATCTACAACATAGATATGCTAATACTACCAGGACTAACTTCATGATAAATTAAAGTTCAATTTAATCATATTACTTAAGAACTCCCACTTAGATAGACATCCCTCTAGTCATCTAAATGATCACGTGATCCAAATCAACTAAACCATGTCCGATCATCACGTGAGATGGAGTAGTTTCAATGGTGAACATCTTATGTTGATCATATCTACTATATGATTCACGCTCGACCTTTCAGTCTCCAGTGTTCCGAGGCCATATCTGCATATGCTAGGCTCGTCAAGTTTAACCCGAGTATTCTGCGTGTGCAAAACTGGCTTACACCCGTTGTATTTGAACGTAGAGCTTATCACACCCGATCGTCACGTGGTGTTTCGGCACGATGAACTTTCGCAACGGTGCATACTCAGGGAGAACACTTATACCTTGAAATTTCGTAAGGGATCATCTTATAATGCTACCGTCGTTCTAAGCAGAATAAGAAGCATAATAAGATAACCATCACATGCAATCAAAATATGTGACATGATATGGCCATCATCATCTTGTGCTTTTGATCTCCATCTCCAAAGCACTGTCATGATCACCTTCGTCACCGGTGCGACACCTTGATCTCCATCGTAGCATCGTTCTCGTCTCGCCAACTATTGCTTCTACGACTATCGCTACCGCTTAGTGATAAAGTAAAACAATTACATGGCGATTGCATTTCATACAATAAAGCGACAACCATATGGCTCCTGCCAGTTGCCGATAACATTACAAAACATGATCATCTCATACAAAACTGTATAACTTATCATGTCTTTGACCATATCACATCACAACATGCCCTACAAAAACAAGTTAGACGTCCTCTACTTTGTTGTTGCAAGTTTTACGTGGCTGCTACGGGCTTAGCAAGAACCGTTCTTACCTACGCATACAAAACCACAACGATGTTTCGTCAAGTATGTGCTGTTTTAACCTTCACAAGGACCGGGCGTAGCCACACTTGATTCAGCTAAAGTGAGAGAGACAGACACCCGCCAGTCAAATTTAAGCAATGAGTGCTCGTAACGGTGAAACCAGTCTCGCGTAAGCGTACGCGTAATGTCAGTCCGGGCCGCTTCATCTCACAACTCATTGTGTTCTACTCGTGCATATCATCTACGCATAGACCTGGCTCATGATGCCACTGTTGGGGAACGTAGTATTTTGAAATTTTCCTACGATCACGCAAGATCTATCTACCAGATGCATAGCAACGAGAGGGAAGAGTGTGTCTACGTACCCTCGTAGACCGGAAGCAGAAGCGTCAAGTGACGCGGTTGATGTAGTCGAACTTCTTCGCGATTCAACCGATCAAGCACCGAACGTACGACACCTCCGCGTTCAGCACACGTTCAGCTTGATGACGTCCCACGAGCTCTTGATCCAGCTTCGCCTAAGCACTGCGACGGTATGACCGAGGTGTGTTTCTGTGGAGGGGGGCACCGCACACGGCTAGAACAATTCAACTTGTGTGTCTTTTGGTGCCCCCCTGCCCCCGTATATAACGGAGCAAGAGGGGAGGGCCGGCCAGCCTCCTATGGTGCGGCTAGGGCAATCCTACTAGGAATAGGATTGCAATCCTATTCGTAGTAGGAGTCCATCAAGAAGGAAGAGAGGGAAAGGAAAAGAGGGAGAGGTGGCGCCCCCCCAATCCTAGTCCAACTAGGATCCCTAGGTGGGGTGCCGGCCAGCCTCTATGGGCTGCCTCTCTCCTTTCCTCAAGGCCCACTATGGAACATCCCCCCTCGTAGGGGGTTCCGGTAACCCCCTCCGGCAATCCAGTTAAATCCGAAACTTTTCCGGAACACTTCCGGTGTCCGAATATAGTCGTCCAATATATCAATCTTTATGTCTCGGACATTCCGAGACTCCTCATCATGTCCGTGATCACATCCAGGACTCCGAACTACCTTCGGTACATCAAAACTCACAAACTCATAATACCGATCCTCATCAAACGTTAAGCGTGCGGACGCTACGGGTTCGAGAACTATGTAGACATGACCGAGACTCATCTCCGGTCAATAACCAACAGCGGAACCTGGATGCTCGTATTGGTTCCTACATATTCTACGAAGATCTTTATCGGTCAAACCGCATAACAACATACGTTGTTCCTTTTGTCATCGGTATGTTACTTGCCCGAGATTCGATCTTCGGTATCTCCATACCTAGTTCAATCTCGTTACCGGCAAGTCTCTTTACTCGTTCCGTAACACATCATCTCGTGACTAACTTATTAGTCTTTTGCTTGCAAGGCTTATTGTGATGTGTGTTACCGAGAGGGCCCAGAGATACCTCTCCGACACTCGGAGTGACAAATCCTAATCTTGATCCATGCCAACACCACGAATACTTTCGGAGACACCTGTAGAGCATCTTTATGATCACCCAGTTACGTTGTGACGTTTGATAGCACACAAGGTGTTCCTACGGTATTCGGGAGTTGCATAATCTCATAGTCATAGGAACATGTATAAGTCATGAAGAAAGCAATAACAGTAAAACTAAACGATCATAGTGCTATGCTAACGGATGGGTCTAGTCCATCACATCATTCTCCTAATGATGTGATCCCGTTGATCAAATGACAACTCATGTCTATGGCTAGGAAACATAACCATCTTTGACCAATGAGCTAGTTTAGTAGAGGCATACTAGGGACATACTGTTTTGTCTATGTATCCACACATGTACTAGGTTTCCGGTTAATACAATTCTAGCATGAATAAAAGACATTTATCATGATATAAGGAAATACAAATAACAACTTTATTATTGCCTCTAGGGCATATTTCCTTCACACTTCCCTCGAAAGAAGATCAAGTTACCTTTTGAGTCCGTTGTACGGGCTAGCTATTCTTTTACTCTTGATAAAACTTGATCTATGCATTATGCCTAGCTTAAAGGCATAAAAGAAAGCGCTTTTGGGAGGCAGCCCACATGAATAAAAATTTTGCTTTTGTTGTGTCTTGATGTTGTTTACTGCTGTAGCATCATCATTGTATCTTTGCTTTTCATATTTGTGCCAAGTAGAGCCTCCGATTGCTAGAAAGTTCAAAAGTTGTGAGGTGCTGTCTAGGAAACAGATTCTGTCCTAGGATAGAAAAATTCGTATAAAATCACCAGATCATCTTTTTGGTCTGAATTTTTTCGAAAGCGTTTTCTATATAATTGTCTTTCGTGCGTCAGTTCTGAGTTTTTTTATTTGAATTGCAGAAGTATCCCGAACAGACCAATTACTGCCTGCTGTTCTGTTTTTCACAGATTCTGTCCTGTTTTGCCTTACCTTCACTTTGCAAATTAAGAACTTGTTTTTTCTTTGCAAAAACCTTTTGGCAATCTTGAGAAACAGTAGAACTTCAAGAATATCCTTATTTCCAGCAAGGTATAATTATTTTATTAAGGGTACTAACCTCGCTAATCAGATTATGATGAGTTATGTATGAATGGAGTTTTCAAGTGTGCGAGGGAAGATGATAAAAAGATTCAGAAGTGTCAAGCGCTCAAGCTTGGGGATGCCCCCGTGCACCCCCAAGAAATATTCAAGGAGACTCAAGCGTCTAAGCTTGGGGATGCCCCCGTGCATCCCCTTCTCCATAAACACTATCAGTTCGTCTTTCGTTTCGCTATATTTTTATCACTTCATGTGTTATGTGCTATGCTTGGAGCGTCTTGCTTTTAGTTTTCTTTTTAGTTTTTCATAACGAGTCGGAACCCAGCATTCCTTTATGTGGGAGAGAAACACGCTCCACTTCTACTTAGAACATAACATAGAATTTTTCATGTCTATCTATGCTGTGTGTGTTCTTTGTCTTTTAATAGCTACTGTCGTGCTCTGCTCTTAGTATTCATGCTTATCTTTTCAAGAGCTTTTATTATTTGGTTGCTTGAACTCTCTTTAATTACCATGCTCACCTTATTAAGAGAGTTTGCTTCCGTTGCATGGGTTAATGTGTCTATGATAAAGATGCTACTTTCATGATGGTGCTTAGTAGTTCAGGTTTTCTTTTGGTTAATCTCAAATAGCTGGGGGGTTCCCAATGTGTTATTGGAGTACCAACTTAGTTTGTTTGCCTATGATATGGTACGGTTTAGTAATATCTTCCTTCGAGAATTTATTTTGATTGACTTGGCGTATGATCACGCATATTCAAGACTGTAAAGAAAGTCTGTCAAGCCTTGATGATCTTTTATTTCTAAGTAGCGATATAACTACCATGCCTGATTCAATATTGCTTTGTCGCTCTGCATGATTATGACCGTCATTGCTCTCTTAGTTGGTCGCTCCCAGTCTTTTGCTAACCTCCACCTGCACTAAGCAAACTAACCATGCAATACATAGCTCATGGGAAAGTAGCCTAAAAACTATTGTGGTAAAGAATATGTTGCCTATGTATCTTATTTCTTATAAGTTGCTTGCTGAGCGGTAACCATGTTTCTGGGGACGCCATCAACTGTCACACTTTTGTTGAATATCATGTGAGTTGCTATGCTTGTTCGTCTTGTCTGAAGTAAGGGTGATTTGCCGTGGGTTGAATTAATATGCATATTGTTAGAGAAGAACATTGGGCCGCCAACCAAAGCCATGCATCATGGTGGAAGTTTTAGCTTGGACCTTAATCCTCAGTCTCTCATGAGAATATGCTTATGCATTAAAGAGGAGTCCATCATCTATTTTCGATGTTGTCCCGGTATGGATGTCCTCAAGTTGAGATCTATCAAAAACGAGAAATCAAATGCGATCTATCTCCTTGGACCTTTGTACAGGTGGCATAGAGGTACCCCTTTGTGACACTTGGTTGAAACATATGTAATGCAATGATAACCCATGGGGATCCGAGCTAATTAGGACAAGGAGCGAGCACTATTAGTATTCGATGCATGAGGCTTGCAACTTATAGGATGTTTTATGCATGACACGTATGAAGTACTACTACCGTTGACACAATTGCTTCCATGTTTTTAAAATAAAAAGCTTTAGAACTTAACCATTCTTTTACCTTTATGTTAAAGCACCAACTACTGAGAGCATGATTGTCATTCCGAGTGTAATGTGCATTGTCCCAAAGTAGCATTGTCTTTTGCATGATTGTGATATCGTTTACTCTGAAATGATTGTATCTAGTCATCACTTAAACCTTGAAGGTGCCCCTGCATTTATGTTTTGCATCACTAAAGGGGGCAAGCTAGATATCACTTTATCATATTTGCACATCATGTTCATTGCAAATATTTTTGATGTTTCAGTTTCATGATGTAAAACTTTCAGTCATTTGTGATTTTCTCTTGAGACAACTTAATTACTTTAGAATCATTGTCTCAGTAAGCTTTTGTCATATGACTATGAGAAAGTCCTATATGGTTAATAGCATGTCACCACAGAAATTATTCTTGTTATCATTTACCTACTCGAGGACGAGCAGGAATTAAGCTTGGGGATGTTGATACGTCCAAAACGTATCTATAATTTCTGCTTGCTCCATGCCACTTTTGGGTGATATTGCTATGATATTCATACACTTCCATACACTTTTGATCATATTTGGACTAACTTACTAATCCAGTGCACCCTAGTGCCAGTTTCTGTTTTCGGCTGTTTTTGTATTTCAGGTTTTCACGTTTCGAGAACTGCCGAGAAAAATCCAGAAAAATTATATAAAAAATCAGCGATCCGGAAACAACACTGCGTCCGAAGGGTAGCCTGGGGGGGGGGCACAGGGGCTCCAGGCGCCCTGTGGGCGCCCCCCCCTGGCCCCCCCCCGAGGCTCCCCCGATGCCCTAATTTGGCATATATTTAAAGGACCCTCCGAAACCCTCAGAAGAGGAACTCTTTTCGCGATCCCATCTCTGTTCCGCCGCCGCCGCCGCTTCCAAGATCGGGAGCACCAGGAGAACTCTTCCCGGCACCCTGCCAGAGGGGAGGATCACCACCGGGAGCTTCTCCACCACCATGGACACCTCCCGGATGACTCGTGAGTAGTCTCCCTTGGACCATGAGTCCATGACCAGTAGCTATGTGATGTTCTCCTCCAGTTCTTGTGCTTCACTAATTAGTCCTCGTGAGCTGCCCTACATGATCGAGGCACCTATGTAATCCTTATGCTGTTGCTATGTTGAGTTTGCTGGGATCCGATGGATTATGAGATTATGTTCAGATTGATCTTGAGTAATATATTTGATCTACCTCTTTTATATTTTAGTTCATAAGTAATTCTTGCATGTTCTCCGTTGTTACTTATTGCTTTGGCCGAGTAGTAGGTAGTGACTCCAAGAGGGAACGTTATGCTCGATTGTGGGTTCATGCCCCTCGATCTCTAGCTTGAGTGACAGAAACATGAGTCTAGGGGATGTGCTGTTGCCACAAGGGGGAAAACAATGGTGCTTGTGCCCGCGGGTGCAAGGATTGTTACTTTATGCAAAGTTCTTTTAATGCAGTTGTCTGTTGCATTGAGTTTACACTATGGGTGGGACTCGCAACTTAATACCAGCGAGATGTTCTGGATAGATATCTCAAGGTGGATGATTAGTAGTAGATATTGATGGATTTCGGTCTACTTACTTTGGCGTACCGCCCATGCTTTGAACCTCAACCTTTCTTGCAATGTAGTCAGCATTGGTTTGCGTTCGTGGTCCTGTCAATTGCCCAGCTGTAATTTGTTTACCTCACATAGCTGTTTTATCGTCTTTTGGGAGAGAGACATCACTAGTGAACATCATGAGACTCCGGTCCATATTACCATCATTGATCACATCCACTATTTACTTTTCGTTATTTACCTACTATTGCAAAAACTATCTATCACTACTATCATTTCTTTTAACCCTTTGTGAACTACAAGGCCGGAGGGATTGACAACCTCTCTGTACTCGTTGGGAGCAAAGTTATTTGTATCTGTGTGCAGGTCCACGTTGATTTCTAATTGCGCCGTTAGCAATTGACACCTACTTGTTGAACCTAGGAGTCTCTGGGGAATCGATCCTTGGCATCTTTGCTAGGGGAAAACACTTCTACTTACTGCATCTTACACCTTCCACTTGGGGTAACCAACGAGGGGTTCGAGGCCCATCACCATCTACTCCTTCTTTATAAAGGTGTGGGTCATCCCAGAAGTAATGTCTTAAATCATAGAAAAACATTTTCTTTTGCTGGTATGTGAAACTAGGTGGTATAAATTTAGCAACAATGTAATTAGCATAATCAGCATGCCATGGAGCAGTGCGAGAAGTATTTATGACAGCCAATTGTTCATCGGGAAAGCTATCATCAATAGGTAGTGGGTCATCAAGAATATTCTCTAACCTAGATAAGTTGTCTGCAACGGGGTTCTCAGCTCCCTTTCTATCAATAATATGCAAATCAAATTCTTGTAGTAGGATTACCCATCTAATAAGTCTAGGTTTAGCATCTTTCTTTTCCATAAGATATATAATAGCAGCATGATCAGTGTGAACAGTTACTTTAGAATCAACAATGTAAGGTCTGCACTTGTCACACGCAAATACAACTGCTAAAAATTCTTTTTCAGTAGTAGCATAATTTCTCTCAGCACTGTCTAGAGTTTTACTAGCATATTGGATAACATTCATTTTTTATCAACTCTTTGTCCTATAACAACACCTACAACACAATCACTAGCATCACACATAATTTCAAAGGGTAAATTCCAATCAGGTGGCTGGACAATAGGTGCAGAAATCAAGGCTTTCATAAGTATTTCAATGCTTCTACACAATCATAATCAAAGACAAAAGGAACATCTTTTTGTAAGAGATTAGTCAAAGGCCTAGAGATTTTTGAGAAGTCTTTAATGAACCTCCTATAAAAACTGGCATGACCAAGGAAACTTCTTATACCTTTAATGTACTAAGGGCACGGCATCTTTTTAATAGCATCGACTTTAGCTTTATCAACTTCAATACCTCTTTCGGATATTTTGTGCCCCAAGACAATACCTTCGTTAACCATAAGTGGCACTTCTCCCAATTAAAGACAAGATTAGTTTCTTCACATCTCTGCAAAACGCGATCAAGGTTGCTCAAGCCGTCATCAAAAGATTAGTTTCATATGTTTCCCTTCTCTCATTCGTAAACATATCATTTTGATGGTCTAGCAAATATTGTTCTAAAGGATCGTTAGGAGGCACGACAATAAAAGCAAGAGGGATAATTTCATCTTTACTAGGCAATTCTTTATCATGGGGTTGTCTATGAAATTTAGCAAAGTTAAAATCATGAGACATATCCCCTAACCAACAGTAACAATATCCATTTTGCAGTCTATCCTAGCATTAACGATATTCAAGAAGGGTCTACCAAATATAATGGGGCAAAGTCATATTGTGGGGAGCCAAGAACAGGAAAATCTGTAGGATATTTGACTTTCCCACACAAGACTTCAACATCTCTAACAATCCCAACTGGTGAAATAGTATCTCTATTGGCAAGCTTAATTGTACTATCAATACCTTCTAGCTCAGCAGGTGCAATATCATGCATAATTTCTTCGTATAAGGAATGAGGTATTGCACTCGCACTAGCACCCATATCACATAAGCAATGATAGCAATGATCTCCTATTTTAATAGAAATAACGGGCATGCCTACAATAGGTCTATGTTTGTTTTTAGTATCGGGTCTAGCAATTCTAGCAGCTTCATCACAAAGGTAAATAACATGCCCATCAATATTATCGACCAAGAGATCCTTAACCATAGCAATACTAGGTTCAACTTTAATTTGATAAGAGGGTGTAGGTGTTCTAGAATTACTCTTACGAACCACAATTGAAGCTTTAGCATCATCCTTTATTCTAGCAGGGAAGGGTGGTTTCTCAATATAAGCGGTAGGAATAATAGGAACAGCATTATAAGTGATAGTCTTTTCTTTAACTTTAACAGGTTCAAGTACATTTACTTCAATGGAAGGATGACATTTAAACCACTTATTCTTAGGGAGATCAACATGAGTAGCAAATGTTTCACAGAAAGAAGCTACTATCTCAGAGTCAAGTCCATATTTAGTGCTCAATTGACCAAAAACATCGGTACACATAAAAGACTTAACACAATCAAACTTAGGTGTTATACCTGACTCCTTACCTTCGTCGGGATCCCAATCTTCAAAGTTGCATTTAATTCTTTCCAATAAATCCCATTTGAATTCAATAGTCTTCATCTTGAAGGAACCATTACAAGAACTATCGAGCATGGAGCGATTATTGAGAGAAAGCCGAGCATATTTTTTTGAATAATAATTTCTCTTGAGAGCTCATGAATGGGGCATGAATATAACACTGACTTTAAGCCTCCCCCAAGCTTGAGAGATACTTTCTCCTTCGCGAGGTAGAAAATTATATATATAATTACGATCACGATGAACCTGATGCATAGGATAAAACTTCTGATGGAATTCCAGTTTCAATCGGTTGTAGTTCCATGATCCAATATCATCGCATTGCCTAAACCATGTCAATGCCTTTCCATTCAAATATAAAGGGAAGACCTTCTTCTTGATAACATCCTCGGGCATACCTGCAAGCTTAAATAATTCACAAACTCCATCGACATAGATTAGGTGCAAATTGGGATGCAATGTTCCATCTCATGTAAAAGGATTAGCTAGCATTTTCTCTATCATACCTGAAGGAATTTCAAAGTAAAAAATTTCGGTAGGTTCAGTAGGTTGAGGAGCAACTCTTTGATCTACGGGTCGGGGTGAAGATACCCTGAACAAGCCCCTCAAAGGATTATGTTCCATGGTAACAAGTGACAGTAAATTTCAGCACACTATATAAATTTTTGCTTACCAAATTCCACTTACCAAAGGCGCTTCACTCCCCGGATACGGCACCAGAAAAGAGTCTTGATGACTGACAAGTATAGGTTGTCTATCATAGTCCTTTTGATAAGTAAGAGTGTCGAACCCAACGAGGAGCAGAAGGAAATGATAGGCAGGTTTCAGTAAGGTATTCTCTGCAAGCACTAAAATTATCGGTAACATATAGTTTTGTGATAAGGTAATTTGTAACGAGTAACAAGTAATAAAAGTAAATAAGGTGCAGCAAGATGGCCCAATCCTGTTTGTAGCAAAGGGCAAGCCTGGACAAACTCTTATATAAAGGAAAGCGCTCCTGGGGACACATGGGAATTATCGTAAAGCTAGTTTTCATCACGCACATATGATTCACGTTAGTTACTTTGATAATTTGGTATGTGGGTGGACCGGTGCTTGGGTACTGCCCTTCCTTGGACAAGCATCCCACTTATGATTAACCTCTATTGCAAGCATTCGTTACTAAAAAATAAGTATTAAGGTAAACCCAACCATAGCATGAAACATATGGATCCAAATCAGCCCCTTATCAAGCAACGCATAAAGTAGGGTTTAAGCTTTTGTCTCTTTAGCAACCCATCATCTACTTATTACTTCCCAATGCCTTCCTCTAGGCCCAAACAATGGTGAAGTGTCATGTAGTCGACGTTCACCCTCTGGTGCTTTCGTCGCCCAATATTTTTAATACATTCCAAAACCAACTTTCGTGGAGTTTTAGGACTTTTTGAGTTGTGCATAATATGTCTCTAATATTTGCTCCTTTTCCAGCCCAGAATTCCAGCTGCCGGCATTCTCCCTCTTCATGTAAACCTTGTAAAATAAGAGAGAAAAGGCATAAGTATTATAACATAATGTGTAGTAACAGCCCGTATGCAATAAATATCGATATAAAAGCATGATGCAAAATGGACGTATCATCTGGTTGCCTGGTTCGCTCTTCATACACCTCCTATACGGACCAAGACGTTGGATAAAGAGTGCTCATGCGTATTACCAAACACCCCTGTAATATTTACATGGGGGCTGAAGCCGACGACTGGAAACTTCAAAATTTAAATAAACAGCCGCACATGAGGAAAAATTAGCTCATAAATATAGAAGCGCAAAATTTATATACATCAACACATAAGATTAGTCCTTACAACCAGAATACAATCACTCAAAGATTATATCCTTTGAGCACTGGCCCTCTAGAAGGCGGGCTCCTTCTAGGATGTCGTCAAAGTACCTTTCCAGTTTGCAGTGACCCTTGCCTTCTGGAGGGCCAGTGATACGTCCATTTTGCATCATGCTTATATGTTGATATTTATTGCATTATGGGCTATTATTACTTGTTTTTTCACAATACTTATGCCTTTTCTATCTTATTTTAGAATGTTTACAAGAAGAGGGAGAATGCCGGAAGCTGTAATTCTGGGCAGGAAAAGGAGCAAACTCTAGAAACCTACTCTGCACAACTCCAAAAGCCCCGAAACTCCACAGAACTCCATTTCAAAAAATATAAAAAGTATCTGGCGAAAGAAGTTCACGAGGGGGGCACCGGCGGTCCACGAGGGTGCGGGCGCGCCCCCCTCTCTGGGCGCGCCCCCTGCCTCGTGGGCCCACCGACCGTCCCCTGATGCCTATTTTCTCCTATATGAGGTGTTTTGACCTAGAAAAATCATAAGAAGGCATTCGGGACCAGACGCCGCCGTCTTGAGGGATACTTCTCTCCAGGAGGGGGAAATCGTCACCGCCGTCATCACCAACAACTCTCCCATCTTGGGGAGGGCTATCTTCATCAACATCTTCACCAGCACCATCTCCTCTCAAACCCTAGTTCATCTCTTGTATCCTATCTTTGTAACCAAACCTCAGATTGGTACATGTGGGTTGCTAGTAGTGTTGATTACTCCTTGTAGTTGATGCTAGTTGGTTTATTTGGTGGAAGATCATATGTTCAGATCCATTATGCATATTAATACCCCTCTGATCATGAACAATATTATGTCTTGTGAGTAGTTACTTTTGTTCCTGAGGACATGGGAGAAGTATTGCTATTAGTAGTCATGTGAATTTGGTCTTCGTTTGATATTTAAATGAGATGTATGTTGTCTCTCCTCTAGTGGTGTCATGTGAACGTCGACTACATGACACTTCACAATTATTTGGGCCTAGAGGAAGGCATTGGCAAGTAATAAGTACATGATGGGTTGCTAGAGTGACAGAAGCTTAAACCCTAGTTTATGCGTTGCTTCGTAAGGGGCTGATTTGGATCCACTTGTTTCATGCTATGGTTAGGTTTACCTTAATACTTCTTTTGTAGTTACGGATGCTTGAATTATAGGTTAACATAAGTGAGAGGCTTGTCCAAGTAAGGACAGCACCCAAGCACCGATCTTCCCACATACCAAATTATCAAAGTACCGAACGTGAATCCGACGATCGTGATGAAAACTAGCTTGACGATAATTCACATGTGTCCTCGGGAGCGCTTTCCTTTATATAAGAGTTTGTCCAGGCTTGTCCTTTGCTACAAAAAGGATTGGGCCACCTTGCTGCACCTTATTTACTTTTACCTTTTGTCACTTGCTACCAATTACCTTATCACAAAGCTATCTATTACATATAATTGAAGTGCTTGCAGAAAATACCTTACTGAAAAATGCCTATCATTTTCTTCTGCTCCTCGTTGGGTTCGACACTCTTACTTATCGAAAGGACTACGATAGATCCCCTACACTTGTGGGTCATCAAGACTCTTTTCTGGCGCCATTGCCAGGGAGTGAAGCGCCTTTGGTAAGTGGAATTTGGTTCGGAAAAATTTATATAGTGTGCTGAAATTTATTGTCACTTGTTACTATGGCTCAAAATCCTTTGAGGGGCTTGTTCGTGGTATCTTCACCCCGACCAGAAGAGCAAAGAGTTGCTCCTCAACCTACTACACCTACTGAAAATGTTTACTTTGAGATTCCTTCGGGTATGATAGAGAAACTGCTTGAAAATCCTTTTACAGGAGACAGAACATTGCATCCCGATTTACACCTAATCTATGTGGATGAAGTTTGTGGATTATTTAAGCTTGCATGTATGCCCGAGGATATTATCAAGAAGAAGGTCTTCCCTTTATCTTTGAAGGGAGATGCATTGACATGGTTTAGGCTATATGATGATACTGGATCATGGAACTATAATAGTCTGAAGTTGGAATTTCATCAGAAGTTCTACCCTATGCACCAGGTTCATCATGATCGTAATTATATTTATAATTTCTGTCCTAGAGAAGAAGAAAGCATCGCTCAAGCTTGGGGGAGGCTTAAGTCGATGTTATATTCCTGCCCCAATCATGAGCTCTCAAGAAAAATGATCATTCAAAAATTTTATGCTCGGCTTTCTCTCAATAATCGCACCATGCTCGATAATTCTTGTTCTCGCTCTTTTATGATGAGGACTGTTGAATTCAAATGAGATTTATTGGAAAGAATTAAATGCAACTCTGAAGATTGAGATCTCGACGAAGGTAAGGAGTCAGGTATGACCCCTAAGTTTGATTGTGTTAAAGCTTTTATGGATACTGATGTTTTCCGTGAGTTTAGCACTAAATATGGACTTGACTCTTAGATAGTAGCTTCTTTCTGTGAATCATTTGCTATTCATGTTGATCTGCCCAAGGAGAAGTGGTTTAAATACCATCCCCCTATTGAAGTAAAAGTAGTTGAACTTGTTAAAGTTGAAGAAAAGACTATCACTTATAATGTTGATCCTATTATTCCTACTTCTTATATTGAGAAACCACCTTTCTCTGTTAGGATAAAGGATCATCCTCAAACTTCAAATGTAGTTCGTAAGAGTAATACTAGAACACCTACACCCTCTGACCAAATTAAAGTTGAACCTAGTGTTGCTATGGTTAAAGATATCTTGGTAGAAGATTTAGATGGACATGTTATTTACCTCCAAGAAGAGTCTGCTAGAATAGCCAAACCCAATGCTAGGAATAAACATAGACCTATTGTAGGCTTGCCTGTTATCTTCGTTAAGATAGGAGATCATTGCTATCATGGTTTATGTTACGTAGGTGCTAGTGCGAGTATTATCCCTCTTACCTTATATCGAGAAATTATGGATGATATTGCACCTGTTGAGTTAGAAGGGATTGATGTTACTATTAAGCTTGCTAATAGAGACACTATTTCACAAGTTGGGATTGTTAGAGATGTTGAAGTCTTGGTGGGAAGGTTAAATACCCTGCTGGTTTTCTTATTCTTAGTTCCACACAAGATGAATTTTGTCCCATTATATTTTGTAGACCCTTCTTGAATACTGTTAATGGTAAAATAGACTGCATGAAAGATATTGTTACTATTGGATTAGGGGATATGTCTCATGATTTTAACTTTGCTAAATTTCGTCGACAACCCCTTGATAAAGAATTACCTAGTAAGGATGAAATTATTGGTCTTGCTTCTATTGCAGTGCCTCCTAATGATGCTTTAGAACAATACTTGTTAGACCATGAAAATGATATGCATATGAATGAGAGAAGGGAAATAGATGAAATATTCTTTAATCAGGGACCCGTATTGAAAAACAACTTGCCTGTTGAAATCCTAGGGGATCCTCCTCCACCCAAGGGTGATCCTGTGTTTGAACTTAAACCCTTACCTGATAATCTTAAGTATGTTTATCTTGATGAAAAGAAGATATGTCCTGTTATTATTAGTGCTAACCTTTCAGAGCAGGAAGAAGAAAAATTATTGAAACTCTGAAGAAGCATCGTGCTGCTATTGGATATACTCTGGATGATCTTAAGGGCATTAGTCCCACTATATGCCAACATAAGATAAAATTGGAAGAAAATGCTAAACCGGTTATTGATCATCAACGACGGTTAGATTCTAAGATGAAAGAAGTGGTAAGGAACGAAATACTAAAGCTTCTAGAGGCAGGTATTATCTATCCAGTTGCTGATAGCCAATGGGTAAGTCATGTCCATTGTGTCCCTAAGAAGGGAGGTATGACTGTTGTTCCTAATGATAAAGATGAATTGATCCCGTAAAGAATAGTTACAGGTTATAGGATGGTAATTGATTTCCGTAAGTTAAATAAAGCTACTAGGAAAGATCATTACCCCTTGCCATTTATTGATCAAATGCTTGAAAGGTTATCCAAACATACTCAATTTTGCTTTCTAGATGGTTATTCTGGTTTCTCTCAAATACCTGTGTCAAAAGGGGATCAAGAAAAGACCACTTTTACTTGTCTGTTCGGTACCTTTGCTTATAGACGTATGCCTTTTGGTTTATGTAATGCACCTGCTACCTTTCAAAGATGCATGATGGCTATATTCTCTGATTTTTGTGAAAAGATTGTTGAGGTTTTCATGGATGATTTCTCCGTTTACGGAACTTCTTTTGATGATTGCTTAAGCAACCTTGATCGAGTTTTGCAGAGATGTGAAGACATTAATATTGTATTGAATTTGGAGAAGTGCCACTTTATGGTTAATGAAGGCATTGTATTGGGACATAAAATTTCTTAAAGAGGTATTGAAGTTGACAAAGCTAAGGTGGATGCTATTGAAAAGATGCCATGCGCTAAGAACATCGAAGGGCAAAGAGTTGATAAGAAATGTACCCTTTGAGATTATGTGCGATGCTAGTGATTATGCTGTAGGTGCTGTCTTAGGGCAAAGAGTTGATAAGAAATTGAATGTTATCCAATATGCTAGTAAAACTCTAGATAGTGCCCAGAAAATTATGCTACTACTGAGAAAGAATTTTTAGCAGTTGTATTTGCTTGTGATAAGTTTAGACCCTATATTGTTGATTCTAAAGTAACTATTCACACTGATTATGCTGCTATCAAATACCTTATGGAAAAGAAAGATGCTAAACCTAGACTTATTAGATGGGTTCTCTTGTTGCAAGAATTTTATTTGCATATTATTGATAGAAAGGGAGCTGAGAACCCCGTTGCAAACAACTTGTCTATGGTAGAGAATATACTTGATGACCCACAACCTATTGATGATAGCTTTCCTGTTGAAAAAACAGCTATCATAAATACTTATCGTACTGCTCCATGGTATGCTGATTGTGCTAATTATATTGTCGCTAAGTTTATACCTCCTAGCTTCACATACCAGCAAAAGAAAACGTTCTTCTATGATTTGAGAAATTACTTCTGGGATGACCCACATATTTATAAAGAAGGAGTAGATGGTATTATTAGATGTTGTGTACCTGAGCATGAATAGGAACATATCCTATGCAAGTGCCACTCCGAAGCTTATGGAGGACACCATGCCGGAGATAGAGCTGCACACAAGGTATTGCAATCTGGTTTTTATTGGCCTACTCTCTTCAAGGATGCCTGTAAGTTTGTCTTCTCTTGTGATGAATGTCAAAGAATTGGTAATATCAGCAGATGTCAAGAAATGCCTATGAATTATTCACGTATTATTGAACCATTTGATGTTTCGGGCTTTGATTATATGGGACAGTTTCCTGCCTCTAATGGGTACACACATATTTTAGTTGATGTTTATTATGTTATTAAGTGGGTAGAAGCTATTCCAACTAGTAGTGTTGATCATAACACCTCTATTAAAATGCTTAAAGAAGTTATTTTCCCGAGGTTTGGAGTCCCTAGATATCTAATGACTGATGGTGGTTCACACTTTATTCATGGTGCTCTCCATAAGATGCTTGCTAAATATGATGTCAACCTTAGAATTGCATCCCCCTATCATCCACAGACTATTGGTCAAGTAGAACTAAGTAATAGAGAGTTGAAATTAATTTTGCAAAAGACAGTTAATACGTCTAGAAAGAATTGGTCCAAGAAACTTGATGATGCCTTATGGGCCTATAGAACTGCATACAAAAATCCTATGGGCATGTCTCCATATAAGATGGTATATGGAAAAGCTTGTCACTTACCTCTTGAGCTAGAACATAAGGCATATTGGGCCATTAAAGAGCTCAATTATGATTTCAAACTTGCCGGTGAAAAGAGGTTATTTGACATTAGCCGTCTTCATAAATGGAGAACCCAGGCTTGCGAGAATGCCAAGCTGTTTAAAGAAAAAGTTAAAAGATGGCATGACAAAAGGATACAAAAGCGTGAGTTTAACGTAGGTGATTATGTCTTGCTATTCAACTCTTGTTTAAGATTTTTTGCAGGAAAACTTCTCTCCAAGTGGGAAGGACCTTACGTTATTGAGGAGGTCTATCGTTCCGGTGCCATAAAAATCAACAACTTCGAAGGCACAAATCCAAAGGTGGTGCACGGTCAAAGAATCAAACATTATATCTCAGGTAATCATATAAATGTTGAAACCAATGTTATTGAAACAGTAACCCCGGAGGAATACATAAGGGAGAATTTCTAGAATGATACAGCCTCTGAAAAGGAAGAGGTGTGTGATACGGTAAGAAACCGACTCCAAAACAGTTCTAAAGGCATTTTTTCTCCGTTTTGGAATATTTAGAAAAATAGTAAAATAAGTAGCAGTCCGGAAGAGACACGAGGCGTCCACAAGGGTGGAGGGCGCCCCCCCCCCTCCCTAGGGGTGCCCCCTGCCTCGTGGGCACGCGTGTGCCTCCCAGACTCCGTTTTCTTGTGGGTTACTCCTTTTTGTCGGTAAAAATTCATTACATATACTCCCGAAGGTTTTGACCTCTGTATCATGCAAAAATCCTCTGTTTTCGTTTCGAGCTGCTGTTTTTGACAGATCTAGATCATCTTGGCGTCCTCCAACATCCCCAAGGACAAGTTCTTCAAGAAGGTCATCAAACCCTACCTTGCGGAGGTGCTGCACCACCCTAAAACCATGGAGTTGCTTCAGGGGGTGCTGCACATCTGTGATGTTGAGTGGCCGAGGAGGACCGGAAGCGTGGAGACAAGACTCGAAGCAATGGAGCAGCAAGTTTTCAAGTGCCAAGGTATGGTGGAACGAGGACTCAACGCCAACCACATGATGATCTCGGAGCTCGCCAACAACCTCAAGCTGGACTCAATGATCTTCGGGGAAGCTATCTCCAATCTTCAAGAGAGAATCGAACACCTCCAAGCCCAGATCTATGACCTGCAAAACCAAAACTGTGAGATGAATATAGATTCAAGAAGATGAGTTTGGCTGCAGATTTGAGTATCACGGAGACTCGATCATCCTTCTATGATGGTGAGCCCATGCCTTGGAAGGTGGACAACAAGCCTACATCATCAACAACTCCTACATCACCACCTCCGAAGAAGGAGACATAATCATATGGGTATGGGCACTCCCCTTGGCAACTGCCAAGCTTGGGGGAGTGACCCCGGTATCGTATCACCATCACTCCTATCTTTACCGTTTTTCTTAGTTCGATCCTTTTGGTAGTATCTTGATCTAGTAGAATAAAGTTAGCATGATCTAGTTGTGAGCTTTTGCCTTATGATCTTTACCCTTTGTAATCGAGTCCGTGAGCTATATAATAAAGATTAATGTTGAGTCAAGGGCTTGATTTCCTCACTGGGGTCATGATAAAAAGAAAGAAAACATAAAAAGTATCCAAGAGATCATATTGATCTTATGGGAAGTAATGACTTCACATATAAGAGTATGATAAATAAAAGTTGTTGGGAGTTGACAAACATAGTTTTGTTCATCGTTGCAATTAATAGGAAGTAATAAAAGAAGAGAGGCTTCACATACAAATATACTATCTTGGACATCTTTTATGATTGTGAGCACTCATTAAAATATGACATGCTAAAGAGTTGATGTTGGACAAGGAAGACAACATAATGGGTTATGTTTTCCTATATCTGAAATAAAGTATATTGTCATGGATCATCCAACATGTTGAGCTTGCCATTCCCCCTCATGCTAGCCAAAACTCCTCGCACTAAGTAGAGATGCTACTTGTGCTTCCATACATCCTTAAACCCAGTTTTGCCATGAGAGTCCACCATACCTACCTATGGATTGAGAAAGATACTACCAAGTAAATTTTCATGTTGCAAAATCGCTAAAATATGTATGATTTATTAGTGTGGAGGAAATTAGCTTTATACGATCTTGTGATATGGAAGTAATAAAAGCGACGGACTGCATAATAAAGGTCCTTATCATAAGTGGCAGTATAAGGTGACGTTGTTCTATGCTAAGACTTTGTGCATCCAACCATAAAAACTCAAGACAACCTCTGCTTCCCTCTGCGAAGGGCCTATCTATCATTCTTGCCTTATAAGAGTCAAGGGGAAATTCACCTTTCCTTTTTACATTTTATCCTTTGGCAAGCACACTGTGTTGGAAAGATCCCCTATCTTTCTCTCTGTCTGACGAAAACTCCATAAACATAAGTATTGCGTGAGTGTGAGCAATTGTGAAAGACTATATGATAGTTGAGTATGTAGGCTTGCTAAAAAGCTCTTATATTGACTCTTTCCGATGTTATGATAAATTGCAATTGCTTCAATGACCGAGATCATAGTTTGTTAGTTTCTAGTGAAGTTTATGATTCAAGCTTGATATTGTGGATGAATTGTTACTTTAGCATAAGAATCTTATGACTATATATATGTTGATGTTATGAGAATGATCATGATGCCCTCATGTCCCTATTTTATTTTTATCGACACCTCTATCTCTAAACATGTGGACATATTTTTCGATATCGGCTTTCGCTTGAGGACAAGCGAGGTCTAAGCTTGGGGGAGTTGATACATCCATTTTGCATCATGCTTATATGTTGGTATTTATTGCATTATGGGCTGTTATTACTTGTTTTGTCACAATACTTATGCCTTTTCTCTCTTATTTTACAAGGTTTACAAGAAGAGGGAGAATGCCGGTAGCTGGAATTCTGGGCTGGAAAAGGAGCAAACTCTGGAAACCTATTCTGCACAACTCCAAAAGCCCACAAACTCCACCGAACTCCGTTTCAGAAAATATAAAAAATATCTAGCGAAAGAAGTTCACCTGGGGGGGCCACCGGCTGTCCACGAGGGTGGGGGCGCCCCCCTCTCTGGGTGCGCCCCTACCTCGTGGCCCCACTGACGGTCCCCTGATGCCTATCTTCTCCTATATGATGTGTTTTGACCTGGAAAAAATCATAAGAAGGCTTTCGGGACAAGACGCCGCCATCTTGAGGCGGAACCGAGGCGGAAACCAATCTAGGGCTCCCGCAGAGCTGTTCTGCCGGGGATACTTCCCTCCGAGAGGGGGAAATCATCACCGCCGTCATCACCAACAACTCTCCCATCTTGGGGAGGGCTATGTTCATCAACATCTTCACCAGCACCATCTCCTCTCAAACCCTAGTTCATCTCTTGTATCCAATCTTTGTACCCAAACCTCAGATTGGTACGTGTGGGTTGCTAGTAGTGTTGATTACTCCATTTAGTTGATGCTAGTTGGTTTATTTGGTGGAAGATCATATGTTCAAATCCATTATGCATATTAATACCCCTCTGATCATGAACAATATTATGTCTTGTGAGCAGTTACTTTTGTTCCTGAGGACATGGGAGAAGTCTTGCTATTAGTAGTCATGTGAATTTGGTCTTCGTTCGATATTTTGATGAGATGTATGTTGTCTCTCCTCTAGTGGTGTCATGTGAAAGTCGACTACATGACAATTCACCATTATATGGGCCTAGAGGAAGGCATTGGGAAGTAATAAGTAGATGATGGGTTGCTAGAGTGACAGAAGCATAAACCGTAGTTTATGCGTTGCTTTGTAAGAGGCTGATTTGGATCCACTTGTTTCATGCTATGGTTAGGTTTACGTTAATACTTCTTTTGTATTTGCGGATGCTTGCATTAGAGGTTAATCATAAGTGGGAGGCTTGTCCAAGTAAGGACAACACCCAAGCACCGGTCCACCCACATACCAAATTATCAAAGTACCAAACGCGAATCAGACGATCGTGATGAAAACTAGCTTGACGATAATTCCCATGTGTCCTCGGGAGCGCTTTCCTTTATATAAGAGTTTGTACAGGCTTGTCCTTTGCTACAAAAAGGAGTGGGCCACCTTGCTGCACCTTATTTACATTTACCTTTTGTCACTTGCTACTAATTACCTTATCACAAAACTATCTCTTACCTATAATTTCAGTGCTTGTAGAAAATACCTTACTGAAAACTGCCTATCATTTCCTTCTGCTCCTCGTTGGGTTTGACACTCTTACTTATCAAAAGGACTACGATAGATCCCCTACACTTGTGGGTCATCAGCCAGCAGTGGGCAAAGGCGATCTGAGCACCCTCTATGCAGACCGAGCGCTTAATAGATTCGACCCGCGGACTCGCTTCGACGAGCTTCTTCACCAATCCGAAGTAGCTACTTGGGCATGGATCAGCGGGCCATAGACGGACTATCAAGTCCTTCGTGGTCGTACTCGCCATGTTGTGCAGCTTCTTCATCTAGTCATTGAGGGGCACCGGATGGTTTGGCGCAAGGAACTGCGACCAAAACAGCTTCTCCGTGATGTTCCCCTCCTGAGCTTGGAAGTATTGGGCGGCGTCGGCAATGCTCCTCGGGAGATCCGCAAACACATCTGGAGAACTCCACAATCGTGTCAGCCCAAGATACATCTGACCTTTTTAAGATGCTCTGCAAGAGAAAAACCTTACAAGCTACTATTTGACGCGCTTCTTTTTATCTCCTCGTGAGCACTGCGCGATTCAGTCTGCGCCTCCTTGGCAGGATTAACTACCGCAATGAGTTCGGTTGCTTGATCCGAATTCGCTCACTCCAATGCATCGCACTTGCGAATCGCATCTTGCATCTTGACTATGACTTCGGTCACCCGAGCCTCGTGCTGTTCACAGAGGGCCTTCTCGGCCTCTAGGTCGGCAACTGCTTTATCAGCGGCCACCTTGCTTGCTCTGGCCTCCTCCTTGGTCGTCGCAAGCTCGCCCTTCAAGGCCTCGACCGCAGCCGCGTCAGCTGTTTCACGAGAACACATAACAAATAGTTAGCTAGTGTTCACACATATAGTGTGTTAAAATTTAGATTTCCTAAACCCGCATACCTTATGTTTCATCAAAACACTTGTTGACGCGGTCGAGATCTTCATCAGCTATTTTAATCTTATGATTTAACTCAGAAACTTCTGCGGCTTGGGCAGTTGCCGCCACTAAGGAAGCCTGTTCAAAACACAAAGTACACAGTTCAGCTCTATCATATGCTACAACATGGATACTTCGTCCGATTCTGTTCAGAATCAAACAAAGCATTAGGGGCTACTGTACATATATATATATATATATATATATATATATATATATATATATATATATATATATATATATATATATATATATATATATATATATATATATATATATATATATAACACTATTCTAATCCTAGGATTAAAATAACTATTTGGATCACGGCGCGCCCTATATAGGAGCCATGCGGTGTTTCATGAACTCCCGATGACTCCATCGGACC
>LR738711.1:791212638-791257052 GCA_902687465.1 Secale cereale | reverse complement strand
GGGGGGGGGGGGCGCCCACAGGGCGCCTGGAGCCCCTGTGCCCCCCCAGGCTGCCCTTCGGAGGCAGTGTTGTTTCCGGATCGCTGATTTTTTATATAATTTTTCTGGATTTTTCTAGGCAGTTTTCGAAACATGAAAACCTGAAATACAAAAACAGCCGAAAACAGAAACTGGCACTGGGGTGCACTGGATTAGTAAGTTAGTCCAAATATGATCAAAAGTGTATGGAAGTGTATGAACATCATAGCAATATCACCCAAAAGTGGCATGGAGCAAGCAGAAATTATAGATACGTTTTGGACGTATCAACATCCCCAAGCTTAATTCCTGCTCGTCCTCGAGTAGGTAAATGATAACAAGAATAATTTCTATGGTGACATGCTATTAACCATATAGGACTTTCTCATAGTCATATGACAAAAGCTTACTGTGACAATGATTCTATAGTAATTAAGTTGCCTCAAGAGAAAATCACAAATGACTGAAAGTTTTACAATATGAAACTGAAACATCAAAAAGATTTGCAATGAACATGATGTGCAAATATGACAAAGTGATATCTAGCTTGCCCCCTTTAGTGATGCAAAACATAAATGCAAGGGCACCTTCAAGGTTTAAGTGATGACTAGATACAATCATTTCGGAATAAACGATATCACAATCATGCAAAAGACAATGCTACTTTGGGACAATGCACATTACACTCAGAATGACAATCATGCTCTCAGTAGTTGGTGCTTCAACATAAAGGTAAAAGAAAGGTTAAGTGCTAAAGCTTTTTATTTTGAAAACATGGAAGCAATTGTGTCAACGGTAGTAGTACTTCATATGTGTCATGTATAAAACATCCTATACGTTGCAAGCCTTAGGCATCGAATACCAATAGTGCTCGCTCCTTGTCCTAATTAGCTCGGATCCCCATGGGTTATCATTGCATTGCATATGTTTTAACCAAGTGTCACAAAGGGGTACCTCTATGCCACCTGTACAAAGGTCCAAGGAGATAGATCGCATTTGATTTCTCGTTTTTGATAGATCTTAGTTTGAGGACATCCATACCGGGACAACATAGAAAATAGATGATGGACTCCTCTTAAATGCATAGGCATATTCTCATGAGAGATTGAGGATTAAGGTCCAAGCTAAAACTTCCACCATGATGCATGGCTTTGGTTGGCGGCCCAATGTTCTTCTCTAACAATATGCATATTAATTCAACCCACGGTAAATCACCCTTACTTCAGAAAAGACGAACATGCATAGCAACTCACATGATATTCAACAAAAGTATGACAGTTGATGGCGTCCCCAGAAACATGGTTACCGCTCAGCAAGCAACTCATAAGAAATAAGATACATAGGCAACATATTCTTTACCACAATAGTTTTTAGGCTACTTTCCCATGAGCTATGTATTGCATGGTTAGTTTGCTTAGGGCAGGTGGAGGTTAGCAAAAGACTGGGAGCGACCAACTAAGAGAGCAATGACGGTCATAATCATGCAGAGCGACAAAGCAATATTGAATCAGGCATGGTAGTTATATCGCTACTTAGAAACAAAAGATCATCAAGGCTTGACAGACTTTCTTTACAGTCTTGAATATGCGTGAGCATACGCCAAGTCAATCAAAATAAATTCTCGAAGGAAGATATTACTAAACCATACCACATCATAGGCAAACAAACCAAGTTGGTACTCCCATAACACATTGGGAACCCCCCAGCTATTTGAAATTAACCATAAGAAAACCTGAACTACTAAGCACCATCATGAAAGTAGCATCTTTATCATAGACACATTAACCCATGCAACGGAAGCAAACTCTCTTAATAAGGTGATCATGGTAATTAAAGAGAGTTCAAGCAACCAACTAAATAAAAGCTCTTGAAAAGATAAGCATGAATACTAAGAGCAGAGCACGATAGTAGCTATTAAAAGACAAAGAACACACACAACATAGATAGACATGAAAATTCTATGTAATGTTCTAGGTAGAGGTGGAGCGTGTTTCTCTCCCACATAAACGAATGCTGGGTTCCGACTCGTTATGAAAAATTAAAAAGAAAACTAAAAGCAAGACGCTCCAAGCATAGCACATAACACATGAAGTGATAAAAATATAGCGAAACGAAAGACGAACTGATAATGTTGATGGAGAAGGGGATGCACGGGGGCATCCCCAAGCTTAGACGCTTGAGTCTCCTTGAATATTTCTTGGGGGTGCACGGGGGCATCCCAAAGCTTGAGCGCTTGACACTCCTGAATCTTTTTATCATCTTCCCTCGCACACTTGAAAACTCTATTCATACATAACTCATCTTAATCTGATTAGCGAGGTTAGTACCCTTAATAAAATAATTTTACCTTGCTGGAAATAAGGATATTCTTGATTTTCTACTGTTTCTCAAGATTGCCAAAAGGTTTTTGCAAAGAAAAAGCAAGTTCTTAATTTGCAAAGTGAAGGTAAGGCAAAACAGGACAGAATCTGTGAAAAACAGAACAGCAGGCAGTAATTGACCTGTTCGGGATACTTCTGCAACTCAAATCAAAAAACTCAGAACTGACGCACGAAAGACAATTATATAGAGAACGCTGTAGAAAAAATTCAGACCAAAAAGATGATCTGGTGATTTTATACAAATTTTTCTATACAAGGACAGAATCTGTTTCCTGGACAGCACCTCACAACTTTTGAACTTTCTAGCAATCAGAGGCTATACTTGGCACAAATATGAAAAGCAAAGATACAATGATGATGCTACAGCAGTAAACAACATCAAGACACAACAAAAGCAAAAAAATTATTCATGTGGGCTGCCTCCCAAAAGCGCTTTCTTTTATGCCTTTAAGCTATGCATAATGCATAGAGGAATCAATAATCATCATAATAATCAGAGTTATAAATCGTTTCAAATGGTTCCTCGATAAGTTCATTCTTGTTCCTTCTAGGAAAGGGGTACACACCTTTTGCCTTCCCGCGTAAGCGGATTTGTCCCTTACCTATATCGATGAAGCCTTTAACTGCTCGGAGGAAGTCCCTTCCAAGCACTATATTTCCTTGGTTTGGCTCCACGATGAAGAAATCAATCATTGCAATCCCTTTAAGGGATTTAACAGGTACGTCTTTTATTTTTCCCTGGATTTCAGAAATATCTCCATTAGTGTGTTCATGATAAGATGGTAATCTATCCATGTTAAATTTTACAGAATCATGAACAATTTTTGGCATAGTAGAAACCATTGATCCAATATCACAATAAGCAAGGAAGTCTTGATTAGAGATGCTAATCCTAACAAGAGGTTCCCAGTCATTATCTATTTCCAAAATATCTCTCTTACTGGGTTTGGGTTTCTCTACCTTCGTTAAGTCTAGAGCATCCATTCTTTTCTCAATAGTAGCAAGTCTATCTATGATAGTATCAAAGTTATGATCATAAACAAAGTAACTAGATAGACCATGTATAATCTCAAGAGCTCTAGCTTCATCACATTCTAAGAAATCTCCCTCAGCTATAATGTCAAGGGAGTGTTTACACCATTTAAAAAGACCATGGTAAAAATTCCTAAGCACAATTTTTATAGGTATCCAAGGCATAATTCTCCTATGTGCATCAGAAATTCTGTCCCATGCCTTCTTCATATTTTCTCCATCCCTTTGATGGAAATCTAAAACTTCTGATTCCCTCAAAGCACCAAATCCTAACATGTTTAACTAAACAGATAGGACTACTAACAGGAAGGTAAATAATTTTTTTGTGATTTTTGGTAAAAGGAACTAAAGCAAAAATGAAAGGTAAACTAACAAGACTAAAAAGCAAAGGTAAAAGATAGCATGCAACTCCCCTATCCTAAAGAGTGGAGTCCCCGGCAACGGCGCCAGAAAATACTCCTTGATGGGCCTCGAACCCCTCGTTGGTTACCCCAAGTGGAAGGTGTAAGATGCAGTAAGTAGAAGTGTTTTCCCCTAGCAAAGATGCCAAGGATCGAATCACCAGAGACTCTTAGGTTCAACAAGTAGGTGTCAACTGCTAACGGCGCAATTAGCAATCAACGTGGACCTGCACACAGATACAAATAACTTTGCTCCCAACGAGTACAGAGAGGTTGTCAATCCCTCCGGCCTTGCAGTTCACAAAGGGTTAAAAGCAATGATAGTAGTGATAGATAGTTTTTGCAATAGTAAATAAATAGCGAAAAGTAAATAGTGGATGTGATCAATGATGGTAATATGGACCGGAGTCTCATGATGTTCACTAGTGATGTCTCTCTCCCAAAAGATGATAAAACAGCTATGTGAGGTAAACAAATTACAGCTGGGCAATTGACAGGACCACGAACGCAAACCAATGCTGACTACATTGCAAGAAAGGTTGAGGTTCAAAGCATGGGCGGTACGCCAAAGTAAGTAGACCGAAATCCATCAATATCTACTACTAATCATCGACCTTGAGATATCTATCCAGAACATCTCGCTGGTATTAAGTTGCGGGTCCCACCCATAGTGTAAACTCAATGCAACAGACAACTGCATTAAAAGAACTTTGCGTAAAGTAAACAATCCTTGCACCCGCGGGCACAAGCACCGTTGTTTTCCCTCTTGTGGCAACAGCACATCCCCTAGACTCATGTTTCTGTCACTCAAGCTAGTCATCGAGGGGCATGAACCCAGAATCTAGCATAACGTTCCCTCTTGGAGTCACTACCTACTACTCGGCCAAAGAAATAAGTAACAACGGAGAACATGCAAGAATTACTTATGAACTAAAATATAAAAGAGGTGAATCAAATATATTACTCAAGATCAATCTGAACATAATCTCATAATCCATCGGATCCCAGCAAACTCAACATAGCAACAGCATAAGGATTACATAGGTGCCTCGATCATGTAGGGCAGCTCACGAGGACTAATTAGTGAAGCACAAGAACGGGAGGAGAACATCACATAGCTACTGGTCATGGACTCATGGTCCAAGGGAGACTACTCACGAGTCATCCGGGTGGAGAAGCTCCCGGTGGTGATCCTCCCCTCCGGCAGGGTGCCGGGAAGAGTTCTCCTAGTGCTCCCGATCTTGGAAGCGGCGGCGGCGGCGGAACAGAGATGGGATCGCGAAAAGAGTTCCTGTTCTGAGGGTTTCGGGGGTCCCTCTAAATATATGCCAAAGGGGGGCACCGGACGGGCTTCGGGGGGCCCAGGCGTCCCCCCGGCGCGGCCCAGGGGGGGCGCGGCCACAGGGCGCCTGGAGCCCCTGTGCCCCCCCCCCCCAGGCTGCCCTTCGGAGGCAATGTTGTTTCCGGATCGCTGATTTTTTATATAATTTTTCTGGATTTTTCTGGGCAGTTCTCGAAACGTGAAAACCTGAAATACAAAAACAGCCGAAAACTGAAACTGGCACTGGGGTGCACTGGATTAGTAAGTTAGTCCAAATATGATCAAAAGTGTATGGAAGTGTATGAATATCATAGCAATATCACCCAAAAGTGGCATGGAGCAAGCAGAAATTATAGATACGTTTTGGACGTATCAACGCCCCACACATGTGGTGGTTGCTCCGCCTCCTACTGAAACTGTGCCCTATAAAATACCGGCTGGTATTATCGATTATATTTTGGCTAATCGTTATGCAGGAGACAGACATCCCGGTGAACACTTGCTATATCTGTCACAACTATGTTCATTATTTAAGCTTGCAGGTGTATCAAGGGAGTTTGTCATGAGGAAATTGTTCGCCGTATCACTTATAGATAAAGCTTCAGATTGATATAAGCTTCTCGATAACCCGCACTTGCTTGATTGGCAAGAACTTATGTCTCTCTTTTATACTAAGTTTTATCCTCTTCATGAAATTCATCGAGACAGGAACTATATCTATAACTTTAGGTCTCGTGACGGAGAGAGTGTAGCTCAAGCTTGGGGGAGACTGAAAACGTTAATGCTAAAAAGTCCTAACCATGGGCTCCCCAAATATGCTTATGAGGAGAGTAAGAGTACCTTTTTGCATGTGGATCATGGTAACAATGCTTTATGTGATGCTTATATTGTTGAGTTTATTCGTGATCCCACTGAAAATTATTATGAGAAGGGAACATATGCTTATAGATATTTCAATAATATCAAGTTCCCTCCCTTTATGTTGAAGGTTTTGAAGCTGCACTTGTTTTGTCTTCCTATGCTTATTGCTTTGTGCTTCAATGAATTATTCTATTGCAGTATTCCTATGCATAGGAAGCATGTTAGGCTTAAATGTGTTTGGTATTTGCTTCTTGATGCTCTCTTTTGTTCTTCAACTCTTATTCCTACGAGAGCATCATTAAAGTCTTATGCCTAGCTTAAAGGCATAAAAGAAAGCGCTTTTGGGAGGCAGCCCACAATGAATAAAATTTTATTTTGCTTTTTTTGTGTCTTGATGTTGTTACTACAGTAGCATCATCATTGTATCTTTACTTTTCAGCTTTGTGCCAAGTGTAGCCTCTGATTGCAAGAAAGTTCAAAAGTTGTGACGTGCTGTCCAGGAAACAGATTCTGTCCTTGGACAGAAAAATTCGTATAAAATCACCAGATCATCTTTTTTGTCTGAATGTTTTCGACAGCGTGCTCTATACAATTGTCTATCGGGCGTCTGTTCTGAGTTTTTTGATTTGAGTTGCAGAAGTGCCCCGAAAAAATCATTTACTACCTGCTGGTCTGTTTTTCACAGATTCTGTCCTGTTTTGCCTTTTCTTCGTTTTGCAAACCTTGAGCTTGCTTTTTCTTTGCAAAAACCTTTTGGCAATCTTGAGAAACAGTAGACCTTCAAGAATATCCTTATTTCCAGCAATGAACAATTATTTTATTAAGGGTACTAACCTCGCTAATCAGATTATGATGAGTTATGTATGAAGGGAGTTTTGAAGTGTGCGAGGGAAGATGATAAAAAGATTCAGGAGTGTCAAACGCTCAAGCTTGGGGATGCCCCCGTGCACCCCCAAGAAATATTCAAGAAGACTCAAGTGTCTAAGCTTGGGGATGCCCTCGTGCATCCCCTTCTCCATCAACAATTATCAGTTCGTCTTTCGTTCCACTATATTTTTATCACTTCATGTGTTATGCGCTATGCTTGGAGCGTCTTGCTTTTAGTTTCCTTTTTAGTTTTCTTTAGCTTTGCTTGCTGTCATAACGAGTTGGAACCCATCTTTCTTTGTGTGGGAGAGAAACACGCTCCACTTCAACCTGGAACACAACATAGAATTTTCATGTCTATCTTTGTTGTGTGTGTTCTTTGTCTTTCAATAGCTACTGTCATGTTTAGCTCTTAGTTTTCATGCTTTTCTTTTTAAAGAGCTTTTGTTTAGTTGGTTGCTGGAACTCTCTTTAGTTATCATGCTTATATTGTTAAGAGAGTTGGCTTCTGTTGCACTGGTTGATATGTCTATGATAAAAATGCTATGTGCATAATGGTGCTTAGTAGTTCATGTTTTCTTATGGTTATTCTCAAATAGCTGGGGGGTTCTCAATGTGTTAATGGAATACCAACATGATTTGTTTGCCTATGATGTGGTATGGTTTAGTGATATCTTCCTCCAAGAATTTATTTTGATTGACTTGGCATATGCTCACCCATATTTAAGACTGTAAAGAAAGTCAATCAAGCCTTGATGATCTTTAATTTCTGAGTAGCGATATAACTTCCATGCCCGATTCAATGTTGCTTTGTAGCTCTGCATGATTATGACCGTCATTGCTCTTTTAGTTGGTCGCTCCCAGTCTTTTGCTAACCTTCGCCTGTACTAAGCGGACTGACTGCTTGTACATCCAAAATCCTTTAAACCAGTTATGCCATATGAGTCCACCATACCTTCCTATACATGGTATTTACCTGCCATTCCTAACGAAGACTTTCATGTACCATCTCGAAATTATTCAAAAAAGCATTTCTCTTTTGTGCCTCTGTTTTAGCTCATGAGGAAGTAGTAGTTAATTCATGATCTTTTTAAGTTGGACAAGCTTCACCCCGGGATTGCATGTCTAATGTGCAAACCCATAATACGAGAAGGAACTGGCATAGAGTGCGCCCGGCTCATTAAAAAATTATACAACAAACAAACCCTCCTTCACGCTTTGTTCATGAGAAATCAGAAAACTTTGGCAGTGATAAACAAAGGAGATTAAGAGAATGTGATCGTCCTCATTCGGGAGCCGTTCCTCGAAACTTGTCCAGCTCAAGAAGTGATTGAGTTATCTGCTAGCATTCGTTGACGAAATATGCATATTCAAAAAAAAATTATTACCTCTGCTTTTAAAACCAAGAGCTTTGGTACATGTTTAGTTTTTATTTCCGACCACGGGCTTTCAACCTTGCCATCAAAAGCCATGGTTCGAGAGTCTCCACCTTCTTTAAAGCACCAACTATTGAGAGCATGATTGTCATTCTGAGTGTAATGTGCATTGTCCCAAAGTACCATTGTCTTTTGCATGATTATGATATCGTTTATTCTGAAATCATTGTATCTAGTCGTCACTTAAACCTTGGAGGTGCCCCTGCATTTATGTTTTGCTTCACTAAAGGGGGCAAGCGAGGTACCACTTTATCATATTTGCACACCATGCTCATTGCAAATCTATTTGAGTGTTTCAGTATCATATTGTAAAACTTTCAGTTCTTTGTGATTCTCTCATGAGGCAACTTAATTACTACAGATTCATTGTCTCAGTAAGCACTTGTCATGTGACTGTGAAAAGTCTTTATATGGTTAATAGCATGTCACCACAGAAAGTATGCTTGTTATCATTTACCTACTCGAGGACGAGCAGGAATTAAGCTTGGGGATGTTGATACGTCCAAAACGTATCTATAATTTCTGCTTGCTCCATGCCCTTTTTGTGTGATATTGCTATGATATTTATGCACTTCCATACACTTTTGATCATATTTGGACAAACCTACTAATGGTTGCAAAAGTGCACAATGTTCTTGTTTTACACTTTATTGTGTTGATATTACTTGGAAATTGACAAAAACGCAAAAGGAGTCGTATTGGAGTAGGACTCTGACTTTCCTGAAATCTGTCTGAGAACGTTTTTTAAAGATGGTCACGTCCCGTCCCGAAGACGGCGTCAAACAGAAAAAGTCTAGCTGCGAAAGTTGTGGGGAATTTAGAGGCGATGCTTCTGGATATAAAATTCGTCCAAATCGGAGTCTGGACGGCCGAGTAAAGCCCGTTTTACTGAGGCCCAAAATCTGATGACGGGAATCCGAGAGTCTATATAAAGAGAGGAAACCTAGGTCACCAAGGGCCACGAATTTTCCTCCTCCTGAGCCGCCGTCTTGGAGGGGAGGACCAGCACCATTGCAGCACCATCCACAAGGAAGAAGGGTGGCCAAGGAGCCGCTTCCCCCTAGGGCCGCCGCTGCCCCCTAGGGCCGCCGCCGCCGCCGCGCCCCCAAGGGCCGCCGCCGCCGCCTCCGTGGCTGCCGCCGGCCATCTCCTCCTCGCGGGGCTGCACCTCTCCATCAACACCATCATCAACCACCTCCTCACCATGTCCATGTGTGAGTAGTCTTCTCCGGGGCCGAGGGCTCGTACGTGTAGCTATGTGGTTATCTCTCTCTCCCATGATGTGATCTTCGTTGTGATCATAGGCTATGTTAATCTAGGGAGATCCCATGATATTTCCCCTTCCTCTATGTATTGGATTGATGTACTCACTTGTCTTTATCTAGTATAATCCCCGAGACCAAGGTGACAGCGGTCTATTGGACATGGATTAGAAAAATATTTTCATGAGTGATTTCCTCTCTTGTGTGTTGATTGAAGATTGAGAGTCTCTTGGTGCTTGTCTTTGACTATCCTTTAGATATGTTGTGGTGATTGTGAGACTCTCTTTGTATGGCCGCGGTGACATTGGGAAATCCTTAGATTGAGAACTACGCGCTTTGAGTTGTGCTTTTGTAGCCCTACATAATTCTCGTCCTCTCTTGACCACGGAGGAATGACCTCCGGGTGCGTCTCCATTGCATGTTTTATGGGAAATATCATGTGATTCGATTATGCTAATGTTGTTGGGAGTTGCCACTAGTGAAAGTATGAACCCAAGGCCTTGTTTCCACCATTGCAATACCATTTGTGCTCACGTTTACCACTTGTTTGTTTGCTGCACTTTTTATTACAGATTTATATTACTTTGTTTTGCCATCCATATCACTTGCCATTTAACATCTCTTCGCCGAACTAGTGCACCTATACATCTAACAAGTGTATTAGGTGTGTTGGGGACACAAGAGACTTCTTGTATCTTAGTTGCAGGGTTGCTTGAGAGAGACCATCTTCAACCTCTACTTCCCTGAGTTTGATAAACCTTAGGTCATCCACTTGAGGGAAATTGCTGTTGTTCTACAAACCTCTGCGCTTGGAGGCCCAACATAGTTTACAAGAGTAGAAGCGTGTGTAGACATCAGCCCCCAGGCCCCTCTCTCAGCGAGCCAGCACCAACCCACGCGCGCATAAGTGGGGCGCAATCCCCAGAGTACGTCTCCACTATTTCGAAAGCGTATTCCCAAACAAAACATTTTCCTTTTTTGTTTTTATTCTAAAACCATATTTGACTAAACTTTGACTGGCAATATCTTTTTAATTATAACTCCAAATGATTTGATTCTTTTTCTGTTGTTCCCCAAATATTGCCTAGTTTATTTCCTTATTTATTGCAAAAATTTCCAAGCAGCTTTTTTGTGTTGCGTTTAGTCTATGTATTGATTTGGTGTTATTTCAAATAGGATTTTTGAAGAGGGAGAAACTTCCAAAAAGTATTGGAATGCATTTCTCCTCCCCTCTACTTGACGGCAAGCATTATTGAACCCTGGTTTAACGCATGTGGTGCTTGTTGATACGTTTGCATTAATATGGAAGTGTTCATTTTCATATCATATGTGGTGACATGATGACACCCATGAGAGCATGAGGTACAACTCTTGCTGAGGATAACCTGTTTGCATAACGGTGATCCCCTCCGTATGCCTGTCAAGCCTAACGGAAGGAAGTCATGAAAGTCGCGGTCTTGTGTAGATGCGAGCTTGTCACTAGCTCCCCGTCGGGACGGTGGAATCCGGTACGGCTTGTTAAGGCAAGACGGATGGTGTTTTCCAACTGTTGTTGCAAAATATTTTGGTTTTGACTAATCATATAAGTAAAGTTGAAACCTCCTAAGTCGACCATAGATCGAGTCTTGTTCCAGTAACCCCCATACTTGCTTGTGCTACCACTTGTCCCTGCCACGGGTAGGGTACGGTTCAGTAAGTGTCAACCCCTATCCTAGCACACACCGTACAGAGAGGCCAGGGTGGAAGATACCGGTTGCAACCGGTAGGCAGGCCACCTGGTCTGGGGGCATGGGTGTTTCCAGTTGGGACCGAGAGGGGGGCACCCCTTAGAGCGTGCGATAGAAATGTGATCCCATGCTACGCGAGGTTGTAGCCTCCCCACTCAGAGTTTGCTTGATGAGTGTCGTGGGTGATTCCAGACACTGGTAAGTTAAGCTGGTGTGTGCAAGACAGGGGGTTTTCGACTAAAAGACCGCAGACGGTATTAGTCCGATGGACTAAAGAAAACCGTTACTCGTGGGTAAAGAGTACACCCTCTGCAGAGATATAAAACCTATTCGAATAGTCATGTCCATGGTTAAGGACTACAGTCTGGGATGGGTCGAGTGTCGGTCTTAGTGTCGGTCTTCGGAGGATAAATCTGTTTAAACCAGAATATTAATTATGATCTGTGACAGGTAAAGATTTTGATTCATCATTATGGACTAACCTATCATCTTATTTGAGACAAGGAGTATCCTTGGGACAGTTCTACCTCCCGGATATTCCCTGTTATTCCTTTTTGTTCAATAAGCCCTTTCTTCGATGTCGCTCAGACGTCCGACTGTGGCATTCTTTTTATTCATAAGCCCTTTATGTGATGTCGCTCAGACGTCCGGCGGTGGCATTCTTTTTATTTATAAGCCCTTTCTGCGATGTCGCTCAGACGTCCGACTGTGGCATTCTTTTTATTTATAAGCCCTTTATGTGATGTCGCTCAGACATCCGACTGTGGCATTCTTTTTATTTATAAGCCCTTTCTGCGATGTCGCTCAGACGTCCGACTGTGGCATTCTAGTCCTTTATTTTCCTTTTCTTATGAGCCCTTTCCGTGGTGCCGCTCAGACGCCCGACTGTGGCGTGCCTGTTATTTATTTCATTACAACTTTCTGATTGCATATACCCTTTTAATCGAATGTCCTGCTTAAAGTTATATCCTATCGCATCATTATTATCATAGTGATCATAAATAATCTTTGAGCATGTTTATGTTTCATCCATGTTCTTAATGTTTGCGAGTACATTCAAAGTACTCGGTGGCTTGTCCCTGGCTATTGTCTTGGCCAGATTCCTTGCGTGGGAAGGAACGATGTGATGACAGCCCCGGAATCTACGTTTATGGAGATAGCAGCCTCGCGAAGATAGGATTTATCCTCAGCTGTTCCTGTGGGAACTGGAGTCCCATAGTCACCGATGAACCACAAGCCGCTTCCGCCATCAGCCACTAGAAACCCTGTGTTGTATCCATAGGCCAGAATGGTCTTGTACTACATATCTTGTAATTTTGCTTGGAGTTTCTGTAACAAGTTGGTGCCTCATCAGCTAACAGTAATCCTGGGGCTGGTGAGCACAAGGTCCGCTTTTGGGAAATTAATATCCCAAAAATCCGGTCCTGACAAACTTGGTATTAGAGCCAGGCTAACCGTTGGCTAATTCTATCTTAGCCAGGTCGAAAAACTTAGGTAAACCAACCCACCAGACCTTAACCAAACCCCGGCCAAGCTTCTCATGTAAGATAGTCACACAGTGACCGACACCTAAATTGTCTCATTCGCAAGCGTGCGAAGGAAGACTCCGTCCCCTTTTTCTATAAAAGGGCATGCTAGCCTCAACCCAGCACAATACAGCCTCTACCCCAAAACCAAGCCATGATGCCAGGACCCATCGTCCACAATGAAACCACAGCAACCAACCTTGGAGGTTTTGTGACCATGCTCGCAAACCTCACCCGTCGTGCCTTTGCGATGGAAGAGCCCCCAGAATATGTGGTGTACCAAGAGAACCGTCAATTCTGGAC
Organism: Secale cereale; assembly: GCA_902687465.1. Taxonomy (NCBI): domain Eukaryota; kingdom Viridiplantae; phylum Streptophyta; class Magnoliopsida; order Poales; family Poaceae; genus Secale; species Secale cereale. Next base: position 791,243,917 of record LR738711.1, on the reverse strand, counting down.
CACTGTGCACGTCTACGGTAGGGGCCTATCGCCAGAACGCCCCTACAGGTTCACCGGAAGGACCACTTCCTTTGAGCCGCAAGCCCTCCAGCTAGCTGCTCGAGAGGCTATAGTTCAACTCCGACACTTGTCACCCAGAGTCAACTGTCGCCCATTCTACTACTACCCCAGCCGTGACGGGTATGGTAGGTCACCCCTAGTCGCCAACGGAGATCATGAGACGGATCCTGCATTATTGCATCTAGTGCGCTATGTAAGTGCGCTAGAGGAACTGTTCGATCAGATCACCATGGATCTGATCGCAGCTCGTGGAGAACTGATCCGCAGAGCCCCAGCAAGAAGAGAAGGCGGGCCCAACACCGACAACCCAGTCGTGCTGTTCGGACAACCGATCGAGACCCCGAGGCCTGCCCCAGCCATCGACCAAAGTGTTTTGGTGACCCCAGAAGTGATTCGTCGCCTCCTGGGAACTCGCTCCAGCGGGATTTGGGACAACAACCCACGCAATGGTCATCATCCTTACCCCGACCCTGTAGTCCCTCAACTCCCTCCAGCTAACCCCGATGGTGAAAACCACGGAGAAGCTTTGGCGTCTGCAAGGCACGCCCGCTTAGATGTAAACAAGGTAGACTAAATCGCTCGAGTAGCGCCAAGTCCTAGTATGTCCATGCCCGTCTTTATGTGATCTTGTACCGCTTATTATAAATACGGTCTACTCGTGCACCCCTTTTTCTTTCTTCATAGCCATGCATGAGTACGTTGGTGTACGGTTGTATTTTATTTACCGGTATAACCTCCAAAACCACCTCAACGACACCCCAGTAATACGTCACTTTCGCGGGATATGTGTACCTCTAACATTGACCCCCGACCCCATAGAGCAGAATCGACTAGATAGTTGCGCTCCCACCGTAGATATTTCTTTTACTACAAGTATAGGATGATCATTTGAGTGATATTGCTTTGTGATAGTAGGATTATTTCTTTCATTACAACCCTTAGAAAATCTCGAGGATGAGATTTTTCTTAAGGGGGGTAGTGTTGTAACACCCCAAAATTTTAACAATGTTTTATTAATTAAAATTTTGCCAGGAAATTAAAATTTTCACTTGCTAGTTTCTTTCTTTTGATTTCAGGACCTTATTTTCCTTTTATGTTGGAGTTTTTACCTCAAGTGATGGCTTTCCTTCTATTGTTAGACTCTCTTGCTCTCTTAATGAAACTTTTCTGTTATCAATATAAATTAATTATATAAATCTCTCCCTAAATCCCTTTCACTCTAAAAATGGTTTCCCCTTGAAATAAGGCCCCATTTAAACTACAACCCTTTGAAAGGTTTATCTAAAATTCCAACTAAAATTTGGAGATGTTATGTGATGTTATTAGATCACTTTTATGCAGGAATATATTTGTTTGATTTAATATTTTGATCTCCACAACATGATTCCCAATCTGATCCAGTAGGCCAAATTGCACTACAACCCCATTAATTATTTCCCTAGTGCTTCCACCATAATTATGGGATGTTCATAGGAGTAGGTTATTCAACTTTATGCAAAAACCATTTTGAGTCCTTTGGAACAATTGAGTGAATCACCCTCTTTTCTGTTCTGGTCCAGTTTGGCACTTTGCACTACAACCCTAGTTTATCTTGCTCCAGTGCTCTTGAGTTTCCTCCTGCTTGTAGCCCATCTTGCAAAACCCTTAAGTCCAGAAGAGTGGACCCATTGGGACATTTTTAGTTCATGAAACAATGCCCTCCACTTTCTGTCCAGAACTGTAGATTTGCAAAACTTGCACTAGCAAGATTCTGGTTTTACTCAACCAACTTTGCCATCATCACCTTCATCTAAAGAGACCCTGATCTGGAGATTTTGGCCACCAGAAGGAATGCCCACATGCCCATGGCATTCTGTCGAGCACTTGGTATGCATGGCCAGTTTTGGCATGAGTTTTGCCTTGCATTGTGAACTTGACCCTCAGTGCCAAATGCCATGTCCACTAACCTCCCCTAAGACTCTAACCCAGACCTGATAAATCCTAGCTCCATCCAAGCTCCCTAGCTAGCAGTGGCATTTTGTCGAGCAGCTCATGTGCGTGCTCTGGGCGCGCCCAGAGCGCACATTTTGCACGCGCGCGCACCGAGCCGTCGCGTCCCTCTGCCGATGCCTCGCGCACGTTTTGGCGGCTCCCCTCGCGCCGACAGCACGCTGCCTTATCCCTGCACCGCAGGGGCAGCCCTGGAGCTCCACAGGACCGCCGTCAGGTCGGCCGCGGCGGCTAGCGGAGAGCTCCGGTAGCTCCTGCTGCGGACAGAGCCGCCCAAGCCACCAGCGCCCGCCACCTGCCCCCTGGAACAGCCCCAGTGCGTCAGTGAGCTTGTCCTCGAGCGTGCGTCGCCGCCATGTTGCCCTGACCAATAGAACGCCGGTCGCCGACATCCTTATTCACGGCCGCCGCAGAACCGCCATCATCCGCCTATTGAAGGAGGCCCCGAGCTCCTCCGCAGTCTCAGGCAACCCCAGCCACCCCATAGAACGCTCCCATAGCAGCCAATCGCCTAGAGGAGGCTTCTTCCCCAACTCCGGTGAAGTACAGCCGCCACCGTCGTCCGGTTCAATACGTCGCAGCCCGAGGCTCTCCCTTCCAACCAGCCTCGCCGTTCGACTCTAGATGATCTTGCGGAGCTGCCCAACATCTCAAACAGGCTCTAGAGCCACCGTAGGACGGAACCCCTTTTCCACCCGAGACCGCCGTCCGCCGCGAAGCTCGTCGCCGACGATTTTTCCCCACCTCCGTCGTCCCCTCGACCACCGGGAGGACCGCCCCAGTCTGGCGGATCCATCCCCGCACTCGGACGCCCTCGAGGAGCCGCCGTTCGCCGGCGTTGATCGCAGGAGCAGCGCAGCCATTCGGCCAGAGGAAGAAGGAGGCGGGGGCGACTGGTCAAACCTGACCAGTGGGCCCCCGGGCCCCTCTGTCAGCGAGCCAGCACCAACCCACGCGCGCATAAGTGGAGGCGCAGTCCCTAGAGTACGTCTCCACTATTTCAAAAGCGTATTCCCAAACGAAACGTTTTCCTTTTCTGTTTTTATTCTAAAACCAGATTTGACTAAACTTTGACTGGCAATATCTTTGTAAATATAACTCCAAATGATTTGATTCTTTTTCTATTGTTCCCCAAATATTGCCTAGTTTATTTCCTTATTTATTGCAAAAATTTCCAAGCAACTTTTTTGTGCTGCGATTAGTCTATGTATTGATTTGGTGTTATTTCAAATGGGATTTTTGAAGAGGGAGAAACTTCCAAAAGTATTGGAATGCATTTCTCCTCCCCTCTACTTGAAGGAAAGCATTATTGAACCCTGGTTTAATGCATGTGGTGCTTGTTGATACATTTGCATTAATATGGAAGTGTTCATTTTCATATCATATGTGGTGACATGATCACACCCATGAGAGCATGAGGTACAACTCTTGCTGAGGATAACCTGTTTTCATAACGGTGATCCCCTCCGTATGCCTGTCAAGCCTAACGGAAGGAGGTCGTGAAAGTCGCGGTCTTGTGTAGACGCGAGCTTGTCACTAGCTCCCCGTCGGGACGGTGGAATCCGGTACGGCTTGTTAAGGCAGGACGGATGGTGTTTTCCAACTGTTGTTGCAAAATATTTTGGTTTTGACTAATCATATAAGTAAAGTTGAAACCTCCTAAGTCGACCATAGATCGAGTCTTGTTCCAGTAACCCCCATACTTGCTTGTGCTACCACTTGTCCCTGCCACGGGTAGGGTACGGTTCAGTAAGTGTCAACCCCTGTCCTAGCACACACCGTACAGAGAGGCCAGGGTGGAAGATACCGGTTGCAACCGGTAGGCATGCCACCTGGTACGGGGGCATGGGAGTTTCCGGTTGGGACCGAGAGGGGGGCACCCCTTAGAGTGCGCGATAGAAGTGTGATCCCATGCTACGAGAGGTTGTAGCCTCCCCACCCAGAGTTTTCTTGACGAGTGTCGTGGGTGATTCCAGACACTGGTAAGTTAAGCTGGTGTGTGCAAGACAGGCGGGTTTTTGACTAAAAGACCGCAGACGGTATTAGTCCGATGGACTAAAGAAAACCGTTACTTGTGGGTAAAGAGTACACCCTCTGCAGAGATATAAAACCTATTCGAATAGCCGTGTCCATGGTTAAGGACTACAGTCTGGGATGGGTCGAGTGTCGGTCTTAGTGTCGGTCTTCGGAGGAGAAATCTGTTCAAAACAGAATATTAATTATGATCTGTGACAGGTAAAGATTTTGATTCATCATTATGGACTAACCTATCATCTTATTTGAGATAAGGAGTATCCTTGGGGCGGTTCTACCTCCCGGATATTCCCTGTTATTCCTTTTGGTTCAATAAGCCCTTTCTGCGATGTCGCTCAGACGTCCAACTGTGGCATTCTTTTTATTCATATGCCCTTTATGTGATGTCGCTCAGACGTCCGACAGTGGCATTCTTTTTATTTATAAGCCCTTTCTGCGTTGTGGCTCAGACGTCCGACTGTGGCATTCTTTTTATTTATAGGCCCTTTATGTGATGTCGCTCAAACGTCCGACTGTGGCATTTTTTTATTTCTAAGTCCTTTCTGCGATGTCGCTCACACGTCCGACTATGGCATTCTTTTTATTTATAAGCCCTTTATGTGATGTCGCTCAGACGTCCGACTATGGCATTCTTGTCCTTTATTTTCCTTTTTTTATGAGCCCTTTCCGTGGTGCCGCTCAGACGCCCGACTGTGGCATGCCTGTTATTTATTTCATTACTACTTTCTGATTGCATATACCCTTTTACTCGAACGTCCTACTTAAAGTTATATCATATCGCATCATTATTATCATAGTGATTATAAATCATCTTTGAGCATGTTTATGTTTCATCCATGTTCTTAATGTTTGTGAGTACATTCAAAGTACTCACTAGCTTGTCCCTTTCTATTGTCTTGGCCAGATTCCTTGCGTGGGAAGGAACAATGTGATGACAGCCCCGGAATCTACGTTTATGGAGATAGCAGCCTCGCGAAGATAGGATTTATCTTGGTCAGCTGTTCCTGTGGGAAATGGAGTCCAATAGTCACCGATGAACCACAAGCCGCTTCCGCCATCAGCTACTAGAAACCCTGTGTTGTACCCATAGGCCAGAATGGTCTTGTACTACATATCTTGTAATTTTGCTTGGAGTTTCTGTAACAAGTTGGTGCCTCATCAGCTAACAGTAATCCTGGGGCTGGTGAGCACAAGGTCCGCTTTTGGGAAATTAATATCCCGAAAATCCGGTCCTGACACCCGGCCGGACTTCACGACTCATGGGTGACCCGGCGAGCAGGCCAGAGGAACGACAAGACTCGGTGGCCCAGAAGGCGGCTTATGGAAGGACCGGTTCATGTTATGGTGGGTCGGTTTATGAGGAAAGCACAAGGAATATTCTCCTACAAAGAAAGCAAGACTAGGACTCCACTTGTAATAGAGTAATCCTAATCCTACTAGGACTAGTCATGTAACCCGCCCCTTCAACATATATAAGGATGTGCAGGGCTCCCCAAAGAGGGAGAGGGCAACAACAAATAATCTTAGAGCTATACACAAAGTGTCGGTTTACCGGCGACTCCCTCATGACCATAATGAGATCTAGCCACAAACAGCATGTAGGGCTATTACCGGATGATGTTTCCCGGGGCCCAAGGCTGTATAAATCTTTCTCTTGTGTTGCGTCTCTCGGTTCCGCTCAACCCCTCTCAAGCTACTACATAGATGTGTTGGCCTCATGACAATCCTCACACTAGGACATCTGCCATGACAAATCCACGACAGTTGGCGCCCACCGTGGGGCAAGCGCACGGTGATGATGAGCTCTTGGAGGGATCTTTCCCAGAGATTGAGAAGTTCACAATTTTCTGAATAATGAAGAGCTGGTTGGAGAGGATCTACATCAGCGTCGAGTTCATCGGTCCAGATTCATAGTGTGTAAAATTTAAGGTTCATGAAGATTGAGATTGCGATCTGTTTTGCTGCTTCAAGTCGCCAAGTCAACAGGGGCGGTTAACCTGGAATCAATAGAAGCTACTGCTACTGTTTACTTTACATGGCGAGTTGCCGACCGCTTCAAAAGTTGCCCGATCTTGCCGTATGGTCGCGCGCGCTACGAGTGGCCATGTTGCGCCTCGCCTTCAATACTTTCGCAGAGTCGCCGCTCTAAAACACATCGTTTCCAAGCCGGCGACGCGTCTGTTAAAATCACCATGCTTCTCGGTTTTGATTTACTGCTGCCACCGCCAAGTCTACCAACATTTGGTTCAAGGAAAGTGCTCGACACCTGCACGAAATAGATGAAGAAAAGAGGGTTCGATGGTCAGAATCATGACTAAACTTTAGAGTGTTCGTCACCAAGGTTTGAAATCAGGAGATTAGGGTTTCGTCATCCGCGGCGCCGCAGACATGATGAGGCGATCCACTGAAACAACTTCTATGCTAAGTCCGAGGTTGACAAGGAGTTAATCTGCCGCAGCGTATGCGTACAAATCGTTCCATTTTACGGCCGGATCCGCCGAGTTCCCCTGCCGCTGGCGTCAAAACCCAAGGAAGTCGCATAATTTTCAATAAAACTGGACTGGCGACTGATCCCGTGAAGGTTCTGCCACTGCCGCTGCTGCTTTCTATGAGGCCATCATCAATCGAACAGATGTGCAACAATTCAGCGAGGCGGTCAAACTCACCACGACCCGGAGAAGGATTGGAACGCACAGATTCGGATTCTGCTATGACCGCACTGAGCCGCCGCTACTACTACTCACACATTTTTTGATCTATCATTGTTTATTGCTGCTGCGTACAAGGTCAAGTCCCATCCATAAAGTTTCTTGCTACGTGAAGACAGAAATTCTCAACAAACACCCACTACTAATCCAATAGTACTTCTCACGGGAAAGCTGCAAAATCAGTTTTTTATTTCCCTCCATCAACTGCTATGTCCACTATCTAGTACTACCAGGTGCTATTTACCCTATTTATTTTTAAGCACATATTAATTCATCCGAGCAAACTACTTTGCCTTGCTGTATTTTATATGCAGGAGAATTATTCATTACAAAGTGGAATTATACCGCGGAGATGGAGGCATGCCAACATCATTCAGCATAGGTGGTCGTCCTTACTCAACGGACTCCCGTGCCGATTTACAATGACTTGGACAACTCGCCCATCCGCGCCGCCTAACAACGCCACGGACGACTTGCTCATCTGCCCTCGTGGCGGTTCACGCGTCCGCACTGGTTTAGAATGCGGAGGACAACTTGTTCATCTGTGCCGGCTTATAACACTACGGCCGACTAATGTGCATGTGCCGCCTTTGATGATGCGGTCGTTTTACTGTCCGTCCCGCGGTCCGGCGTGTTCAACATGTCGGGTTGGCTAACGGACACCGATGAGGATCATAAGGTCCAAATACATCAGGTGATATCGTTCTACACTATTTTAAATAGCACGTATCAATTTTTTATTTTGAGAACAATTACTCCGGTTTATGATATTATTTATGCAGGACATTTGGTCAATGCAAGAGTGGTAGCGACTCGCCCGCGTCCATACTGCCTCTAATGTTGATGTTGTTTTTTTTGTCCGCCTCCCCAGTTCGGCATATATCAACACAATGCGGCTCACTTGCCCCTTCGCACGATTTATCGTGCCTCTTCGCCATACTAGTCAACTGATCATCAACTCTGCGGCGGATAAATACTGGTCTAACATATCGGGTGAAATCCATCCAGTATATTTTTATTATATATTGCTTTCTTTAGAAGAGCAATTACTCCGACTGGCAAAGTTATCTAATGTAGGACCCTAAACCGCCATATTGGTGCAAATTTAAAGGCCAACTCATCCGGGTGAGCCGGTTTACAATGCCGCAAACAACTCACCCGTCCGCCCCCGTGGCCGGTTCACCAGACTGCACCAGCTTACAACATCGTGGCCGACTCATTTATCTATATCGCCCCTGATGTTGTGGTCGTCCTTGATATCTGACTCTCGCGGCCTGGTCTACATCAACATTCTGGGCCGCACCTGTCTGCATGAGCTTTTTATTGAGTATGAGAAAGTCACAACTTGGGTAGCCTGGTTTTCTTTCAACAAAATGGAGGCAAATTATCATATATTATCAATCTCCGTTTGCACTGGGTGGCTCAATGGGCAGGCGCACAAGGCGCCGCCACTACAGTTTGGTTAACTTCAAATCGCCAGTTTGAAGGAACCATTGGCCGAGTTGCTGACATGGCTCATACGGGATCATTTATAACCCGCCGCAGTCACCTCAACCTTCTGTGGATTCACATCGTGCTATCAACACCAATGATATGCACCTTACGCTATGGTCAAATATGGAGAGTCTCAAGCAAACTCCTCGAGTAGTCTCAAGACTCGGGGGCTACAATGATATGACTCAGCAAGTCTTGCCAGTCTCAGCAAATTCAATAACCCCAAGACGTTGAAGGGAAAGATAACCCGGTCCCGAAGGCTATTGCTATACTGATGAAAATTTAAGGGCCGTCAGAAAATTTTCGGCTTAAAAAGTATATGACAAATACAAAATCTCGGCTCAATGAAGAAGTTTCCGGGTCATCAGAAAGGAATCCGGTTTAAAATCCGGCTCATAGGACATCAGTCTTACTGAAGTTCTCAAATATCCGGTTTACAATCAGGTTCAAGGGAAATCTGTCTCCTACAAAGCTCTAAAGCTCTCAAATGTGGTTTAAGAATCTCCGGTTTAAAAAAGAATTAATCTCTCGCAAATTCAAGTTTAAAGGCCGCCAGAAAAATTCTGGCTGAAAATGAAGATTCCTGTTTAAGATCCGGTTCAATTGAAAGATGTCTCCCACAAAGCTTTTATGCTCTCAATGTCCGGTTTAAGATTTTCCGGTTCAAAAGAATAATCTCTCGCAAGTTTGAGTTTTCAGGAAAAATTAAAGGGACCAAAGAGAGTTTGTTGCACAGCACAACTCAAACATAGGCACCCGGCGAGCACAACTCAGAAATATATCACTTGGGGGCATCTGTTTATAAAGCAGAGTTCTGACTACCCTCTTGATCTGGCTATCAAGCCAGTATTATCATAAAGAGCATAGCTCTGTTTACTTTGGTAATCTGGCTATCAAGCCAATATTATCATAAGGGGCAAAAGAGAGTTTGATGCACAGCACAACTCAAACATAGGCACCCACAGAGCATAGCTCAAAATATTACTTGGGGGCTCTTGTTGCACAGCAATACAGATTTTTTATGGCCCTTGTAATAGGCTATCAAGCCACGGCTTGGAAGCCTGGTGTATACACTTAAAACCCCGGGTTTGCCTGCCTTTTTAAGTAAGTCACTCCGTCCAGGTAAACCTGGTATGACCCGCCAAACTTTGACAAGTCAAACTCATAAGACCCTGAACTTGTCAAAGTTAAAACGAGGATTGGTTAAAGATTGAGGTCCATCTTAAAAGGCTTTCTAAAATGGTTTAACTCAGCGGCCTGGCAACCCATGAAAAGCCTCGAATTTGGGGCCTGGCAGCCCGTGAAAAGCCTCAACTACAAGTTTCATATGCTTTTATTTGCCAAGTTTTTTCTCCTTTGATGAGATTTATAGTGCTTTTTGATAAACCGATGTTTTTTGACTCGACCTGGTTGTTGACTATAAGTCACCACTATCAAATAATCTGGTGTCTATTAACGGGTCTGGTTTCGATTACAAATCACCAGTATCATATATGGATAATCCGGTGTTTATCACAACCCAGTATGGTTTTATTATAAACCAGCAAAATATTGCAGGAGTTATCAATTCCCAAGATTGGGGTTATCACCCTTACTACACTGGCTTGGTAAAACCAATAGTGTGATCAAATATCAATGGAACCGGTTTTCAAACTGGGTTATATTATTCAAATCTTTAAATAGCCAACATGGCTGATTTTTATCATGGTTATCAATAACCGATATTATGATTGAGTTTTTCAAAGTCGCTTCAGTGGTATGGATATTATTTTATCAATGGGTATGATTTATTCTACAAAGGAATAGTCCCGAGTCGCTGCTGGCATACGACCCGGCACTTGGGGGCTACATTATTCAAATTGATATTACATTAAATTTGCATGTCCCATGTCACTGCCAGCATGCACCATGGCACTTGGGTGCTAATGCAAGATTACTTTTTAATTGCCTTATTGAAGACCTGGCTCATCACATTATAATGAGTCGGCCCTTGGGGGCTACCAATTGCTCATGTCAACAATTCAAGGTACACAAGTTTTAGTCCATTATATTGAAGGGTTCATTGCTCAGTTGGAAAAGCACAAAGCTCTTAACCTTGTGGACGTGGGTTCAAGCCCTACGATGGAGTCTACATTATAAGATGTTATTTTCATTGAAGTATATATCAAGTCCCAGCTCAGTATTACCTTAATGAGCCGGCCCTTGGGGGCTACACATCACTGCTCAAAACTACATGATTATATTTACAAAGTCCCTGCTCATCATTGTATAATGACCCGGCCCTTGGGGGCTACGCTGGTTGAAGTTTTTATGGGCATCAGGCGGTTACAAGTCCCAGGTTGCTACATGCATGACAACCCGGCACTTGGGGCTACATAATATGGAGTATTCAGTTTTTACTAGTGACTGGGATGAACAATCTAGATTTCTTGAAGGTTGCAAGGTTGCAACATTTATATTGAAACAAGTCTTAAGCTCTCACTATGTTCTCCTCTTAAGACTTGGGGGCTACAGTCATGACTCGGGATCATCAGTTTTTATAACCCAACAATTTTGGCAATCATAAACCGGCAAGTTCTATATTTTCAAACCTGCTGAATACCAGTTGAATATTTGAAGACCAATATTTTTGTCAAATCAGAGCATTGAAGGACGATTCAAATGGATTCTTTATTTACAAAATATCTTCTGCAAGAAAATTGATTATGAAGCTGGTCTATTGACTCGGATTTTTAGAAGGAAGAAATGACAAAGATTTAAGGATGATCAAGTGCCGGTTTATAAGAATATTTAACCCGAAGCAGAAGCCGCGAAATTTGTTCTTGTGTTTATGTTGCAGATTGGTTTAACATGGATAAATCCAAATTAAATTGGGAGCTAATGTCGGGGATATACCCCGCGGCGTAAACCTGCCGGAAGTATAACCCGGCCGGACTTGGCGACTCATGGGTGACCCGGCGAGCAGGCCAGAGGAACGACAAGACCCGGAGGACCAGAAGGCGGTTTATGGAAGGACCGGTTCATGTTATGGTGGGCCGGTTTATGAGGAAAGCACAAGCAATATTCTCCTACAAAGGAAGCAAGACTAGGACTCCACTTGTAATAGAGTAATCCTAATCCTACTAGGACTAGTCATGTAACCCGCCCGTTCAGCATATATAAGGAGGGGCATGGCTCCCCAAAGAGGGAGAGGGCAACAACAAATATTCTTAGGGCTAGACACAAAGTGTTGGTTTACCTGCGACTCCCTCATGAGCATAATGAGATCTAGCCATAAATAGCATGTAGGGCTATTACCGGATGATGTTTCCTGGGGCCCGAAGCTTTCTAAATCCTTGTCTTGTGTTGCGTCTCTCGGTTCCGCTCAACCCCTCTTAAGCTACTACATATATGCGTTGGCCTCACGACAAGTCCTCACACTAGGACATCTGCCGTGTCAAATCCACGACAGCTGCCTTGCTTGTTGCAATGCCATCGCTTCTGCATGTTTGTAGTAAGGCGACTACCCATCTATCTTCACAAGTGATTCTTGTTAACTTGCCACTCCGAAAATCTAACTCTACATCATCCTTGTTTTTGTTCTTCAGAAATTCAGGTAACTAGGTTGTTGACTACGTAAAGTTGCTCTTTTCTTCTTGAAGGATTAAAGTTGCTCTTGGATGTGCTAGTTAGTCCTAAAGAATAATCTCGTAATGTGGATAATGCTCATGCGCTTGGACGTTGAGCATGGAATATTTTATTGGTGTGTTCCTCTTATTCGTTCTTGATTCCAGATGTGTTCTGAACAGTGATGTGAGGGTAAAAAAAGTTTATTTCATCGCCGCCACCGCTGCAGCATGACGTTCATCAGCGCCACCTCTGGGTCATTCAACTACGCCGCCGCTGGAGGTTCACATATGTAGCGCCCCCGGATACTCTCACAAGATTTGGGCCTCATACTTTCGGTCATCGGCGCCCCAACAATATGCTTGCAGTACTATGCTACTACAAATCAGCAATCCAAAAAACGAATTTCACCAAAAACTAGAAACAAAATGAGCACAAACGGCCATCGATGTCCGCTTTGTTATCCTACTTGATGAAAAAAAAGGAGCATGTGGTTTCATTCACCTAAAGTCCTAACATTAAAAAAAACAGTTTTGGTTCTCCTGTAGTTATTTCCCCAAGCTTGAGGGAGCACCGACCATCCCCCAAAAGTTTGTTTTTCTACGTTTTTCTAATTCAGAGTGTGCTGAGAAATGAGAGATACAACACGTCTTTGTTGGTATGGCAACAAGCCGAGAGAATAAGTAAAAATATTGTTTCTAGATCCATTGTTTATGTATTTGGCTTATGAAAAAATTGACTTGATGTACGTCCAGATGTCCCTCGTTTGCAACAAATAGAGTAAATAATTATTTTCAATTTATCTTCAAGTTCAAATTGTTCAACCCAGGCCTTTCAAGTCCCCTGAAACCTAGAAGGTCAAATGAAATTAAGGGAACGGTTCAATGTTTTTCTTTTCTTTCAAAACTTGGATTTTTGCCATTAACCGAAAATAAAACAAGAAGTCCAAATTAAAAGATGAAGCAATTTAATGTTTATAAAAAAGACTCAAATTTTTCTCATTACTAAATAATAAAAAATTGAGTACTTTAAAAAGTTTGTAAATCATATATTTGCCCCTATTTTTTTAAGATCTAGAAGAACAACTATAAATACTTGAGCAGTTCGATAAATATTACATAATTAGGACTTTTCCCGTTACTATTGAATAGCACCAAAAATTCCAAAATTTAAAAAATATGAAGTTGTTTAATGTTTATAAAAACTCAGATTAAAAACAATGTATAAGTTGCACGGGGAAGGTCACCATAGAGGTAGGGAGAAGGTCACATAACAAAAGTTCACGCACTACATGGTGTGCATTTTGTATGAAAATAAAGAATAAAAAATCAAAGGCTAAAAGTTTTGTTGCTAGAAGTTCAAGTACTCGGTCCGAGAAAAATTCAAAATTCTTGTGAGAGAGGTTGAACAAAAATACGTGACAGAAGTTCAAGATGAAAACAGCGAGAAGTTCAACTACTACACGGAATGCGTTTCACGTAAGAATATATGAATAGAAAACAAAGAGTTTAAAAGGTTTGTTGGAAGAAGTTCACGTGCTCCTCCCGGTGAAGATCAAGATCTCTAGTGCAGGACATCCGACCTTCAATTACATGTAAAAAAACATGCAAAAACGACATTGTTTTTGCCATTTTCAAAACTTCTCTCAAACGACAACGAATTTGTATTGTCTGTCCACATGAAAAAGTTGCTCGTATTCATAAGCTTTCCAAGGGTATATTATATGCTACATTCCGATCAATGGTTTAAAAGTTTTATCCATAAAGTTTAAAGCACATTTTTACGCATTCAATTTTTTTTTTTAACCGTTGCGAATACGGAAAAATGATCAACACGAAAAAGTTGTGTGTTTTCAACAGCTTTCCATCGGTATATCATTTGCTCAATTCCGGTAAGTGGTTTGGGAGTTACGGGCGAAAAACATAACGTCAAAAAATAGAGTGAAGTTCAAGCAGAACTGCCACAAAAGTTCAAGTACTTCACGCGATGCATTTTTGACGAATCTGTTTCGCGATGAACGCAGATATTATGATCCCGCCATTTTCTAAATTACTTGAAAACGGCTGAGAATCAGATAAAATCGTCAACATGAAAAAGTTTGCATTTTACATAGCTTTTGAACGGTATATTATTTGCCACATTCCGACAAAGTTTGTAGAAAATACAGCGAAAATACAGTTTTTTCCATTTTCAAAACTGACTTAAAACCATAAAGAATTAGGAGAAACTATACATACAAAAAAGTTTCGCATTTGTTCAAGCTATCCAACGCCATATCACTTGCTGCATTCGGACGCTCAGTTAAAAAAATAACTCGAAAAAACAAACTCGGTAGGACATGTACCGTTTTCTAGATTCCTATTAAACCGTTCAAAATTAGAAAAACCTTTCAACATGAAAAATTATGGCATTTTTCGTAATCTTTCCAACGCCACATAATATGCCCTAATTGGATTAGCCGTTTAGAAATCACAGCGAAAATACGAACTCGGATGTTCGGTTTGCGAATTTTTACGTGTTTCCAAATTACGTTTTAACCATAGGAAATTAGAGAAAACTTTCAACATGTGAAGGGAGCGGTTTTGCAGCAGCTTTCCAACGACATATTATATGCCGCATTCCGATGAACAGTTTAGAAATGAGATCGCAAAATACGATTCATATCTTTTGTGTGAAGAAAAAATGGTTTTCAAAACTGCTCTTAAACCGCTTACATTTTGACAAAAATTTAAGTAGGGTCGTGGTACTGGTGTCCATAACTTTCCAACTGTATATCGCAAGCCTCGTTTGGGCAATGTTGACGAAAGTTCAACCTAGCACATGGGGAAGTTCACGCGTGCAATTCAGGTAGTAAATTGTAAAAAGGGCGAGTTCATCACGACCCGAGAACAAAATCTGCCCCTGAGCGAGATTTCTATTTAAAACGAGTATTTAGTTGCTAGAAACCGTTTGAAGATTACATTTACATCACATAGAACACGGCTAACCAGAAAAATTCGCGGGGAGAGACACGGTTGCAAAAATAGCCCGAAGGTCGGGTTCCTACAGAGGGAAGTTCATGCGTGTATCTCAGGAAGTATATGTTGTGATCAGAATAATATTCTGATCCCGTGATCAGAATAGTGTTTATGTATATATATATATATATATATATATATATATATATATATATATATATATATATATATATATATATATATATATCAATGTTGAGGATATCGCTTATCGTTATCGTATCGGTCAACTTGGGATTAGAGATTAATCGGAAATCGACCGATTTATCGATTTTATCGGTCGACTATTAATCGTCAATTTTTTCCAAATCCTAGGTTGCCAACACTAAAATATGCTATATTCAACACCAAAACAATATCGGACAGAAGTGTTACCTTCATTACTAGCCTTTGAATCCTGGTATAATGACAAACAAAATAGGAAAATAGTACATGTTGCGTAACAAGGTCCACAAAACGCAAATAAACTTAGTTTTGCAAACATAGTCCTACGAATAGGCCCCATTTATCGGTAGATTCCCCATAAATAGCTTGTCATCGCGATAAATCGGCCCAAACGATAAATGGTGAAGATCAGGCATAATCTTATCGGTCAACCCAAGAGTACCAATAAATCAGACAATAAATCGTTGAATCGGAAAATTTCTTGAACAGTGAAAGATATATATATATATATATATATATATATATATATATATATATATATATATATATATAGGAAAATGGTTGTGTACTCCTGGGAGTACGTACTCCCGCTCCTCATATACCATATAGATGAATCTTTTATACCTTTTTATTATTTTTAATATACTTCATTAATAATTATTAGATACCCCAAAATGATTTTCATGAAAAAAATCATGCGAGTCTACATATTTTAAATGTTTACGTATATACTGATGTGTTTGTACGTGAAAAAGTTATATTTTAAAAAGTATGTCGCAGATGATATTTTTTTAACAAAACTCGTATTGGGGTATCTTAGAATATTTAATGAAGTATATTGAGAATGATAAAGATATATAATTAATGCGTATATGAGGTATATTGAGGATGAGAGTACATACTCCTAGGAGTACAAAAGAGGAGTCCTATATATATATATATAAAGTCTATTTAAGACCCAGGGTGAAGAATATTTATTCCTCACCCTGGTCGATCAACTGAGTCGGACCTTACGCCCATCCAAGCCGCGCCACCGTTGTGCGATTGAAAGAAAGGCTCGTCCCTCACCGTATTTACATCAGGGTCGAGGTAAATTTACCTTTCATGCATTGACTCAGAACACAGCCCACCTCCCCGTCCTTTTCTAATCTGCTGCGAATAGTTTTGGGGACGGTTTGTGGAATATCGACGGCGAGCGGCGGTGTTGTGCTCAGCAGGTTGGCTAGGTCTTGGGCGTAGCCCTGGTTGGTGATGGTAGTGCAGGCTCAGCGGCGTGGTGCTTGGTGGTAGTCGGTGGCCTCGGCGGTGTGGTGAGCTCTCCGGGTTCCTCGGTGATAGGCAACGCAGCATAGGCTACATCGACTGCAGCAACCGCTTCGTGCTCTACGCCGGCCACGACTGCGCTCCTCCATCTCGCGAACTACGACGACGTCATGGTGAGCTCTCGACACTTTGGTTTTTCGCCCGGATTTATGCCCCTGTATTTTTCCTCCCGTTCTCATCCAATCCATTGAGGAACTTAGGCATAAACATGGGCATGCCTTGCCGGCTGTGGCGGCTACCATGTTGCTAGGGTATGGCCCTTCACAAATTTGGCGTGTATTGAACAATTGATGCATCCCTGTGCTAGGTTCCTGAAGTTTTACTGGTCTCAATTTGGGTGCACAAGTTTTGGTACGGCCTTGGGTAGATTTGATAATGTGCGCTATATCAACCAAGACTGAACAAAAAATTGCATGGCGGTGATCTGGTCCACAAGATAGAAGATTAGATGTTGGGGGCAAATAAAGAAGAGCTTCTCTCCGGATCTGACCTACGCAGTCCTACTAATCTCCTATCTTCCATAAATAGAGCTACCAAAGTGTTTGTGTCTAATGACTCCTTAGGTTTAGTGGCTTTTGTATAATTGCTCCTCCCTTTAGCATGCCCATATGCTGCATTTTCTATCTGTCGTGGTCCATCAAATGTTAGCTATTATATTAAAAAAGAGCTAATTAGTGTAATTATTATGGATCTATGTAGGTTTCATGTCTCTGTGTTTAGAATTTGGCAATAAAATGTGGGTTGTAAGATAATTGGGTTCATAAACTGGTCTTAGGATTTATATTAGCTTCAAGAGAATAGTTTAGCTCGAAGGAGACAAAGTAAACATTATTTTTTTTTGGAACGAAGACGCCAAGGGCGTCCGGCTTTAAGTTAATAAAGCCTCACGGCAACCATAGTAGTCGAGGTCTACAAAAGAACACACAAGACCAGCATTTGTGCGAAAAGAAAAGTTCAGGGAGCGACATCGTAGCACATATGTTGTCAAACTCTTCAGCTCGCAGGCTGGCAAGGCGGATAGGCAAACTAAATGCAAAATATCTAAGGTAGGATCACCCTTGAGTGGATGCATGGCGCGCTTCCGTCTGAATGTTGCAAATCTTAGCCATCGTCTCCATCATGTGCTCCTCATCACGCTATTTCCCCAAAAGCGTCCAGCTCTGCAAGAAAAGGTGGCATTTTAATAGAATGTCAGCCGGGTGAGAGGGGAATTTCTTCTCAATAGTCATCTTATTGCGAGTAGTCCACAACGCCCATAGCAGCGCCCCTACGCAGCACTATGTAATTCTAGGACTAGACCCCTTTTGCAACCGTAGTATGTGTAGAAGCCCAGCACCCGAAGTGGGATTCCAGTTCGGTTGGAAAGCCGCTCTAACTGCCCTCCAAGCAAATCTCGCAAGGTGACATTGGAAGAGAGCGTGGTTAGCATTCTCTATGTTACCACACAGTGTACATGTTCCGTATGAGGGGCATTGCGAGCCGCCACATTGTCCGCCGTTGGGAGCCGGTTCTGGAACAGCTGCCACAGGAAAATTTTAATTTTCAGTGGAAGACCAGCTTTCCATAGCCCCCGAGCTATGTCTAGCATGACGCCCTCAGTCAGCTTGCTGTAGAGGCACTTGACAGAGAAAACTCCGGAGGAAGAGAGCTTCCTGGAGATCTCGTCCGCACCCAAGCGAGGTACATGTTGGCCAATCCGGTTCTTCACCTCGTTCCATTCCTGCTCCTCATGCGGAAGTAAAGTTCGTAGGAATGAAACCAAGGGAGGGGAGGAGCGCAGAGCGTCGCCCACCAGCAGCTCAGTGTTAGAGGCAACACGGAACACGGCTGGGTGGCTCTGGCATAGGGGGGAGTCTCCAATCCATCGGTCAAGCCAGAAGCGGGTAGACTGGGCATCCCAGACGTGGAACTGCGCGCCTAAAGTGAAAGCAGGCCGCATAGCCTGGATCCCGTTCCAGAATGCGGAGCCCAAGCTATTTGCGGAGAAGACGTTTCCGTTGGGAAAATATTTTGCTTTGAGAAGATCGGCCCATAAGCCGGATTCATTTTGGGCTAACCTCCACCACCATCGTGAAAGAAGGGCGACGTTCATGAGTTTGGAGTTTAGAATTCCTAGTCCGCCAAACTTCTTCGAGCGGCATACCGCAACCCATTTGACTAAGTGATACTTCCGCTTTATGCCCATTCCTTCCCAGAAGAAGGGGGAGCGGGGAGTGTCAAGCTTCGTATGTACCCCATCGCCAGCAGGAACATTCCCATAGTGAACATAGGGAGAGATGAAAGGCTAGAGTTTGTGAGGATTAGTCTGGCCGCAGAGGACATGAACCTCCCGTGCCAGGGGCTTACTCTTCCCGCTACCTTCCCGTAAAGAGGTTCCCATTCCTTAATGGAGATCCTACTAGGTGAGATTGGCAATCCAAGGTACTTGGTAGGCAAGCTCCCTAGCTTGCAATTGAGAAGATTGGCCACTCGACTACTATCTTGGTCCACCATCCCCATGGTTATGACCTCGCTCTTAAGGAAGTTGATTTTGAGCCCAGAGAGTAGCTAGTACTCAGATGAGAAGTATCTCAGGCCTGTAGGTGCAGAATCAGGATGGATATTTTAATGGATTTTCCCTGAATTGGGCTTCAAAAGATGAGTTGTCGTGATATGTAACTTTTTTTCTTATATTTTGTTTCATAAAACATAGAGTATAGGCTAATTAGTATTACTTCCATATTTCAATCCACTTCAAATCTTGCTAATTTATTCCAGTTTCTGTTTTTACAAACAATGGCTTACCCATTGTTGTTTGTGTTTGTGTTGTAGCCTGTTGTGGCCTAAGATGATCACAAGCCTGAATCCATTAGTCTAGACCGTATTACTTTTCTCAGATTCCGTGGTCTAGTTTTGGTTTGCGTTGCTCCAAACCTAGCACTTGCAGTTGCTTGTTTCAGAAATCCAAGTTATGTGTCAGATTTCGGCCGTTGAGATAAATCCTTCCAGCTGATGCATATTATCATTCTGTGCTTACTACATGTGCAGTTGTCTCATAATTATTGCGACCCTAAATTTTATGGAATTTTCCTCCATTCAGCCTTCTTAATTTCCTTCATAAATACTTTGAACTTGTTAAGGAGGGTTCACTTGTAAGGACTTGTGTATTAAAGGAATAAATATTAATGTTCTATAGACGCTCTTGCTGCAATACAACGTTGGTATGTAATGTGCTTCGCTATATTCCTAACCAGTGACTAGATATGCAGCTTTTCATGTAAAAAAAGAGAGAAAACATGGCTTATTTTCTGCAAGTGTCCAAGGCATAATTTCTGATCCATCATAGAATGGATCTTTTTTCTTCTGATCATGTGAGGCCTTTGTTGCTACCAAAATAGAATACATATATCAACCATTTAGTACTAAAACAATAATCATATTTATCGACTTTCTACTTTGTACTGAAGCTTATCAATTTAACATAATAACATCTGTTTTGGCACATTCTTGAAACAAACATAATTTTATGTTTCTAGCCCAGCCATTGTTTCTATACGGATCCATATAAAAAAAATTGCTTCAGATTCATATAAACTGTAAGGCATTGCTTTTGGTCTTCTTTAACATGTTTTCTTGTCTTTCGGAGGAATCCACTCAAATATGACTAATTTGTTTCCTTTCACCTTTTACTACTGTAGCATTGCCATATTTATTTATTTCCATTTTTTACTTATTTATCTACAGATTATCTGAATGATTTTCCATCAGTTGCATAACTAGTCTGCTATTGAGTATTTCGATTTTGTCATTAGGTAATTGCAAGCGAGTTGCTACTGCTAAAACTCTACCTAGAAGCTATATGTTTTTGGTAGGCCATGGTATGCAGGTGGATGAACTAGCTACTTTCTCCACGCCCGTTCTAGTGCACGCTCCATCATATATACATGTACATAGTTCAGGGAATGAGAAGTGAATGCATGCAGGACCGAATTGGGAGGTAGGCACCAAGATCCGGTAAAGAACAACTCATGATGGGTTGTAATCCATCACCTCCTCCAGTTTTTTTTTGGAACGTAGACGCTAGAAGCGTCCGGCTTTAAATTAATAAAGCCTCTCACGCAGCATCCAAACCAAAGTTAATAAGTTTTACAGACCCAAAATAAAGTTTGCGCTCACACAAGAGCTGGCAACATATTGCCCCAGGCAAAAGAAAAGATAGAACTAAGGCATTGGGGCCAAAAAAACCACCAGATGGGCAGATCGCATGAAGAAAGTTGATAACAGATGATGCGGGCTTCAGGAGTGCCGACCCTTCACCATCATTGCCTTTATCTGCGCCATCGTTCCGTTCATGCGAAGCTCATCACACGTTTTCCCCAACGGCATCCAAACCTGTAAGAACAAGTGACATTTGAAAATGATATCAACCGGATGAGTCAGGAACTTGTGTTCTATCGTTATCTTGTTCCTG
This sequence comes from Secale cereale, assembly GCA_902687465.1. NCBI lineage: Eukaryota > Viridiplantae > Streptophyta > Magnoliopsida > Poales > Poaceae > Secale > Secale cereale. The sequence goes on along the minus strand of LR738711.1, from coordinate 791,223,074 downwards.
ATCGTCCAGAGAGACCAAAATAGCGCCCCAACGCATCTCCACAGGATTCGTGTGTTGGCTCCCTTTTGAGCCTTAAGTATAGAGAGAAGATCATTGCTAGAGTGTGGGTTCCAGTTTTGCGTAAACGTCTCGCGGACGGCGCTCCATGCAAATCTAGCCATACCACATCCGAAGAAGACGTGATTTGCGTTTTCCCCTAGCCCGCAAATGGTACAAGTTCCGTCGGCCGGCCCGTTGCGTTTTGCCACGTTATCCGAGGTCGGCAGGCTGTTACGGAATAATTGCCACATGAAAATCTTGATTTTCAGCGGTAAGCCAGCCTTCCATAGCCCCCTGGCCATGTCCAGCATGTGTCCTTCGGTCATCTTGGCGTACAGGGATTTAACAGATAATTTTTTTGAGGCAGTGAGCTTCCACGCGACGGTGTCGTTCTCGTTGGTGAGGCGACGGTCCGCCCAGGTTGCGACTAAGGTGTCCCAGCACGCAGCCTCGACAGGCCCTAGGGTCCTAAAAAAGGCGATCGCATGCAGCTGTACTCTAAGGGCATCGGAAACCATAATGTTGGTGTCCGTGGCAAGTTGGTATAGGTCCGGGTGTGACTACCAAAGTGGTTTGATACCCCACCAGTGATCGAGCCAGAACCGCGTGCACTCGCCATTGTTGACGGAGAACTGGGCACCTAACGTAAAAGCAGGTCGCACGGCTTGGATCCCCTTCCAGAAGGCTGATCCATTGGTTTAGGCCTTGAAAACGTTGTCGTCCGGAAAATATTTGGCCCGGAGGATGTTGGCCCAGAGTCCCGACCCATTTTGGGCTAGACGCCACCACCATTTAGCTAACAAAGCAACATAGCAAAGAAGACGGGTCCTAGTCTTCGGCAACAAAAGAAGACGAAGCGAGAGCTCGATCAAAGAACCTATGAGTTTCGAATTGGTGATTCTTAACCCTCCGGCTTTTTTGGGGCGACAGACAGCCGCCCATTTAACCAAATGGTATTTGCATTTGGTTCCAACTCCTTCCCAAAAGAAGCGAGACCGCGGTGTGTCTAGTTTGGCATGTACATCATCTGCCAAAAGATACATCCCCATTGTAAAGATTGGCAGGGAAGATAGACTCGTGTTAGTCCAGATGAGCCTTGTCGCCGAGGACATGAATCTTCCCCGCCAAGGGCTAACCCTATTGGCCACTTTCCCATAAAGCGGTTCCCACTCCGCTATGGTTAAATTTTTGGACGAGATAGGCAATCCTAGGTATTTGATCGGAAGGCACCCACGTTTACAGTTGAGTAGGTTAGCAATCCTAGAGCTCGCAGTATCATCCATCCCTATGGTGATCACTTCGCTTTTCAAAAAGTTGATCTTAAGCCCCGAAAGAATCTCGAAAGCAAGCAGGAGAAGCTTGAACAACAGCATTGTATCGTCCGCGTATTGAAGGTGGGTCACACCACCAGGAATTAGGTGGGTGACCAGACCTTTAATGTGGCCCGCTCCCCGCGCACGGTAGATCATTGCCGCCAAGGCGTCCGCAACAAAGTTAAAAATCAGCTGGGAGCTAGGGTCTCCCTGCCTAAGCCCACGTTTGTTGCGAAAGAAGTTGCCCATCGTACCATTAATGGTGACAGCCGTGTGCCCGCTGCACACTAGATGCATTATACAATGAACTAAGCCCGCCTCAAAACCCTTTTTGAGGAAGACCTCCCGCACAAACTCCCAGTTTACGTGGTCACAAGCTTTCTCAAAATCTAGTTTGAGAAGCACGCCCTGCGCTTTGGTACGTTTAAGTTCGTGAACGATTTCGAGCAGCGCAATTGGGCCTTCTAGGATGTTTCTATGTTTTAGAAAACCAGTTTGGCAAGGGCTGATGATACGTTGGGCAATGGGTGCCAGACATGAGGCGAAGGCTTTCACACAGATCTTAAAGGGGACATTAATCAAAGTGATGGGGCGAAAAAGTTTGATGCTGCCCCTTTAACCTTTGGGATAAGGCTAATAGCCCCGTAGTTTAGGCGAGAAAGGTCCATCGTGCCCAAGGCGAAGCCATTCAGGATCCCGTAAAATAGGTGTTTTAGGCAAGGCCAAAAACGTTTGAAAAATTCAACAGGCCACCCGTCAGGGCCGGGCGCCGTGTCATTCTTCATGTCGTTCACCGCCTTGTCAATCTCCTCCGGAAGGAAAGAGAGTGCGAGGCTATCGTTCTCTGCCCGAGAGACCCTTTCAGCGGGATCCCACAGATCCTCGCGCAGGCAAAGAGGGTTTTTCTTCGGTCGTCCCCAAAAGGCGTATGAAAAACTCATAAATATGGGCTGTAATTTGGTCTTGGGTTAGCAGAAGGCCCGAATCGGATTGTAGGCGTAGGATGATGCATTTTATTTTCCTTCCATTGGCATATGCGTGGAAGTATCCGGTGTTTGCATCTCCTTTTTTCACCCATTTAACGCCACCCCTGCGGCGCCAATATTCCTCCTCAGCACGCAGAATTGCAAGTATTTGGTCTTCCAAGGCGTATCTGCGTGCCCACTCAGCCTCCGAGAAGGGGCGTATATCAGCCTCGTGATCAAGCCTTGAAATTTCCTCTGTAATTCTGGCGCGCTCTTTCTTGGATATGCTACCGTGATTCGCTCCGCATCCCCTAAGGAAAGCCCGCAGCTTGCCCGTCGCCGCGGTCCATAGTTCAGCCGGCCCACGTTGAGGGCCAAGGTGGTCGCAAATCGCATCCCAGCGATCCATCACCAATTGCACAAAGCCCTCAGCCTCGAACCAAGCAATTTCGAAGTAAAAACGTTGGCTATGGCGAATTGTTTCCTCCCCAGAGGAAAAAATAGGAAGCACATGGTCCGACCCAATTAGAGTATGAGCCACTAGAGAGCAGAGGGGGAATAGCACCTCCCATTCAGGCGAAAAGAACACTCTATCAAGGACACTACGTACCGGCTGTGCCTGTTTGTTGGTCCATGTAAATATTTCCCCGGTACGGGCTGCCTCACGTAGAGCCGCAGCTGCTATGGCTTGATTGAACATGGACACCCTAGTCCAGTCAATATGGTCGTTGTTCTTATCCGCTCCCGAACGGATCAAGTTGAAATCGCCTCCTACCACCATTGGCAAGTTGAGGGCCCGCTTCGCCCCAACCACCTCAGTTAGTTCAAGCAGGAAGGCCTGAGACCTAGAGTGATCTGCCGGGCCGTACACACAAATAATGACGCAAGACAACCCAGACCCCCTATGTTAAATAGTAGCAGACAAGAAGAAAACCCCCACATCCCAGTTCAAAACATCGCAAATGTCACGGTTGCAGCCCATCAGAATGCCACCAGAGTGACCCAGCGAGGGCAACCAGTGCCAAGCAAAATGCTGTAAAGGTGTAATGCCACGGATGTAACACTTTCCCTATATGGCAATATATAAACTTTGGCTTCATCATTTCCTTCCGGGCTCTTCTCACTTTTCGGGTTTCTTTGTTTTGTCGTGTGCATGTCTGCATTTCATCCATGTCATGTTGTCATGTGCATTGCATTGCATTTGTGTTGTCACTTGCATCCGGTCCCACTCGTCTCTTCCCGTTGTCCGTTTCGAGTTCTGATGCTCTCACACGTGCCCGTGGCATCCCCGAGTCCTTCTTTCGTGTGTGGCCGTTTAACGTTTCCGGAATGGCGTGAGACTTGTCGTGCGATGTTTTTTTGGTACGTGTAGGCCGCCTGTCAAGTTTCGTCGCGTTTGGAGTTCGTTTGGTACTCCAACGGTTAACCTAGTGGGCTAAAAGAACCTCTTATTTGAGGCCCAAGACCCCCTCCACAACAGCCCACAAACCCAGCACAACCACTCCCATCATCTCGGTCGTCGAATTGTGATCGCGTGGCCGAAAACCGCTCTCCATTTGAACTCTCCTAGCTCTTTGTGCCTATAAAAACGTCCCCCATGCCATTTTCGTCCAAAAAACCCTAGTCTCTTTCCTCCTCCAGCCTCGCCTCGAAAACCGTGCCGGGCGGACGTGTCCGCCCACCACCGGACACATCCGCCTCTGCCGCCACGCGGGCCCGCCGGCCCGCCGCCGCCGTCGAGCGGGCCTCTTCGCTCCCCGAGGCCGCTTCGCTGCCTGACGCCGCGCTCGACGTCCCGCCTCCCGCCGGTCGCCGCCGCCGCGGACCGCCGGAGATTGCCGCCCCGCCGCCACGAGCTCGCAGATCACCGCCTTCCTCCGTGCCAGCAGATCACCGGGCCCCCGCCGGCCTCCTACCACCGAGTCCCGCCGGCCCTCGCCCTCACCGGAGGCGAGCCCCTCGCCGGAGCGGAGCTGCCGCCCCGCCGGTCCGCTCGCCGGCCACCGTCGGATCGAGCGCCCGAGGCCGATCCGATCTGAGACGTCGCCACCGTGGATCCAGCGAACCCTAACGGACCGTGCCCGTTTTGCCCGCAACTCGGCGCTCGATCCGCGCCCGCAACCCGCTCCGCCCGCGGACCCGCATTGACCCGCGTGGATCCGATCTGAGGTTGACCCTTGTTTTTTTGCGAAGTCCTTTTTGCATTTAGTTGTTTGATGGCTTCTTGTGATGGCAATAACTTTTTGTGTGCATGTCTGATTTGTGCGTATGATATGTCAAAATGATCGCGGTGATGTGTACTACGTTTTATTTCATTGTGTCATGCCTGTTTGAGTCCATCTAGATGTCTTAATCATCATGAAAAGAGTGATACTTGATATAAACTGCTGCTACTTGTTGTTTTCATGCCATGTTTGTGATGTGATAATTTGATGCATGTTTATCCAAATGAAGCAAATGATATGTCAAAAGGTTCATCATGAGATGCTCTACATGTTGGTTGCTATAGCATGCATGTTAGAGTTCATATTGCCATGTTTATCTCTGTTGCAAAAGTGCATGTGGTTGTTAGGTTTTGTAACTTGTTACGAGATGCCTACTTGAGGAGCTCGTTGCTATTGATGTGTTTGTCCCCATGTGGCATGCTCATATGTTTTAGATTCCCCATCATGTGATCTTTGATGTGGTGCAAACTATTTCCATGTTATGCTTTAAGATGACTTAAACATTCTTGCAACCATGCCATGATAATGTTACTGTTTTAACACTTAGTGAAATTTCACTAAGTCTGGAATCTGTAATATCCTGATGCTATGTTTGCTTGATGCTCTAGGCAAATCCATGTTATTTTTGGGGTGGCCATTGATCATTACTTGTTTTATATGTTGTTGTCTATCCATACATGCCCTCATTTGCTCATTTGGGTTGCTGTAGCATATTTAATTCTTGCTCCCAGGTTGCTATAAAATATTACTGTCAGGTTTTTAGTGTCATGATCAAAATGTTGTAGCTTGTTGCTATTGATCCATGCCTCCTATGGAGTTGCTCCAATGGAGTTGTTTGCTGTAGGATATGTATACTTCATGTACATGCTTCTTGTCACCATGTTTGAGTTCTGTAGAGTATATATATCTTGCTTCTAAGTTGCTATGTGGCTGTTAATTTCAGCTTTGCTTTGTTTCTTGTTTCGGGTGTATCTTTTAGTCCGTTGCTCCGTTTTGAGCGTGCCCTACATGAAACTTGTGTGATTTTGCATGTGGATTCATAATATCATCTTGATAAGATGTTTGGAGTATGTTTGCTTGATGTTTGGGTGCATCTTGCACCGTTGCCATGTTTATCTTGTTTTGATCATATCTTCTAGACCGTAGCTCCGTTTTGAACAAACATTATATGAAACTTGACTAGATTTTCGTGTAGATCATCATGGTGCATGTTAACTTGCTGTTTAACAACTTTAACTTAAGGCTTATTCAGATCTGGACTAATTTCAAACTATGCATATGAGGACTTACTGGATTTGTCTTAAGTAGTTTCCGGCCTCATTTAAACTTGTTGTTCTTATGTTGTTTCTCTGTGATTCCTACCTTGCCATGTTTTGCATCCTAAATAGACTTGTCTTGCATCCTACTTGCTTGAGTATATTGTCTTGTTCTTGTGTTGTTTCCCTGTGCTTCCTATGTTGTCATGTTGTGCATCCTAAGTGCACCTGCAGTGCTTCCTAAGTGCATCATACATGCATCCTGTAGTTTGCGCATTGCACCTTGTTTGATTTCATGCCTCATGTGTTCTTGTGTTGAGTAGAGCCGGAAGCCGAGACGGAGTACGAGAACGAGGTTACTATCGAGGTTGAGAACGAGGAGCCGTCTTACGATCCCATCGATGACTCGATAGGCAAGATGACCTGACCCAGATATCATTACTATCTTTGCCTATTGCTAGAAGTCTCGCTCTTTAGCTTATTGCCTCGATGCCCATATTTTCCTGTCAGCCTCCTATTGTAACCATGAATCTGTCGAACCACCCAACCTATGCAAACCTTTGATTGGCTACGTAGGCTTCGCTCAGCCCCTCTTATAGCATTGCTAGTTGCAGGAGAAGATTTGAAGATTCTTGCTTCATGTTGAAGTTTGGTTGGGATATCACACTATATAAACTCTAAAACTAAATCATCTATATATTGGTAATGGGTGGAAGGCTAAGCCTCTTTCTTGGTGATTTGTTCCACTCATGCCGCCCTAGGAACCGTATAAACCGGTGTTATGTTCCTTGATTTTGCGTTCCTCACATGGTTGGGGTTATGGGACCCCCTCGATAAACTGCTTAGAGCTAAGGTTTTTCCAGCAAGTCCCAACATTGGTACTCCATTTGCCTAACAACTAATACTTGTCGAGGGAGTAATTAACCCGAGGATTAATTAATCAACCCCCCTGGGCTAGTGCTCGAATTGAGTGTTGGTCCAAAATGGGCGGACTGCAGGGCCACCTTGGGGGAACCCGAGGGCTGGTATTTTCCTGTAGGCTGACCTATCCGGTCGTGGCCTGAGACGAGATACGCGCGGCTACTATCAGGGTGTCGGAACGCTGGGAGGATTTGCTGGATTAGTCTTACCTTAGTCAGAGTATCTTGAGCACGGGATTCCGAGAATACTCGAGCCTTCCCACCTTGGAGTTGCGACTCCGCGGATCGTGGGCTTGTAATGGGCCAAGTTGGAACACCCCTGCAGGGTTTTGAACTTTCGAAAGCCGTGCCCGCGGTTATGTGGCAGATGGGAATTTGTTAATATCCGGTTGTAGAAAACTTGACACCATGTTCAGAACACACTACCAGCGTGAGTAACCGTGACGGTCATTTTCCGAAAGGGGTTCGGGAAGTGAACACGGTGGGGTTATGATTAACGTGTTTAGATAGGATCACTTCGTGATCACTTTGACGCTCGTGGCACTTCTCTTCTCGCTCTTAGCACGTAAGCTAGAGCTAGTGCAGCTGCAATCTTTTAACTTTATTCAGCCTTGCTCCACACCCAAGGCTTAGATAGTTCTGTTACCCGGGAACGGGATTGCTGAGTCCTCCGTGGCTCACAGATTCTACACCACACCAGATGCAGGTACTATGGTGAACTACTCAGGTGACGGCACAGAGCTGTACTAGGAGTACGATGAAGAATGTAGCCGATACTATGTGCACTATCACGATGATCAGTAGTGGTTTCTACTAGGGGCTATTCGGACCTGTGGCTTTATGTATTTGGTATCTTTCATTTGGATCTTCACCCGTAGTCGGGTTGTGATGTTATTTGGATGATGATTTGCTTATGTAATGCACTGTGTGAAGTGGAGAGTGTAAGCCAACTATCTCTTTTGCTTTTCATCCCTATTTTTACATGAGATGTGCAAAGATACCGAACTTGAGATCATTCCAGAATGGGCTTATACCTTTAAGTCGTGCCTCGACACGTAGGAGGTATAGTCCCATCCTGGGCATTACAAAAGGGTCATAAGCTAGCAATTCTCGGTGGGAGAAGTCAGCTTTAATCATTTCTTGAAGCGCTACACAGTCAAACCGATCCTTTGCGATGAATTCCCTAAGCTGGGTGCGGCGACCTACGTGACCACAACCACGAATGTTCCAAAATAGATAGCTCATTTAGATAACTCGGTTGCGAATGCAAACTCCTCTGGAGGTCACCGCTTTTGCCACTCTCTTCTTCGTCGGGCCTCGACTCTTCGGGACACGGCTAGCAGAAGGAAGATCACAGGCTTCCCTAGCCTGTGGCTCTTCAACGGGCGCCACCTCGAGACCAGCCCCTATTGGCACGATGGCAAGCTGATCCGAGGCTGCACAGCGCGACGCTGCCTCAGCCAAAGCAGCTTGCGCCTCTTCCCACACGCGCACCAAAGAGATGATATCGCAAGGGGGGGCGGGAACAACTACTCCACTATCATCAATAATACTAGCAAGATGCTCATCAGAGAAAGCATTGAGTATGCGGAAAGAAGGAAGAGGGTTACCTGCGGCTTCCAGATTCTTGTCGGCGATGCGCAGCTTGGCACTCTCCTTGGAAGACATCTCGCCCAGCTTGGCCTTGGCTCGCGCGCTTGGGGTTCGCTGCGCCACCGGCGTCGCCTTGGAGCGTTTGGCCTTGCTGTTCACCCTCATCGCCCACAGCGCCGCCCCCAACTCCCCACCAAGCTCGGACGATACCACTGCCACCGTACTAGGAGTCTGCTTGTTGGGTGGCTTCCTCCCTTCCGTCTTCTTGGGCTGGCCGCCCGAGATGTTAGAGCCCCGACGAGGCACAGGCGTCAGGTCGCCGTCCCCCAGCACCACCACGTCCAGATCCGCGCCCTTGTCCATGGGAGAAGAGGGGGCACGGGGGAGGGACGAGCCTGCCCCATCGTTGCCCGACAGGGGGAGTGCCGACGGAATCGCCACTGCCATGTTGGACCCATATTCATTGAAGGACGGGTCCAGAGACCTCGCCAATGGTGGTACACTGACCGCCGTGTCTTGGGTCGCCAAACCTATGGCCCCAGTGTCAGTAGTCAAAGCGCCCGGCTTCTCCCAAGTTTCAGTGTCGATAGAGGTGTCGAGGATGCTGTCGTCGAGGTCCTCCCCCATGTCTGGAATCTTGGGATGAAGATCCGCTGCCTTGTCATGCTCACGTGACCCACCAGAAGGCCCAGGGATGCGGAGAGCCCTTCCCTATTTGGTAGGCACCTGCTGTCGCTGATCCTTGTCCAGAGCCGAGCTCTTGGGGGGAGGATTGGAGCTGGCCACCGCTTGGGGCAGCCGCTCTCCGCCTCGCTTCGGTAAGGTTTATCTTTCCACTTTAATTTGGTATCCTTCATGGTTAAACCACACCTCCACCACCCCATTGAGTTTCTCAGGAGCATGACAAGCAATCTTTATTCGAACTGGCCCCAACCTGATGAGCGAGAGCTCATCGACCACAATTGGCCGGCCCAGCATCCGGAGCCCTTCCCTGATGCGATCCTCGCGCCTGTGTTTCTTAGGGATGCCATGGAGACGCACCCAAGTCTCTGGCATGACCATAGGTTGGATTTCCTCATGCAACATGTCCCGCACCCTTACGGTTATGTCATGGATGGAAAGGAACAATTTTCCACTTGATTTCGCCACGTGAAAAAGGTCAGAAGAAGGGAAAACAACCAGAAAATCATCATCGCCTACTTGAGTCACCTGCCAATCCCACTCACTCGCCACCATGTGCTTCAATTCTTGCTTAAGGATGCGGAGAGTGAGCTTCCCAGGTTCAGCAGATAGGATGGCCACATTCTTAATCCTTTCGTCGATGGGAGTTTCCTTCATCATCGTCGTCGTATTCAAGACAGAAAAAGCCTTCCCCCGAGATGGCACTGCCCATGATTTGGAGGTGAAGCTGCCGACCCCTCGTCGGGCAGTTGGCCGAGGCGTGGCCTTCCTCTTTGCACAGCACGCAAAGAGGCTTGTACTTGCACCTGGACTGGTAGTGTCCGAGGCGTCCGCACTTAAAGCACTCCACCTCTGGGGCCTCTTCCACCGGGATGGGCTCCGCTGCCGTACCCTTGGACGAAGAAGGGAAGGCCACCGCCAGCGGATCTGAAGAAGCACAGGGCTTCTTCAGCAGTGGAGCCTCCTTGCTCCCCCCAGCGTAGATCCGGCCCTCCGGCTTCTTCTCCAGCTCGTGCCTCCGCTGCATGGTCTTTTTCTTCTTTTTGCGCTCTTGTTGTTGGATCCACCACGGGGGAGGAGGACCCCAATCCCCCTCGCGCCCGCCCTGCTCGCGCGAGCCACCATGCTCGGCACGCTCGTCGCGCCCGCCCGAGCGCTCGCGCATCACACGCTTAGCTTTCTCTCTGAGCTCCCGCTCCCGCCGCCATTCAGCCTCCGGGTTCGACGCCTCCATGGATCTCTTGTCCGCACGTCGATCCCCCATCACCGCCGCCGCGAAGGATTTGAGAAGAGGGGAAGGAGAAGAGAGGGGTCTAAGGATGCGGGCGGAGAGAGCGAAGCGCCGCACCTCCTGGGGAGTGGCTGGAAACCCTAACTGGGGATCCACACACCCCCGGCGCAGCCATATATACCCCTTGACCGGTCGGGGGGGGGGGGGGGGGGG